>CM054136.1:68880843-68885843 GCA_028751875.1 Rapana venosa | reverse complement strand
ATTTCGGCCTGGGAGAAAACTATCGTTTAAGCCTTTCTGCCAAAAAAGGCAGGAGAATGGACCAAGAAGGCAGAAAACAGACAAGAAGGAAATGACACGACGAAAAGAAACAAGGCAGAACCAAAGAGAGGGATAGAAAAGCGGGAATTCCTAGCACAGACTTTCCAGAAGGTGGGGATGCTATTTATACTGACAGGCCCCCCAGTATTCCCAAGGTGAGTGGCGAGGTCTTTGAACATAGCCATACATAATATGCAAATTTCTTATCCAGTATGTAGATTTGGTCTCTCAGGTCGTTCGTTAAGCTGGGAAACGCCCGACAACATCTCCTTGCAATGGTTCTTATCTTCCGCCACGAGCAAAAGAGTCATCCAGGAATGAAGAGGATACATGTCTTTTTTCCCCTCAAGGTGGCAAACGCAGTTTCAACAACACTTTGGTAAATATTCTTGTGCGTTGCGCTCGTGGTTTGATGGCCCCGGTTCGAGCCCAGGTTACAGCCACCACCGACATGCCTGTGCAAAGGGATTTGTCTCCTGAAGTTACCTGACATCAGTGCCGATTCAACTTTCCTGAAATCCTTCAAATGAGACCATAAACTGAGGCCCCATGTGCGAACGCAGACAGAACATCCTGCGCACACGTTAAAACTTGTCCCATATTTCGGAAGAAGAAGGCTACTGTGCATCGGTGGGGATGACAAAATGTGTCACTTTAACCACCGGGCTACCCTGCCCCCCCTCCCCCCATACACATACATCTGGACAGTCAAAGACAAAATAAGAGGTCAGAGCTTTTCCAGTTCTGTAGAACTTACTGTCTATATCAGCGTTGGCTCGTAAGGTTTTGTCCCTGGCGACAAGGATTTAGGGGTGTATAAAATGTACAGGAACACCTGTACTGGCCAGATATCAGTTACTCATTCTTTTCTACATAATGCACCAGGCTTCAGCAAAGACTTCATTGTGACCACAGCGTGTTTGGGATCAGGAGCCAATCTTTCGACAACAGTGAACCAAGCCAAGACATCAGGAGCCAATCTTTCGATGACAGTGAACCAAACCAAGACATCAGGAACCAATCTTTCGACAAAAGTGATCCAAGCTAAGACATTAACAGCCAATCTTTTGACGACAGTTAACCAAGCCAAGACATTATAAACCAATCTTTGGACGACAGTGAACCATTTTCAAGGCATTAAAAATTAATCCTAAAACAACAGTGAACCAAACCAAGACATCAAGAACCATTTTTGGACGACAGTGAACCATTCTCAAGGCATTGGGAACCAATCTTTGGACAACAGTAAACATAACCCAGGCATTAGGAACCAATCTTTGGACAACAGTGAACTTAACCCAGGCATTAGGAACCAATCTTTGGACAACAGTGAACTTAACCAAGCCATTAGGAACCAATCTTTGGACAACAGTGAACATAGCCAAGCCATTAGGAACCAATCTTTGGACAACAGTGAACATAACCAAGGCATTAGGAACCAATCTTTGGACGACAGTGAGCCATTCTCAAGACATTAACAACCAATCTTTGGACATCAGGGACCAATCTTTGGGCAACAGTAAACCAAAACCAAGACGTTAGGAGCCAACCTTTGGGACAACAGTGAACCAGTCTCAAGACATAAGGAACCAATCTTTAAACAACAGCGAACCATTCTCAAGGCATTACAAATTCCATCCTAAGGACAACAGTTGAACCATTCTCAAAACATTCTTTTTTTTTGAAAAACAACAACCCACCACCCAATCTTTCAACAACAGCTGAACCAAAACCAAAAACCATGGATGCCGTCTCTTCAGCCCTGGTCCTCTCCTTCCTAGCCCTCCTCCTCCTGCTCTACTTCCTGGTCCTCAGGAGAACCCCTCACAAGCCCTACCCCCCGGGGCCTCGAGGCTGGGACCTGGTGCGGGCTAACCTGGTCAGCTGGAACGGCACGCTGCCTCTGGCCCTGGAGGAGTGGAGTCGGCGGCACGGGGACGTCGTCTTCTGCCCGCTGCTGGCCGGCAACCTGCTCTTCCTCAACTCGCCCTCCGCCACCAGGGAGCTGTTCGTGGGCAAGGCCACGGAGCAGTTCGCCAACGACAGGATGTGGAGCTACGTGGCCGACGTGATGTGCCACAAGAAGTGCCTCACCTTCTCCCCGGCCTCCACCCCTCACTGGACCAAGATGAGGAAGCTGATGCATTCGTCTTTGAGGGTGAGTCTAGTGAAGGGGTAGGGTGTGGGTGTGGGGGTGTGGGGTGTGTGGTGGGGGATGTGGGTGGTGGTGGGGAGGGTTGTATGGTGATAGTGGTTGTTGTTGTTATCGTCGTCGTTATTATCATTATTGTTGTTGTTATTGTTGGTGGTGGTGGTGGTATTATTATTATTATTATTATTATTATATTATTATTATTGTTGTTGTTGTTGTTGTTGTTGTTGTTGTTGTTGTGTTGTTGTTGTTGTTGTTGTTGTTGTTATTACTGTCATCGTCATCAATCATCATCATCATCATCATTATTATTATTATTATTATTATCATTCTTATTCTTATTCTTATTATTATCATCATTATTGTCATCAATGTCGTCGTAGTTGTTGTTGGTTGTTATCGTTATTATTATTATATTATTATTAGTGTTGTTGTCATTAATTTGTGCGATGTTCCTTGATTCACAACTTTTTTTTTTCGTTCCTCGGATTTGCGTACGTGACATTTTCCCCCACCATTCAGGTAGCTGCATTTTGACTTCGGGCATAGTGTCTAAAAACGACACCTGTGTGCATGCGCGCTTTTTTTATTATTATTATTCATTCTGTCATCCCTTCCTACCCTATCGAAAGGACATACTTTTCCAAAAGGCGGAACGGTGGTGAGGGTTTTAATGTGTGCGCAAGATGTCCTGCGTGCGTTCGCCAACGGGGCCTCGGTTTATATTGTCATCCGAGAGACTTTCAAAAAAAGTGTGCAATATTCCTTAACTCACAATATAGTTTTCTTCGTTCCTCGGCTAGAGCTCCGAGGTTCACCAATGGTGAGATTTTGCGTATGCGACCGTTTGTTGTTTTTATTCTTTTTCCTACCTTGAAGGTAGCCGTGTTTCGACTTCCGGGATGTATTTTACTTTTATTTATTATTTATTTATTCTTTTATATCGAAGATAATGGAATAAGCACCCGTGTGCTTTTTTACATCCAGTCCCCGTGAGTATGCGGTTTTGTAAATTTTGTCATCCGTTCCCACCGGCACACAATGGCCTACTCTTCCGAAAAGCGGAACAGGATTATAACGTGTGCGCAAGATGTTCTGCGTGCGTTTGCACACGGGGCCTCGGTTTATAGTCTCATCCAAAGGACTTTTAACGATCTGAATGCTTGGTAAGTACGTGTTTCAGTAACCTACCAAACGTTGATAGAAATTAAAGGCTGCTCATGTTTGATCTTCTGCGTTGTGTATATACACGAAGGGAATTAAGGCAATGGCATGTCTGCACTTGAAGTTGATCTGGGAGATCGTTAAAAATAAAGAATCCCCACCCTTCATTCACCAGACGCCGCCGAGATTTGAACCCGCTACTTCATGGACCCATGGGGTTGAAGTCGAATGTCTTAATCACTCGGCTATAGCGTCCGTTATTTCCTTGTTGTTGGTAACGTTTTCCGTTTTGTCTGGTCTTTTGCACGGGATAGCTCAGTGGTCAGAGCACTCGCTTTTCCCAAGCTAAAGTTAAGCAGCATTGAGCGTGGTTGCCAAGTGGGTGGGTGACCGTTTGTGCGCCTTGGCTTCAGTACAGTCCCCCAGTTCACCCAGCTGTAAATAGGTAACTGTCCTTTTTAGGGTCAGGGAAGGTAAAGCAGCAAGGGAGAGGAGATGGGCGCCGCCCTCGATATGCTGGCCCCTAGAGAAGCTGAGGTCTCTGACGCCTCGCTCCCCAACGTACACATAGGTTATGGGACACCTTAACCTGGTTAAACAAGAAAAGAACATCTTTGCACAGAAAATAACGGTTTTCTTTTGTCTGAATTTGTTTGTTTATTATGTGTTTGCATGTTGCTGTTATTGATGCTGTGTGTGTGTACGTGCGTTTGTGTGTGTGGGTGTGTGTGTGTGTGGTGTGTGTGTGGTGTGTGTGTGTGTGGTGTTGTGTTGTGTGGTGTGTGTGTGTGTGGTGTGTGTGTGTTGTTGTGTTTTATTTTATTCATTTATTTTATTTCATTCTTTTATGTCGAGGATAATGGAATAAGTCCTCATGTGGTTTTTTCATCCAGTCCCCGTGTGTATGCAGTTTTGTAAATTTTATCATCCGTTCCCACCGGAACACAATGGCCTACTCTTCCGACAAACGGAACGGGTTTTAATATGTGCAGAAGATGTTCTGCGTGCGTTCGCACACGGGACCTCGGTTTATAGTTTCATCCGAAGGAATTTTGGGGAGAGTGGAGTCGTGTGTGTGTATGTGTTTGCGCGTGCATGTGTGCGTGCGTGTATGCAGTGTCTGTCTGTGTATGTGCATTTTGTGTGTGTGCGTGCGTGTGTGCGTGTGTGTGGCGTGCGTGCGAGTGTTTGTCTGCGTGCGTCGTCTGTTTATTGTGTTTGTCTGTGTATCTATCTGTATGTCTATGTCTGTATGTGTGTCTGTCTGTCTGTCTATCTGTGTTGCTGTCCATCCGTGGATTTATTGTCTATCTGTCTGTCTGTCATTCTATCTGTGAATACACACGGGGACTGGATGTAAAAATAAGAACATAAGTGCTTATTCCATTATCCTCGATATAAAAGAATAACAATTCAAAAAGTAAATAACATAAAATAAATAAATACGTGTATGTCCCTGCCTTCAACAGCCCAAATCCCATTACCCTGCCAAAGAGTATAACCTCTGTGTGTATGTGTGTATATGTGTACGAGCGTGTATGTGTGTGCGTGTGTGTGTGTGTGTGCGCGCGCGCGCGTGTGTGTGTGCGCGTGTGTGTGTGTATGTGTGTTTATGTATGTGTAT
>CM054136.1:68860843-68878343 GCA_028751875.1 Rapana venosa | reverse complement strand
ATGCATACATACATACATTCACATACATACATACAATTACATACATACACACACGCCCTCCCCCTCACACACACACCACCCACCACCACCAAGACCATCACCACCACCTCTACCACCACCACCCCCATCCACTATCTACCACCAGCACCAATCACCACCACACCACCACCACACACACACACCACCACCACATCACCACCACCATCACCACTACCCACCACCACCACCCACCATCACCACCACTTCTACCACCACCACCACTCACACACACCACCAACACCACCTCCACCAAGACCACCAACACCACACACACACACACTACCACCACTACCACCCACATACCAACACCAACACCCACCACCAACCACCACCCACCACCACCACCACACACCAACACCACACCACCATCTCACACCATCAACGCACTTATTTTCTACTTGAGATCTTCCCCTGTTATCTGTTCCTACTGTCCAATAGCTGCCCTTACCTCCACCACCCCCACCTAAGTGTGTTGCATGTATAAATTTGATATTTGTTTATCCTGATATTTTGGGGACGGTGGCATGCGTGTGAATGATTTGAATACAAGCGCTTCGATTTGTTTACTTTACCAGATTCAGCGCTATATAAACCCCAGTCATTATTATTATTATTATTATTATATTTATATCATCATCATCATCATCATCATCATCATCAGTAGTAGTAGTAGTAGTAGTAGTAGTAGTAGTAGTAGTAGTAGTAGTAGTAGTAGTAGTAGTGTCGTTGTTGGTGTAGTTATTATTATGATTATTTATTATTATTATTATTATTATTATTATTATTATTATCACCATCATCATCGTCATTATTATTATTATTATTATTTTCATCATCATAATCATCATCACCCTCATCATCATCACCCTCATCATCCTCATCACCATCACCACCACCACCATCATCATCACCCTCACCACCACCACCACCACCATCCTCAACAACATCCTCATCATCATCATCACAACCACCACCACCATCCTCAACATCCTCATCGCCACCACCATCATCATAAGCTAGCTAGCCTAGCCCCCGAGTTTGTTGTTTTCAAACAGCTGACGGGAGAAATACAGGAGGTGGACTCGGAGCTGTGTCGGAGCATCAAGTGGTTCAACGTCAGCGTCAGCCGCATCGTGGACCCCTCCTTCACCTTCATGCTCTCCGTCCTGCCCTTCCTGGACTACGTGCCCGGCACCTACCACTGCTTCGTCCGCCGTGACCTCATGGCCAGCAAGCAGAAAGTCATGGACCTCATCTTGAAGGACAAGCAGGTAGCGTGAGGAGGGTGGGGGGGGGGGGGGGGGGGGGGGGGGGGGGGGGGGGAGGGTGGGGGGGGGGTTGGGGGGGTAGGGGGGGTTGGGGGGGTTGTGGTGGTGGGGGGGGGTTGGGGGGGGGGTGAGGTGGGGTGTGGTTGTGGGGTGTGGGTTGGGGTTGTGGGGTAGGGTGGGTGTGGGGGGTAGGGTGGTGGGGGGGTGGGGGTGGGGGGTAGGGTGGTGGGTTGGGGTGGTGGGGAAGGGTGGGTGTGGGGTGGGTGGGTGGGTTGGGCTGGCGAGGTAGGGTAGGGTGGAGTGGGGTCGGGTGGGGGGGGTGTGGGTTGTGGCCTATTTGGTGGTTTTTAAAAAATATAATATCACGCTCACACGCTCACATACAGAGATCACATTACTAACGAGGAAGTGAAAACCAGAATTGAAAACGCCATGGGCCATAATTATTATGAAGTCCTCCTGACTTCCGTGAAAAAAACCGCAAACTGAAGGGGTGCGGGCACGTCACACGAACATCTGGACTGGCCAAGACTTGCCCGTACAGGGAACAGAACAAGGAGAGAGACGAAGAAGAGGCAGACAGAGAAAACGATGGGAAGACAACATCAGAGAGTGGACTGGCCTTGAATGGAACGACTAGCTACCTAAAGCTGAAAACCGCGAGGAGTGGAGGAAGCTAGTTGCACGATCTTCAGTGGTGACCCAACGGTCTACAAGACTACAGAATAGGTGATGGTGAAACACACGCTGCTTCCTCCACCCCCCTCCCCCCACACGCACACACACACACATATCCTCTCACTCCTGTTTTGGTTGATTTCCATGGACGCAGACGACAAGAAATCCAGGAACCCGAGTGGGAATTGTGGACAAGCTGCTGGAGCATCAAAGTAACGGAGGTTCTGATTGGATGACTGACGATCACGTGAAGGGCTTTCTGATGGACGTGTTGTCTGGCGGTAAGCTTGAAATAGTCTGTCCCTTTTTTGTCCCTTTTTTTTTTTTTTTTTGAGTCAGTGGAACTTGATTAGTGGGGACGGGATAGCCTAGTGGTTAGAAGATTGCGCTCGCAATCTGACGACCCGGGTTCGATTCCCGTTCAAGGGGGATATTTTCCCCTGGAGTTAACATCAGTGCAGACTCCACTCTCTCAAAAGTCCTTCGGATGAGACTATAAACCGAGACCCCGTGTGCGAACGCACGCAGAACATCTTGCGCACACGTTAAATCCTGTTCCGCTGTTCGTAAGAGTAGGCCATTGTGTGCCGGTGGGAACAGATGACAGAATTTACAAAACCGCATACACACGGGGACTGGATGTAAAAAAGCACGTAAATGCTTATTCTATTATCCTCGGTATAAAAGAATAAAATAAAATAAAAATAAATAAATAAATAAAATCAAGTTAAGGATAGTCAACATTATTTTTCTCGAAGGTACAATCTTCCAGTCATGATTCCAACGCGCTAACAGCTTACGCCTCGGACGTAGGTAAGGTCTATTCTTTGCATACTTTCCTGGTCTTATTAACCACACCACGTGCAAAGACTGAATGAATTATTCTTTTTATTATTGTTATTTCTCGTGGCAAAGAGTGAATAAACCAGTAGTAGTAGGAGTAGTAGTAGTAGTAGTAGGAGTAGGAGTAGTAGTAGTAGGAGAAGTAGTAGTAGTAGTAGTAGTAGTAGTAGTAGTAGTAGTAGTAGTAGTAGTAGTAGTAGTAGTTAGTAGGTAGGTAGGTAGGTAGATAGTAGTAGTAATAGTAGTAGTAGGTGGTGGTGGTGGTGGTGGTGGTGGTGGTGGTGGTGGTGGTGGTGGTGGTGGTGGTAGTAGTAGTAGTAGTAGTAGAAGTAATAGTAGTAGTAGTATGTAGTAGTAGTAGTAGTAGTAGTAGTAGTAGTAGTAGTAGTAGTAGTGGTAGTAGTAGAAGTAGTAGTAGTAGTAGTAGTAGTAGTAGTAGTAGTAGTAGTTAGTAGGTAGGTAGGTAGGTAGATAGTAGTAGTAATAGTAGTAGTAGGTGGTGGTGGTGGTGGTGGTGGTGGTAGTAGAAGTAGTAGTAGTAGTAGTAGTAGTAGTAGTAGTAGTAGTAGTAGTAGTAGTAGTAGTAGTAATAATAATAATAATAATAATGTATGGAATTTATATAGCGCTGAATCTTGTAAAGCAACAAATCAAAGCGCTCAGATTTTATTTCATACCACTTTAAGTCACGGCAGATTTCTCTCCGTGAAATTCGGGCTGCTCTCCCCGGTAGTGGTGGTGGTAGTGGTAGTGGTAGTAGTAGTCGTGTTAGTATCATTATTATTATCTTTATTATTATTGTTATTATTATTATTATTATTATTATCATTATTATTATAATTATCATTCTTGTTCTTGTTCTTGTTGCTGAAAAGGTCTCTTCAGATAATTCTGTCACATACAGTGTTGAAAACATTTTTGGTTGACACAAATTTCATAATCATGTTTGCAGTTGATAGCATTTCATGAAATCCCCCCCATGCCCCAATAGGGGTCACTGGACTAATCAAAACATTGCATGTTGAATCTACCAATAATTATAGCTACACCCCAACCCCAACTCCACCGCCTTAACATAAGGGTCACGGGCTAATTTCTCTTCTTCTTAGGCGTCGTCGTCGTTTTGGGCAGAATTGTAAAAAGGCCTTTATCGTGCCTAATTCTTTACCCATTAAAGATTCAATCAATCAATCAATCAATCATCGTCAAACTCTCAGACAGGAGCTACTGCTGTCTGCCATAATTATGAGCGAAAATGCGTCGTGCTGCCGTTCAGAGCCTGACAAGAATGGCCCGGCGCATCCGACTTCAGCGTTGGAGAAAATGGTTATCTTTTAAGTCTTTTTGTTTTTTGGAAACAGGAAGGGGGAAAAGGCCCAGAAGGCAGAAAATAGACAAGAAGGGGGTGATAGGAAGAGAGAAAATAAAAACGTAAGCAGAAACAAAGAGAGCGATAGAAAAGAGGGAACTCCTAGCACAGACTTTCCAGAAGGTGGGGATGCTGTTTTAATACAGACAGGTCCCCGGCATTCCCACGAGGGAACAGGCTGATTAATTTTAATCTTGAATGTTGATTCTATTGACGTCGTTCCACATACTGGCACACATAGCGAACACAGTAAGGACAGAAGCAGCAGCAGCAGCAGCATCAACATCATCATCATCATCATCGACATCGTCATCATCATCATCAACAACAACTTTATCATCAACAACATCATCACCATCAACGTCATCGTCATCGTCGTCATCATCATCACCACCACCACCACTATCATCACCACCATCACCCCACCACCAAAACCACCACCATTACCACCACCATCACCACCCATCACCACCACAAAACACACCCACCATCACCCACCATCACCACACAAACCACCAACCACCACCATCACCACTACCACCACCAAAACCACCACCCCCTTCACCACCACCACCACCTTCTACCACCACCACACCACCTCACCACCACATCACCACCACCACCACCACCACCCCCACCCCACCACCAAATACCACCATCAATCACCACACCACCCCCACCACCACAACCTCATCCCACCACAAACCACCACCATACCACACCACCACTACCACCATCATCACCACCACCCATCACCACCAAACCACACCACCACTATCACCACCAAAACAACAACCACCAGCCTCATCACCACCACCACCACCAAACACCCCCACCCCTACCATCACCACCACCATTACTACCACCACCACCATCACCACCACCACCATCACACCACCAATACCACCACCACCATCAACACCATCACACCAACCACCACACAATCACCACCACCACCATCATCACCACCACCACCACCAAAACAACCACCACCGCCATTACCACCATCACCACCGCCAACCACATTCACCCCACCAACAACCACCACCACCATCACCACCCCCACAACCACCACCACCAACCACAACCAACCTCATCATCATCACCACCACCACTACCACCACCACCAACCTCATCACCACCATCATCACCCCACCACATCACCACCAAAATCACCACCACCACCATCACCACCACCAACCACCAACCACCACCATCACACCACCACCACCACCACCCCATCACCACCACCAACACCAAAACCACCACCACCAAAACCACCAACCACCTCCACCACCAAACACCACCACCACCACAAACCCACCAGGACCAAACACCACCAGCACCACCACGGTGTCTGCAGGCACATCACATCCACTCTGACCCTCAAACGTCCTGTGCTTCACCTCCTCCACCACCACCACCACCATCACCACCACCACCACCACCACCATCACCACCACCACCACCCACCACCACCAACCACCACCAACCTCATTATCCACCCACCCACCACCACCATCACCACCCCCACCACACCACCACCACACCACCAACCACCAGCAACCTCATTATCACCACACCTACCACCACCACACCATACCACCACCCACCAACCACCATCACCACCACCACCAGCCACCACCACCACTACCACCCCCACCATCACCACCACCACCAATCACCATCACCACCAACCACCCCCACCACCACCAACACCACCACCACTATCACCCCAAAACAACAACCACCAGCCTCATCACCACCGCCATCACCAAAACCACCACCAAACACCCCCACCCCACCATCACCACCACCATTACTACCACCACCACCATCACCCCCAAACACCACCAGCACCACCACGGTGTCTGCAGGCATCATCAATCCACTCTGACCCTCAACGTCCTGTGCTTCCACCTCCTCCACCACCACCACCACATCACCACCACCACCACCACCATCACCACCACCTCACCACCACCACCAACCACCACCAACCTCATTATCACCACCACCACCACCACCATCACCACCCCCACCCCACCAACCACCACCACACCCACCCACCAACCTCATTATCACCACCACCACTACCACCACCACATCACCACCCCACCCCCACCATCACCACCACCACCACCAACTACACCAACCTCATTATCACAACCACTACCACCACCACCATCACCACCATCACCACCACCACCACCAACCACCATCACCACCACCACCAGCCACCACCACCATCATCACCACCACCATCACCACCACCACCACCATCACCATCACCACCAACCCACCCCACCACCACCAACACCACCACCACTATCACCACCAAAACAACAACCACCAGCCTCATCACCACCCACCATCACCAAACCACCACCAAACACCCCCACCCCCCACCATCACCACCACCATTACTACCACCACCACCATCACCACCAGCACATCACCACCACCAATACCACCACCACATCACACACCATCACCACCACCACCACCACCATCACCACCACCACCATCATCACCACCACCACCACCAACAACCACCACCACCATCACCACCCCACAACCACCACCACCAACCACCACCAACCTCATCATCATCACCACCACCACTACCACACACACCAACCTCATCACCACCATCATTCACCACCACCACCATCACCACCAAAATCACCACCACCACCAAACACCCACCCACCACAACACCACAAAACCACCACCACCACCAAAACCACCACCACCAAAACCACCACCACCACCAACCACCCCCCCCACCACCAACCACCACCCCCACCAAAACCTCCACCACCACCCCATCACCACCAAAACCACCACAACCCTCACCACCACCATCACCACCACCAAACACCACCACCACCACCATCACCACCACCACCACCATCACCACCACAACCACCACCAACCACCACCACCACCACCACATCACCACCACCCCATCACCACCACCACCACCAAAACCACCACCAAAACCACCAACCTCAACACCACCAAACACCACCAGCACGGTATCTGCAGGCATCATCACATCCACGCTGACCCTCAACGTCCTGTGCTTCCACCTCCTCCACCACCCCGAGGGCATGCGCGCCATCCAGAAGGAGCTGGACGCAGTTGTGGGCCCTGGGCGCAGGCCGGCCCTGAGTGATCGCCCCTCGTGCCACTACACGGAGGCCTTCGTGCTGGAGTCCATGCGCTGTGTGCCCTTTCTGCCCCTGGGGCTGGACCACCTGGTCACCAAGGACGTGCAGCTGAGGGGCTGGTTGATCCCTAAGGGCACTGTGGTCAGTTTGAAGTGAAGTGATTCATTGATTGATTGATTAATTGATAAATAAATAAATAATAAACAGTGTGGCGTGGTTTTGGCTGGGTGGGTGGGTGGGTGGGTTGGGTAGCTGAGTGGTTGGTTGAGTGGCTGGCTGAGTGGTTGGATGGATGGCTGGATGAGTGGTTGACTGGCTGGTTGGTTGACTGGCGTACTAGGGGGACTGACTGGCTGCATGGCTGGTTGGCCGGATGACTGGCTGGCTTAGTGGCTGGCTGAGTGGCTGGATGACTGGCTGGCTGAGTGGCTGGATGACTGGCTGCATGGCTGGTTGGCTGGATGACTGGCTGGATGACTGGCTGGCTGAGTGGCTGGATGACTGGCTGGCTGAGTGGCTGGCTGGTTGGCTGGATGACTGGCTGGCTGAGTGGCTGGCTGGTTGGCTGGATGACTGGCTGGCTGAGTGACTGGCTGACTGGCTGGTTGGCATGGTGTATAGGGTGTATGTTCACTAGGGACGTGCAACTGAGGGGCTGGCTGATCCCTAAGGGCACTGTGGTCAGTTGAATTGATTAATAAATAAACTGTGGCGTGGTTTTAGCTGGCTGGTTGGCTGGGTGACTGGCTGGCTGAGTGGCTAACTGGCTGAGTGGCTGGCTGGCTGAGTGACTGGCTGAGTGGCTGGCTGGATGACTGGTTGACTGAATGGTTGGCTGACTGGTTGGCTAACTGGCTGACTGGCTTAATGGGGGCTGGCTGACTGACTGGCTGGCTGACCGGCTAGCTGGCTGGCTAGCTGGCTGGCTGGCTGGCTGGCTGGCATGGTGTATAGAGCGTATGCAGTATTTATGGTCAGGCATTGGGGAAGATTATTAGTTATTTACCGTTGTCGATGTGGTGTGAGGGTGTGTGGGGGTACGGGGGAGGGGGGTGGAGGGGGTGGGGAAAGGGGTGGTGTGGGTGTGTATAGGGGGTGGTGGTGGTGTGTGTTGGAATGGGAGGTGAAGGGCAGTGTGGTGGGGTGGGGTGGTGGTGGTGGTGGTGGTGTGGTGGAGGGTATTAGGGGTGGGGTGGGGTGGGGTGGTTGTGTGTGGGTGGTGTGTGTGTGTGGAGGTGTGTGTGTGTTGTGATCAAAAGATAGCACACACTTTGAGAAAATACAAAGTCCATCCATGGTTGAAATTTCGTTCAAACTCGGGCTCTTTTTTGTGCTATAAGTGGTACCCTGGGGATGGGGAGGGGGGGTGGTAGGCGGGTGTGTTTTTTAAATTATTATTAACACTAAATTCAACATGACCTTTCCTATGTCGCACACACTCGCTTAACGCACGCCATGGACCTGACAGTAGGAAGAAAGTTGTCCAGGGCAACATTTTGCAACAAGGCACACTTTGATAGACAAATACGACACGGGTTGACAGTCAAAAGAACACAAATTCAGATTCAGATTCAGAGTCAGATTCAGAATATTGTATTGCCTTTTAAGTCATGTAGAATTATTTGACACAACGAAAACATAAAATATAATTATCTATTTTGGCTGAAAGTGATGTACACTAAATGGTGGCACATGTCTTTGGGGATACGTTCAATCCCCCTCCTCCTCCTCCCCACTCCTCCCCACTCCCCCTCTCCCCCCCCCCCCCCCCCCCCAACTCTCACTCTCTCTCTCTCTCTCTCTCTCTCTCTCTCTCTCTCTCTCTCTCTCTCTCTCTCTCTCTCTCTCTCTCTCTCTCCAATGCACGGAAAAACTCGAAATTCGTGCAAGAAATCTACATTGACTATAACTGCTTTCACATTGCAAACCAAGTATATATTCCAATCCATCACGATACGATACGATGCACTGTACTTCAATGTAGTGTAACTCCCAACGCAATGCAATATAATATCATGAAAATATCCTTCCATGCCAAACCATGTCACAAGATCCAAAAGACTTGCAAAGACAGTTTTACAAGGCACTGTCCAAGGAGGAAGAAGAAGAGGCAGACCAAGGAAGAGCTGGGAGGATAACATCAGCGAATGGACAGGCCTAGAACTCAACCAAACCCTGAGAAAGGCAGAACAGAGAGAGGAATGGAGGGAACTGGTTGTTGAGTCTTTGAGGGTGCCCCCACGGTCGTCAGACTACGGGACAGATAGATAGATACATAGCCAAACCATGCCAAACTACGCCGTGCCAAACTACGCCATGCTGTACCACGCAATACCACTGCATACCGGACCACACAGCACCACACAATACCACACCATACCACGCAAAGCCACACCACGCCACACCACACAACACCACATTCCCACCCCACCCCACCCCATCCCACCCCCACCACACCACCCCTACTCTACCCCACCCCACCCCACACCACACACCACACCACACCACACTACACCAGACCACACCACACTACAACATCGCCCAACACACGAAAAATCACTACGTAAGACAAACTGTGAACGAAGCAACATTCAGTACAGAAAGAAGACTTGTTTGTTTTTTTTAAATCTCTCTGCAGGCGTTCACGGGTGCCTACGCCTACAACCAGAGCCCCGAGCTGTGGACTGACCCCCACCTCTTCCGGCCAGAGAGGTTTCTGGATGACCAGGGTCACCTGGTGCCTTCCAACCACCCCTCCAGACACAGGTGAGCAAGGCTGACCACAGATGACCAGGTAACTCGCGCATAGGCGATGCATGATGCACCTTAGCATGCCAACGCAAACACACACACACACACACACACACACACACACACACGCACGCACGCCTGCATACACGCACGCACGCACGCACACACAGGACAGACATACAAGCACACACACGCGCGCACACACACTGCAATTTTTTTTATAATTCTTTTATATCGAGGATAATGGAATAAGCACTCATGTGCTTTTTTACATCTAGTCCCCGTGTGTATGCAGTTTTGTTATTTTTGTCATCTGTTCTCACCGGCACATAATGGCCTACTCTTCCGAAAAGCGGAACAGGATTCAACGTGTGCGCAAGATGTTCTGCGTGCGTTCGCACACGGGGCCTCGGTTTATAGTCTCATCCGAAGGATTTTTGGGGAGAGTGGAGTCGGCACTGATGTTTACTCCAGGGGAAAATATCCCCTTGAACGGGAATCGAGCCCGAGTCGTCAGATTGCGAGCGCAATATTCTAACCACTAGGCTATCCCTTGGCTATACACTCACGCGCGCGCACGCACACACACATACATACAGGTACGCGCGTTAGCGAGAGACAATAACAATGACAAATTATTTTATTTCGAAGATAATGAATAAGCACTCATGTGCTTTTTTACATCCAGTCCCCGCAAAGAGAGACAGACAGACAGACAGACAGAAACAGAGAAAGACACACACACCCCTTCCAAAAAAAACCAACCCAACAACAACAACAAAGCCCTCCCAACTTTTCAACCATTCTCACAAGAATGACAACAAACAATAACACAATAATAATAATAATAATAAAAATAATAATAAAATAATAATAATGATGATGATGATGATGATGATGATAATGATAATAATAATAATAGTAATAATGATAACAATAACAATAATAATAACAACAATCATAATAATAATAATAATAATAATAATAGTAGTAGTAGTAGTAGTAGTAGTAGTAGTAGTAGTAGTAGTAATAATAATAATAATAATAATAATAATCACAATAATAATAATAACAATAATAACAACAATAACAATAACAACAACAATGATAATAACAACAACAACAACAATAATAATAATACACCCCACACCCCCACCCACCCCCACCACACCACCCTACCACATCCCACAGCCTGCTGTCCTTCGGAACGGGGAAACGCATCTGTGTGGGGGAGAAGTTTGCCCGTGCCCGCATCTTCCTGTTCGTGTCCTGGCTGCTGCAGTCCTTCGACATCCTGCCTCCCAGCCACCAGCCTCTCCTGCCCCTGCACAGCAGCGCCTGGAGCCAGGGCGTCATGGACGGCTTCCACCTCAAGCCGTACCACTGCTGCATCGGCAGGCGCCAACGCTGACCGGACCGGACCTGGCTTGGCCTGGCTTGACCTGCCTTGGCCCGACTTGACATGGTTTGACATGGCTTGACATGGCTTGACCTGACCTGACCTGACCCGATTTGACCTGACCTGACTTTGCTTGACATGATATGACTCAACCCGACTTGACATGGCCTGGCCTGACCTGGCCCGGTTTGACCTGACCTGACCCGACTTGATATGACCTGACCTGACCTTGTCTGACTTAACCTGACCTGGTCTGAACATGACCTGACCTGACCTTGTCTGACTTAACCTGACCTGGTCTGAACTCACCTGACCCGACTTGACCTTACTTGACATGACATGACATGACCTGGCCTGACCTGGCCTGATCTGACCTGACATGACCTGACATTACCTGGTCTGACCTGACCTGGTCTGACCTGATCTGGTCTGACCTGGTCTGACTTGACCTGGCCTGAACTGACCTGACCTGACCTGACTTGACCTGACCTGACCTGAACTTACCTGGCTTGACCTGACTGCAGCATTGAATTTGAAATTTAAGGAAGACATTTTTTCTGTCTTCCTGGCTGGCCTTGAGCGCTTGTCTTACTGTTGTTGTTGTTGTTGTCGTTGTTGTTGTTGCTCTTGTTATTGTTGTTGTTGTTGTCGTTGTTGTGGCTACACGAGTATACAGCCTGAAGTGTTTTCGTGATTGGGGCTTTTTTTTATTTTTTAGCCTAGCTTTCCTTGTGGGTATGATTTATTTGTGATAAATACTTGGGGATACTTGGAGGTTGATTTTTATTTACAAAAAATTAGAGCAATTTTTTTTGTTGAGAAAGTAGAATAAGTTAAAAGAAGTACAAATATAAGATTTTTTTTTCGAACTAAGTCATATTATCAATTTGTGTACTAGTACATAAGAATTAACTCACAAAACTCCCTATCTGTCTGCCTGTCTCTCTCTCTGTCTTTGTCTCTGTCTCTGTCTCTCTCTCTCTCTCTCTCTCTCTCTCACACACACACACACGCGCGCGCGCGCACACACAGATGGTCAATTTAATGAAAATGTAGACCCTAGTACCATAACACCCATTAAATTTAACTCAATGGAGTTGCAATCTGTTTCACATCTCAACAAAACTGCGATGTGCTACTTTAGCCATATTTTCACACACAGCCCCCCCCCCCCCCCCAGCCCCCCCCAAAAAAACAACCCAACAACAAACAACAACTGTATCTCACTCTCACATTGAAAAAAACAACAAATATATCTTACATCAAAGTTGGGCCTGCTTGAAGTACTTTCAGGATTTACAAAGATATTTGTCTACACATTTCCCTTTTTTAGTTTGTTTGTTTTGCATGTGGTAAAAGGTGACAAGGAAAATGTACATGCTGAAAGAGGCCATATTGGTGAGTTTTACTTTGAAAAATCATTCCTGAGCCCTTTTTTTGTTTTGCCTTAAAGTCAGTTAAGTTAACAAAAACCTAACTTTTCTCTCTCTCGCACGCACACATACACACACACAAGCTTACCTCAACAAGGTATAAGTATTCATAAAGTAATCCACAAAAAGAAATCACACTGATTTCACACACAGTAATGTTTGCTGGGGCTCAGAAATAATTTTGAAGTAAAACTTGCCAATATGGCTTCTTCCAGCATGTACATTTTCCTTGTCACCATTTTCGACATGAGAAACAATTATCAACTCTTGGTGAAGTAAGAAAAAGTCCAAAAGTATACACACAAAGTGACTCACAGTTAAAGGGAAGGAACTCATTTGATAAGAGACTAATTCAGCTAACAGCAAGAGTAAATACCCATGGATTGAACATGATTCATTGAATGTTTTCCAAAAAATGATGTCATACGAGTAGGTATGACACAGCGTTTTGAGATATAGTAAGTGCTGCATGAATAACTGTTACACAATGCCAATGACTTAACAATGGTTCCACTTAAATTAGCAATATAAGAAGAGAAAAAAGACACCCTTCTGGAATAGTATGCAGCACTCACACACATGATATGGCAAATACAGGCATTACAAGTGTTACAGATAAAACAGCCTTGATCAGACACTTGAGCTGTTACCCTAGTTACCCAGAATAATTGTAACAGGCTAAGTCATTTTTCTTGTTATTCCATGCATACCAAGGGCACTATAATCAGACTTAAATATTGATATGTACACACACACGCGCAAACACACACACATTGATGTGTACACACACACACACATACACACACACGCAAACACACACACACACATCTATAAATATGTATGTATATACATACATACATATATACATATATACATATATATAATATTATATATATATATATATATATATATATATATATATATATATATATATATATTGCTTAATTTCTTTGCATTAAGGCAGTTTGTGTATATATGTGTATGTGCAAACTGTAGCAGAGAAAGCTGCATGTATAAGCTGTAACAGCAAAAAGTGTCTGTGCAAATGATCAACATCCGAATGCTCCTGCAGAAGAGAACCCCATGATGACCTTCTGGTCTAAGGGTAGTGAGCGCTTCTTCTTCTTCTTCTTTCTTCTTCTTCTTCTTCTTCTTCTTCTTCTTCTTCTTCTTCTTCTTCTTCTTCTTCTTCTTCGTCATTGAACCCTCAGACAGAAACTAGTGATGTCTGTCATATGAGTGGAAAAGTCGTTGTGCTGCCGTTAACTAAGCGCCTGACAAGTCAGGCCCAGCACATCCAGCTGACTTCTGTGTGGAGGAGAATTGTTAAATAGTCTTTTTGGATACAAGGCAGAGGTATAGACCAAGAAGGCAGAAAATAGACAAGAAAAAGGTGACAGGAAGAAAGGAACAAGGCAGAAGCAATGAGAGGGATAGGAAAGTTGGAATTCCTAGCACAGAATTTCCAGAAAGTGGGGAGGCTATTTATACTGACAGGTTCCCTTGCATCAACAAGGGATGTGCTCAGGATGCCTCACTCCATCGTTGATAATCTGATCCATACCGAAACCGCCAACTGTTAGTTTCCACCAAATAAACAGAACATGGGCCTTCATCTTTCTGACATCAAACCAGCTTATAACACCACATAGGTCTACATGGGTTTTCAGATAGCAGATGTAAATTGCCCATACTTTTTTTGGTATTTGTTTATATTGCAAATCGATTTCTTATTGTTTCCTGGTTGGCTTTTTTAAGTGGGCTATTTGAAGGCCACACTGTGAATGGCCTCTCTCTTTATTGGCTTGAAGGCATAATTATGTTGCTTTTTGTTGTTGTTTGTTATTGTTGTTGTTGTGTTTTTTTACTTTGCCGGCCTAAGCCCTCCATAATGGGATGAGTGGGTGAAAAGAAAGAAAACCCCAATTAAACACGAGGAGCCTGATGGAGAAATGGCTCTAACAGCCTCATTAAGTTGCGTGCTCCCCCGTGGGGTCCTCGAGACCTGTCAGTATAAATAGCATCCCCCACCTTCCGAAAATTGCTGTGCTAGGAATTCCCTCTTTTCTATCCCTCTCTTTGTTTTCTGCCTTGTTTCTTTTCTTCCTGTCACTTTCTTCTTGTCTTGGTCCGTTCTCCTGCCTTTTTTTCCAGAAAGGCTTAAAAGATAACAATTCTCTCCCACGCCGAAGTCGGATGTGCTGGGCCTGACTTGTCAGGTGCTTAACAGCAGCGCAATGCATTTTCGTTCATATGACAGACAGCAATAGTTGAAGATGAAATTAGCTGTGTTATTGAGATTGTAAAGTGAAAGAAACTTGAGACTTTTATGGGTTTTTTTTATCATATCTTTTGTTCTACGCTTTACTGAATATAAGTATTTTTCCTCCATTGTAAATATGACAACTATTTTTTTTAAATCATGGAAACGATATTTGTACTTTTGCTAATTACTTGTCTTCTTTCTTAATATGATATTTTACCCAGGAGATTGCTTTTGTTTCGATATTTTTTGTATATAATCACGCATTTTAACTATGGTTGTAGTTTAATATTTATTCTATACACGTATTTTACCTCAAATTTTTGTTCAACATATTTTGTATACATACATCTTAACTATTAGTTTTGTTCAAATCTCTTTGTACATATGCATTTTAATCATGATTTTTGTTCAGTACCTTTTATGTACATGCATTTTTAGCATGACTTTTGTGTCGGTATTTTTGTACATAAAAAGGTACAGGATTGTTCAGTGGTCAGAGCACTCGCTTTCCCCAGCTAAAGTTAAGCAGCATCGAGTGTGCTTACCATTTGGCTGGGTGACCATTTGCGCGCTTTGGCTTTCAGTACAGTCCCCCAGTTCACCCAGCTGTAAATGGATACTTGCCTCTTTAGGTACAGGGAAGGTAAAGCCGCGAGGGAGAGGAGATGGGTGCTGCCCTCAATATGCTGGCCCCTTGAGAAGCTGAGGTTTCTGACGCCTGGCTCCCCTACAACCACAAAGGTTATGAGACACCTTTACCTTTTATTTTTGTACATACCCATTTTAACCATGGTTGGTTTTTGTGTCAATATTTTTGTCTGTACGCATTTTAATCATGATTTTTTTTCAATTTTCCATGGGGAAAGAGAAGGGGTGGAAGAGTTAATGAGATTGTAGAAATCCTTCAAAAATACTGCCTTTGTACCTGTTACTTTGAGCTACAATATCTACTGACAAAATACAACCTATCACGATTTATTTTTCATGCTGCAAAAAATAAGAAATCAGATAACTTTCGAGACATGTTGTTAGATACTACACTTGAGCCATCCTTGATTTCGAGCCACGTGAAATTTAATTCTTTTTAGCATAAAATCTCTAAGGTATGGCTGATATACAATGCTCTTGTTTTCAAAATCGTTTCCACACATTTTCATACGATACGTTCTTAGGAATATATCTTTGTAAGACTTATGTCAACTGCCCACTCTGTAAGCCTACCATTCTTTTGTATTGTGGTCAAAGGCCGATGTAGAGTGAAAATCTGAAATCTGAAGTCCAAAGTCTGAACTATCTGTCTGTCTATCTGTCTGTCTGTTTGTCTCTCCCTCCCCCTCTCTCTGTCTGCTTGTCTGTCTGTCTGTCTGTCTGTCTGTCTGTCTCTCTCTCTCTCTCTCTCTCTCTCTCTCTCTCTCTCTCTCTCTCTCTCAACACACACACAGGTATTGCCATAGTGATCATGATCTACAAAGAATTGGTTGTTTATTTTATTTAATTTTTTATTTTATTCTTTTATATCGAGGATAATGGAATAAGTACTTAAGTGCTTTTTTACATCCAGTCCTCGTGTGTATGCGGTTTTGTAAATTCTGTCATCTGTTCCCACCGGCACACAATGGCCTACTCTTACGAAAAGCGGAACAGGATTTAACGTGTGCGCAAGATGTTCTGCGCGCGTTCGCACACGGGGCCTCGGTTTATAGTCTCATCCGAAGGACTTTTTGGGGAGAGTGGAGTCTGCACTGATGTTAACTCCAAGGGAAAATATCTCCTTGAACGGGAATCGAACCCGGGTCGTCAGATTGCGAGCGCAGTGTTCTAACCACTAGGCTATCCCGTTCCCTGTCGTTTTACATGTTACATTGTATTTTGCACGATATCAGTATGTTCGTTTCCTCTCTCCCCTGAACTCCTTTCATTGTGGTTTCAGGCCCGTGTACACATTAAACCTGTTCAGAGTTCAGAGTTCAGAGTTCAGATCTCTCCCCCCCCCCTCTCTCTCTCTCTCTCTCTCTCTCTCTCTCTCTCTCTCCCTCTCTCTCCTCTCTCTCCTCTCTCGTGTGTTTGTGTGCGTTTAGTATTTTTTTTAAATTCTTTTATATCAAGGATAATGGAATAAGCACTCATGTGCTTTTTTGCATCCAGTCCCCGTGTGTATGCGGTTTTGTAAATTTTGTCACCTGTTTCCACCGGCACACAATGGCCTACTCTTCCGAAAAGCGGAAAAGGATTTAACTTGTGCGCAAGATGTTTTGCATGCGTTCGAACACGGGGCCTC
>CM054136.1:68845843-68848343 GCA_028751875.1 Rapana venosa | reverse complement strand
CTATATCTTGTAAAAACACATCAAAGAGCTTGCATTTATAACACATGCGACCAACAATGATTAACAGTTTTAACAAATGCAAATGTACACACACACACACACACACACACACACACACACACACACACTGTACACACACACACACACACACACACACACACACACACACACACACACACACCACACAGATTATACACGTGAATAACCCGTGAAGTCTTTCGGATGAGACTATAAACCGAGGCCCCGTGTGCGAACACACGCAGAACATCTTGCGCACACGTTAAATCCTGTTCCGCTTTTCTAAAGAGTAGGCCATTGTGTGCCAGTGGGAACAGATGACAAAATTTACAACACCGCATACACACGGGGACTGGATGTAAAAAAAAGCACATGAGTGCTTATTCCATTATCCTCGATATAAAAGAATAAACTAATATTAGATAAATAAAATGGATAAAATGATTAACAGTTTTAACAAATACAAATGCACAAACACAAACACACACACACACACACACACACACACCACACACACACACACACACACAACACACACACACACAAGATTATACACTTCGGCAGGGTGATGGGAATTTGGGCCATGGAAGGCAAGGGACAGAAAGATAACTACAAGACAAAACAATAGGGGAAAAAAATCTTACGTTTGAAAATAGGTCTGTCTCGAAGCTGGATTTCATCATATTGACGATGTTGTTATTCCACGAACCACAGCACAAGACAACAATCACACGGTCGACGACGACGACGACGACGAAGACGGCAACTGTACTCCCCGAGCCATCGACAATTTTCCGGGCAACTTCTTCAGCCTGAAGGACACTCAGGATGGCGGGGTGTTCGTGCACATTCTCATCGCCCTCTACCTCTTCGGGGCGCTCTCCATCGTCTGCGATGACTACTTTGTACCTGCCATGGAGAGGCTGTGTGAAGGTGAGGGGGTGTAGAGGGGGGGGGGGGCTTTTATCTATTTATTTATTTATGTATTTAAATATTTATTCTTTTATTCTGTTATATCGAGGATGATGTAATAAGCACTCGTGTGCTTTTTTTACGTACGTCCCGTCCCGTCCCCGTGCGTATGCGGTTTTGTAAATTTTGTTGTCTGTTCCCACAGGGCACATAAATATGGCCTACTCTTTCGAAAAGCCAAACAGGGTTTCAACATGCGCGCAAGATGTTATGTGTGCGTTTGCGCACGGGGCCTCGGTTAATATAGTCTCATCTGAAGGATTTGGGGGGAAGTGGGGGGGGGGGGGAGTGGAGTCTGCATTGATGTTAACTCCAGGGGAAAATCCTCTTGAACGTGCTGTGCTGTGCTGTACTGTGTTGTACTGTGCTTTGCTGTGCTGTAATGTGCTGTGCTGTGCTGTGCTGTAATGTGCTGTGCTTCGCTGTGCTGTGCTATGTTGTGTTGTGTTGTGCTGTGCTGTGCTGTGCTATGTTGTGTTGTGCTGTGCTGTGCTGTGCTGTGCTCTACTGTTCTGCTGCCAAAGTTGTTAACTACTGTAGTTACTATGATTGTCACGGTTGTCATCTTCATATATGTCGTGACTATTGCCAGGGTTGTTGTTATTATTATTGTTATTTTAATTGTTAATGTTGTTGTTATTGTTGTGCTGATGGTGACTGTGATGCAGAGTTGGGCCTACAGGAGGACGGTTCTAATCCTCAGTATGTCGTGACTATTGCCAGGGCTGTTGTTATTATTGTTATTGTTGTTGTTGTTATTGCTGTTGTTATTGTTGATGTTCTTAAAAAAAACATTGACTTAACCTTCCTCACCGAAACTTGGCTTAAACCACATGGCCATGAGCCCAAAATAAAACAGCTGACTCCTCCAGGATATAAAACTATTTCTTTTCCCAGACTCTCTCGAGGAGGTGGGATTGCCATAATTTTCAAAAACACATTGGAACCAGCTCTTTCTTTCAGCCACAACCTTCCATTCCCACACGACTCTTTTGAAGTTTGCGAAATCAACCTCAACTTACCTGGCCACTCTATTACTATCTGCTGCCTTTACCGCCCACCTCCTAGCCGTAAGAGCAACCTGACATCTTCTGTTTTTCATCAAGAATTCCAGTCACTCCTCGACCACTACAGCCTCTCTCCTACTAAACTTATAATTCTCGGTGACTTTAACTTCCATTTCGACAACCAGTCTTCTCCAGATGTCAAACGTCTTTCTCTTTCTCTGTCCAACCATTCTCTCTCCCAACTGGTAAACGAAGCAACGCACAGATCTGGCCATATTTTAGACTGGCTGATTACTAATGCTTCATTTAATCTTGTTACATCTGTTTCTGTCACTGACGAACTGCATTCTGATCATTCCGCCATTCTTTTCCACCTCAACATCACAAAACCTGTCAGAAAGAAGAAATATGTTACTCGTCGCAATCTTAAGGCCTTAGACATTCATACTTTCTCTTCACAAGCTTCCGAACGTTTTTCACAAACCTCTGACCACACTGACCTC
>CM054136.1:68828681-68835343 GCA_028751875.1 Rapana venosa | reverse complement strand
AGCCTTCCCCCGGCAAGACAAAAAGACACCCCCTAGGTACGTTTGGGAATCGTCATGGAGATGTATCTTGTTCTGAAGAACAGAGGATCGATGGGGATGAAAAACATTGAAGGAAAAAAAAAAAGGAAAAAAAGGTTCTATAACCTTGTCGTCGGGGGGGGAGCGGGCGTCAGGGGGCATAGCTTCTTAGGGGGGGCCCCAGTTATTTTGAAGGCGGGGGGGGGGCCCTTCCCCCCCCCTCGTGCTTTCCTTCCCCTGCCCTAAAGAGGGCAGGTACCCATTTCCATGGGTGAAGGGGGGGAATTTTACTAAAGCCAAGGCGCCAAACGGTCACCTCCATTGGAACCGCCCGGCTGCTTAACTTTAGCGGGGGGGAAGGGAGTGCTCCGCCCATGAGCTGCCCTGTTTCATTGACATTATGTGGGGGAAAATTAAAAAAACTATAACGATGCAAATGCATTGTCATATTTGGAAAATTATAAAACTATGACGATGCAACTTGTCATTGTCATTTGAAAAAAAAAACCAAAAAGCCCCCCCCCCCCTCCAAAAAAACACCCCCCAAAACCAACAAAAAACAAAAAAAAAACAAAAACCAAAAAAAAAAACGGGGGAAAAATCTTTTTAAATTGTATGCACTTAGATACTTCCTTCTGCAAAGTTGTTGTGGTCTAGGGGGTAACACACCTGCCTAGAAAGGGGGAAAATCCGGGTCAAAATTTTGGGTGCGGTGGTTTGATCCCTTTTGACCCCCCCCAACCCCCCCCCCCCCCCTTCCCCCCCATTAGACCATGAATAAAATTTGTCTGGTGCTAGTTTTTAAAAATGAGACGTAAACGAGGTCCCAATTGTGTTCCCAAAAAATTTATCTAGTGCACGAAAAAGAACCCCGGCAACAAGAGAGTTTTTCCGGGCAAAATTTGTAGAAAAAAAACCCACTTAGAGAAACAAATACAGTTTGCAGACAGAAAAGAAACAAAAAATTGGTGGCGCTGGTCTTGTGGCGAGGCCCCCCCCGGGAGACAGCACCCAAAAAATTTCTGCAGGGAAATTCCCGGGGGTTTTAAAGGGGTTTTAAATAAATAAATCAAAATAATAAATACAAAAAAAAATAAGATTCTGATTCTCAGAGTACCAAGCCGACTTTGCCAAAGGGTTTTGCGCTTAAAAAGCGAAAGCTAAAAACCGCGAGGAGTGGAGGAATGGCTGAAAAATTTTAGTGGTGCCCCAACGGTTTCAATTTTCTACGGAGGGTAAAGCAAGCGTTTGGGTCAGTAAAAATATTTGGATCAAGGTTACTTGTTTTAGCAAGGGGGGAGGACAGTCTCGAAACTTTGAAGTGTAAGGGGGAAGGGGAGGCATGTACGTTTCGAAATTATTCCCCCTACTCGTAGTTTAGAAGGGGTTTTGTGCGTCTTTTTTCATTTTTGGATTACTCGCGAATGGGTTTTTTTCGGTTATGTTTAAAGTGCGTACTTTCTTTGTTTGTTCTGTATTATCTTCGAAACCCCCACCCCCACCCCCCCCCGGGGAAAGTTTAAAAATTGATCGATTTTTTTTCTTGTGTAAAAGGATAATTTAGTTGCTGCATAAAGATGTCGAGTCAGAGGTTTTCCCCTTGCTACTGGTCCCTGTACCCCATATTTTTGCTCAGGGGGAGAAAACCCCCGCCCAAAAAAAACCCCCATTTGGGGGAAAATAGCGTTGGGAGAGGAGATGGGGCCCCCAAGCAATCCACCCCCACAGAAATCCCAACATGGACAACGCAAAAGAAAAGAAACCCGGATCGTTGGGGCCCCGGAATACCAAAAACCCGCCCCTTCCTTGGGGCGTTCCAGGAGGGGTGGAAAATTGCGATGGGACGCAAACAAAGCGTAAAAAATCCAGGCTGAGAGGCCCCACGGGTACAGGGAAACACCCGCCCTTGCACGCATGGGGGGAGCTAAAAGGGGTAACCATGAATCGAAGATACGAATGGGACATATTTGGAGGGCCGAAGTCCTTTGGGGTCGGTTTTCGGCGAAACAAAAACAGAAAAAAAGATCACAAACTATGGTATGTGGCGCGACCCCAAACACAACAGGAGTAGGTTTTTGTCAACAAGAAAAAGGACTAACAGTGTATCAGCTGTCCCCCAAATCTAAAGCAGACTGATCCCCTGCGGCGCAGAAAAACCACCCCAAATGCCCTCATACAGTCTAGCCCAACTCAGACTCGATGATGAAGAAATCGAGTGTTTTTACGAGGATTTGGAGGCGCCATCAAATCAACCCCAAAGAGGATTTTCGTGATCCAGGGCGAACGGGAAATCCCAAAGATGGACTGACGCTTTGCCCAAATGGCCAGGGACAGTAAAAGGCCGTTTTGGCGTGGGACGAAAAATGAAGAGGCTCAGATTTTGGAAATTCGCAAGCAGACACAATCTTACTGTCCCCAAACACCCTGTCCCCCAAAAACATAAGAAAAACGACGCGCATACCGAATGGAAAGACACAAAACCGATTGATACATTTTGGGGCCCCCAAAATTTAACACATCAACAAAGCCCAGACAGAATTTCCCCGGCGTGTATTTGGGAGGACCCCAAATTAACTCAAACCCAAAAAAAAAAGAAAATCCCCCTTTGCGGTTAAATGGAAAAGGGAAAGGGCCCGAAATCGTGAAAAATTAAAGTGAGATAGGGGGCAGATTTGACGAATTTCCTCAAAGGGCACCAAACAGAGACCCAGAAGACTCAGGGCAGCCTGGGGATCCCGGGGAAAAAAAAAAGCCAGGGTTTTCCAAAAACCGGCCTGGGCCAAGTGGGGTAAACCCCAAAAAAAAAACCCCCCCCAAAAAAGGGGAAAAAGTCAAAAGGCAACCCGAGAAAAACAGGCCCGGGGAATGGAGGTCAAAAAAGCCCAAAGGGAGAACGGGGAAAAAGAACCCCAAAACCCCCCCCCCCACAAAAAAAAGTCCCAGCACCAAGACCGTTTTAAAACAAAGGGGGGGTTCTTCAGAAGCCCAACAAAAAAAAAGGCAGAAAATTTCCCCAAAACCCAAAAAAAAGGGGGGCCACCAAAGACCAGGCCCAGGGCCCCCCCCACTGGAGGGAAAAGGGAAAAGGGGGGACCGAAAAGGCAAACACCAGGATTGAAAATCCCGCCGGTCCAAAAACGGAGGCCCAGGGACAAGGGAAAAATTCCCCAAGCAGGACCCGCAAAATGGTTAAAACAACCAAATTACCCAAAAAAGGGGGGGGGCCGAAAACCAAAAACAGAAAAACAGGGCCACAAAAAAGGCACCGCCGAACCCCCAAACCAAAGTTTAAAAAAATCCCCAAAAAAGGGGGAATCAAAGGTCAAGACTTAGCCAAACAAGAAGCCTGAGAACTTAACAAAAGAAACAAAAATTCTTGATTCAAGAAGGTTCGACCAGTTGGGAAAACCGGGGAAAAATAAACAAGCCCAGAGGTTTTAAACAATCCCCGGGGTTTTGAAGTTCCCGGAGCCCCCATGGGTGGAGAAATGGGGGGGGTTCTTCCGGACTTCAGTTGGAGTTCGACAAGGCTGCCGCTTATCCCCCGTTCTTTTCAACGTGTTCCTGGAGAACTTCATGCAGGAGGCCTCCTTGACTTCAAGACCACAATCACAATAGGAGGAAGGCCAGTCTGCATTCTTCGATTCGCAGACGATATTGATCTCATGGGCCGCATGGAAGAAGAAACTCCAGGGATCTCACACCAGACTGGAAAATCGCCCAATGCCCACGGTATGGAGATCAGTAGGGGAAAAGAGAAGATCTAGTGAACGTTACCACACCGACACTCCAACCGCATCAAGATGAAGTGGCGAGACACTAGAGGAGGTGGAAACCTTTCAGTACCTTGGAGCATCATCACCAAAGAAGGTACGAGCACACAAGAGGTGAAGACCCAGAATTGCTGTGGGCACCTCCTCCAGACTAAGCTGGCGAAAGTGTGGAGAAACCACAACATCAGAAACCCCAACTAAGGTCAGACTCTACAAGGGCCTGTAATCCATTGCCTTGTACAGCGTGAAGCATGGTTACACTTACTGCGTTTTAGACGTCGCAAATTCAAGCCTTTGAGATGAAGTGCTCGGCGGATCCTGAAACAATCCACCTCAGAGACCGAAAAAATGATAGTCTGCGCAGAGATCGAGGCATGGCTGGAAACAAGAATCATTGCTAGTACAGTAAACGGAGGAACTGAAATGGTTTGGCACACAAAAGGAAAACACCCTGTCAAAGACAGTCCTGCAGGGAATGGTGGAAGGAGCAAGGAGGCAGGGACGACCACGCAAAAGCTGGATATCCAACATCAAGGAGTGGACCGGCCTCACTGTACCAAACCTCCTGAAAGCAGCCCAGGACAGAACCACTTGGCGGTCCACTTGCAGCGTCCGTGCGGGTACCCCAACGGTCGTCCCGACCAAGGGATGAAAGCTGAAAGCTGAAAGCATCAAGATGACTGCCATAGCTTTCGTGCTGTTTAGCTTTTATTTGTTTAGTCGTTGATGTTGTCGTTGTTGATGTCGTCGTTGTTGTTGTTGTCGTCGTTGTTGATGTTGTTGTTCTTCTTCTCCTCGTTCTCCTCCTCCTCATTCTTCTGCTCCTCCTCCTCCTCCTCCTTTCTTCTCCTTCTTCTTCTCCTCCTCCTCCGCCGCCTCCTCCTCCGCCGCCTCCTCCTCCTTCTCCTCCTCCAGATATTAGTGATGATGATGATGATAGTGATGATAGTGATGATGCTGTTGAACATTGACAATGACGACAACGACGACGACCAGGGAATGAATGATTCTTTTTTTTTTTTTAACAAAGATCACACACACACACACACACACACACACACACACACACACACACACACACACACACACACAACACACACACACACACACACACAACACCACACACACACACACACACACACACCCCACACCCCAACACAGACCCCGTGTGTTCTAACCATCACCTTCCTCCTGTTCCAGTCTGTTCCTGCTGGAAGAGGAGCTGAACTCTGTCTCCCCCTCCCCGCAGTCACCCCCATCCCTGTCCGATCTCCAACTCTTGTCAGACTCCTCAAGCAGCCTCCTGTCTTCCTCGGGGTCCACGGGGCCCCGGTGGCCCCTCCAGCGGGCTCTGAGGGTATCCAAGGCGCTTGTGGCTCGATCCTCTAAGCGGCGGTTGAAGTACATGAGGGTGATGTAGAGCAGGTAGAGAACCAGCATGACTAGAGCTTCGTACCTGGGTTGTGGAAAGAGAGGAGGGCATGGTGGTATCAGCTGAGGGAATATGGAGGATTGCTTTTTCGTGATTAAAGAAAGAAAGAAAAAAACTTGATGACTTTACCCGGGAAAAGGAAGAGAGGGCATAATTATTGACATCAGCTGAAGGACATGGTGGATTGCTGGATTCTTGATTGAAAAGTAAGGTAAAGGTCATAGGGGAGTGAGGCATCAGAGACCTCAACTTCTCAAGGGGCCAGTTTATTGAGGGCGGAGCCTATCTCCTCTCCCTTGCTGCTTTACCTTCCCTGACCCTAAAGAGGGCAGATACCCTTTACAGCTGGGTGAACGGGGGACTGTCCCGAAGCCAAGGCGCGCGCCGGTCTCCTATCCAAGTGGGAACCACGCTGACGGGGCTTTTTAACCTTGGCTGGGGGAAACAAGTGCTCTGACCACTGAGCTATCCCGTCCTCAAGTCACAAAAAAAATCGCAATTTTTGTATCAGCTGAAAAAAAAGTGGTGGATTTCTTATTCGTGATTAAAGAAAACAAAACTGAGGGGCGGGTTTGACATTAGCCGAAGAACACGGTGGATCACTAAATTTTTGATTAAAGATGAAAAACTGGGTTTTTTACCTGGGAAAATGAAGCGAGTTCAATGATGAAGCTTGTGCATCACTCTTCGCAAGTGGTCATTGTGATTTAAGCAAAGTTTCGGTATTGAAGAGAAGCTTTTATTTGGACATTGATTCGATGTGATGTTTTTCGATTGGAAAGAAAGTTTGTGTGACTGGAATGGGTGATTGGAGTGATCCAGAACAGCTAGTCAGTATGCAGTGTCCTGTTTCAGGGCCCCGTCAGGTTATGCAATTCACGGCTGTGATTATTACTTGTTTTTACATGTTTTGTGCACCGAACACAACACACACAAAATACTAACACACTAAACACACTACGCAACACACACACACACACACATACAACACATCACACACACCACGACACACACACACACACACACACACACACACACACACACACACACACACCAAACACACACACGCACGCACGCACACACGCACGCACACCGCACGCGCGCGTGCGCAGAACATCTTACGCACACTTTAAATTGTTTCGTTTTTCGAAGAGTAAGCCTTTGGGATGTGCCGGTGGAACAGATGACAGAATTTACCAAACCGCATACACACAGGGACTTGATGTAAAAAAAAAAGCACTTAAGTGTTTATTCCATTATCCTCGATATAAAAGAATATAAGAAAAACAAATAATAAAACACACACACACACTCTTTCTCTCTCTCTCTCTGTCTCACTCTCTCTTATATATCCCTAAGGGTGGGGACTGGATGCAAAAAAAGCACATGGGGATCGGTGGTCTAGAGGTAACGCGCCTGTCTAGAAAGCGAAAAGTCCG
>CM054136.1:68818681-68821181 GCA_028751875.1 Rapana venosa | reverse complement strand
CCAAAAGAGTCTAAACGTGAAAGAATGAGAGATGTGACGAGCTTGGAAGTTGCATCAGTGGACAGATACTTGCGAATCGCGCTTATGCGCCGTAGTTGATAGTAGCAAGACTGGCAGGTCTGGGTGATGAATTTTTTCATAGAGAGTGTGTTGTCAAGAACTACACCTAGATACTTCACAGAGTTGGACAAAGGAACTGACGCACTGCCGAATTCTATTGATGTTGTTGTGATGGAGGAAAGTTTTATGTTGGGTCCCTATGAGCATGGCTTCGGTTTTATCGGCATTAAGTTGTAACTTGTTCTGAGTCATCCAGTTTTGAATGTCTTGAAGGCAGTAGGACATATTTGTCAGGAGGGAAGGCAAGTTTTCAACAGTATCACTGCACTGAAGCTGAGTGTCATCAGCATAAAAATGATGATCAATATGGTTGGTTGTTTATTATATGGAGGTGGAGCAGTGTAGAGAGTAAAGAGAACGGGGCCCAGGACTGATCCCTGTGGGACTCCACATTCCATTTTGACAGATTTTGATTGAATTTTGTTTACAATAACTTTCTGGAATCTGTCTGTGAGGTATGAAGTAAACCAGGTGAGGGCTGTGCCATTAATACCAAACGTATTTTGGAGGGGAGAAAGAAGAATTGAGTGATCTATAAGTGTCGAAGGCTGCAGATTAAGTCAAGAAGAGTGAGGAGGGAGATTTTTCCTGCATCAGAAGCAAGTAGAAGTGTATCTAAAGTATGGACTAGGGTGGTTTCGGTGCTGTGGTTGGGGCGATAGGCAGATTGAAAAGGGGAAGGAGATCATTGGAAAGAAGGTGACTGTTGAGCTGTTTGAGAACAACTTTTTCTAGTACTTTAGAGACAAAGGGTAAGTTTTGAGACAGGTCTATAATTCTTCAGAATGTTGGGATCGAGGTCGTGCTTTTTCAGTAGAGGTGTGACTATTGCGGTTTAAGAGCTTGTGGAAAATGTCCTGACAGAAGAGATGAGTTTACTATTTTAGTGATAATAGGTACAAGTTGTGGAAGGCATTGTGAGAAAACAGGAGCAGGTATGGGATCGAGGTCGCATGATTTTATAGTAATTTCCATCAGAATTGTCATGATTTCTTTTTCACTTGTGGAACAGAAGGAAAAGAGAGGAGTGCCAGTGAACTGGGGATCAGGAGGTGCAGGCTGGAAATGAGTCTGATCCTGTCTGGAGCGTATGTTGTGGACTTTGTCTGAAAAGAAGGCAGAAAAGATAGATGGAAGTTCAGACAGGCTGTGGTTGTTTTTTGCAGACCCAAGGAGATTTGAGGGGAGGGAAAAAAGAGATTTTATGGATGTAGCGCAGAGAATTTGGAAGAGTAGTATTCTGTCTTTGCTGAATGGATTAAGAGTTTGACTTTGTTTATTTGTTTTCGGAAAAGCTGTTTGTTGATTTCGGTTTTTGATTTCGCCATTGCCGTTCTAGTTGCCGGCGTTTGCGCTCGCTATCAGGATGTCTTTGGTATACCATGGGCACAGGGTCTGTCAGGTAGGAGATGGTCAGTAAAGGAGGTGCATGCTAAATCAAAACAAATTTGGGGGAGAACAGTGTTTTAGTATTCAGAGAGGTCAGTGTGGTCAGAGGTTTGTGAAAAACGTTCGGAAGCTTGTGAAGAGAAAGTATGAATGCTAAGGCTTAAGATTGCGCGGGGAACATATTTCTTTTTTCTGACAGGTTTTGTGATTTGAGGTGGAAAAGAATGGCGGAATGATCAGAATGCAGTTCGTCAGTGACAGAAACAGATGTAACAAGATTAAATGAAGCATTAGTAATCAGCCAGTCCCAAAATAGGCCAGATCTGTGCGTTGCTTCGTTTACCAGTTGGGAGAGAGAATGGTTGGACAGAGAAAGAGAAAGACGTTTGACATTGGAGAAGACTGGTTGTCGAAAGGAAGTTAAAGTCACCGAGAATTATAAGTTTAGTAGGAGGAGGCTGTAGTGGTCGAGGAGTGATGGAATTCTTGATGAAAAACAGAAAATTTCAGGTTGCTCTTTCGGCTAGGAGGTGGGCGGTAAAGGCAGCAGAAAGTAATAGAGTGGCCAGGTAAGTTGAGGTTGATTTCGCAAACTTCAAAAGAGTCGTGTGGGAATGGAAGGTTGGGCTGAAAGAAAGAGCTGGTTCCAATGTGTTTTTGAAAATTTATGGCAAACCCACCTCCTCGAGAGAGTCTGGGAAAGAAATAGTTTTATATCCTGGAGGAGTCAGCTGTTTTATTTTGGGCCATGGCATGTGGTTTAAGCCAAGTTCGGTGAGGAAGGTTAAGTCAATGTTTTTTTAAGAACATCAAAAAATAACAACAGCAATAACAAAAACAACAATAACAATAATAACAACAGCCCTGGCAATAGTCACGACATCTAGGATTAGAAACCGCCTCCTGTAGGCCCAACTCTGCATCACAAATCACCATCAGCACACAATAACCAACAACATTAACAATTAAAATAACAAAATAAAAAAACAAC
>CM054136.1:68801703-68814203 GCA_028751875.1 Rapana venosa | reverse complement strand
GGAGCTTCCTCACCCCGGGGGTTCGGAAGAGGATCTCCCCTGAACAGCCCAGCTGAAGGACAGGTGGCTGGCTGTGACGGTTCCAGTCGTGGCGATGACCGGAGAGGCAAGGGCCGGGGCAGAGTTTCCACACAGAGGCAAACGCAACAAGGTGGTCGTCCTGGTGTTTCATCCATACACACAAGAAGTCGTCACCAGAGTACCAGCGTGCCCAGCAAGCAGGTGGGTGGTCTGTCAAAGGACTGGAGGGAGGTGTTCAGAAAAAAGCAGTCCCTTGTGGCCGTCTGGCTCAGGCTAGTGGCAGTGAGCAAGGCAAGGGTGCACATCGTGACGGTCAGGCCGGGCCATGTACACTCTCAGCCTGGAGGCCAGCGGCCTGGTTGGTCTAGTTTCCCACAATGCCTGGTGCTTCTGCAGACGACAGTGCCGAAATATCGTTTGTACGTAATAGCGATAAGCTATCGCTAGTATCTTTTAAATGTAGAGGGTCTTGGCGACTTCGAAATGAGTTTGATTTACTAACTTTTGTTAACAAATATGATATAGTTTTGTTTGTAGAAACATTCACTGAAACCATACCCCATTCCTTATTCCCTATGCATAAGTGCTTTTCTTGCCCAGGGGTGAAAAGTGTCGGACAGTGTGCATGGTCGTTTGTCGGGTGGATTGGTTCTCCTAATAAGAAAAGAACTGTGTATTTATGTTAAACAAATAAACATCGAAACGGACAATATTCTGGTATTGAAACTTGGTGGGGAGCTCCTTGGTACCAGACAGACTGTATATTAATTGGAGCTTACATACCCCCTGAAAAATTCTAAATACTATGAAGAGACTGATATCTACAATGGCGTTTCTTATATTAGAAGACTGTCTGTTGGATTGTAATTAAGGAGTGTGGTGACTTGCCTTTGATCATTTGTGGTGATCTAAATGCTAGAACTGGTGCACTAAACTGTGATTGCTCTGACCCTGTGGATGAAAATCAGTGACATCTATGACAGAGAACGAGTCAGCTGACAGAGCAGACATGGCTGATGCTTTAAAACGAGTGTCAAAGGACACTGCAGTCAATGCCTTTGGCCGTTATTTGATAAACATGTGCAATGAATTTAGTTTGGTTGTCTTGAATGGTTTACAGCATGTTGATTGCCATGGTGATTATACGTATTTGTCACAAAATGGTTGTAGTGTCATAGACTATTTTCTCACATCACGATCTCTGTTGTCATCCTGCTGTAGTTTAAAAGTAAGCCCTCTAATAGAAACCAAGCACGCTGCTGTCGAGTTGTCCTTTGTGTGTGCAAAGACGAGTCCTTGCCTAGCTAGCCAAGGAAAGAGTAAAATTACTTCTATTACAAAATTTCAATGGGATGATGACAAAAAGTTGACTTTTCAAGAGAAAATACAGACTGAAAATGTTACCAGTATAGTGAATGAAGCCACAACACTTGTGGGTAATGAGACATTATTCAAGCTTTAAAAAAATTCAATGAATGTTTCATTATTGCCAGGAGAAGAAATGAAAAACGGTTGTCTTTGGCTGTGAAAAAACGTTAAGGTTTGGTTTGATTTAGAATGTAAACAGAGCAGAACAGTTTTAAGGAGGCACCTGCGTAAAGTTAATAGAGCTGCTGATATGTCTTCTCGGACTGCAATATTTTCAAAAGAGGAGAGAGTACAAGAGATTACTAGAGTTAAAAGAAAAGGGCACACAGAGAGAACGTGCTGGAGTCACTGAAACGTCATTTAAATGACAGCAAACAGTTCTGGGGACACAGTTCGCTCTGTTAGGCCCAGGCAAGTAGCTACAACACCATAACTATAGATACATGGTTTCACCACTTTCAAAATGTTTTTAATGAAGTACCTACTACATGTTGTACCAGCAACACTAACTTTGACACTTACTATGATAATGTAGATATCCAGTTTGAAAGTGGTGAGTTAGAACAGTCATAACAGAGTCTGAAATTGTCTGTGCTGTCAAAGCCTTGAAAAGTCAGAAAGCCGCAGGTCCTGATGGACTAATCGGGGAGTTTTATAAAAACAGCATCAATGTAATTTTGCCGTTCCTATTAACATTTTTCAACCATATCTTTGAGGAGGGTATATTTCCTGATGACTGGACAATGGCCATCTTACAGCCTTTACACAAAAAGGGTGACCTGAATCAGCCAGATAACTATCGTGGGATTTCTCTGCTAAACATTTGTAGTAAACTGTACAGCTTTATCTTGAATAAACGGCTTTCTGAGTGGATTAAGGAAAATGAGGTTTTAGGCGAGGAACAAGCAGGATTTAGGGAAAAACATTGTACCACTGATCATGTGTTTACTCTTATGGCTTGTGTTCAGAAGCAACTGTTAAGACATAGAAAACTTTATGCTGCTTTTATAGACTTCAGAAAAGCCTTCGACACTGTTAGTAGGGAGAAACTGTGGAAAGTTTGCATGTAAACGGAATAAGAGGAAAATTTCTGAATGCACTAAAAAGCATGTATGATGTTGTGAAAGTCCGCATTCGAGCTGGTGCTAAGCTGACAGATACGTTTTTATGTCCACGTGGTTTGAAACAGGGAGAAGTGTGTTCTCCAGTTTTGTTTTCTTTATTAATCAATGAACTGACCAAAGATATTAATGAAAATGGCAGGCATGGCATTCAGTTGTCACCTGATTTGACTCAGGTACTTATCTTGCTATTCGCAGACGATGTTGTTCTTTTGTCAGACAGCGTTATTGGACTACAGACTCAGATCAATGTATTACACAACACTGCTAAACGTTTAGATTTGGTTGTTAACCTCGAAAAATCGAACGTAGTTGTCTTTAGAAATGGTGGCTTTTTGGCTGAGAACGAAAAATGGAGGTACGGGGATGGTATGTTAGAGACAGTAAACATGTACAAATATCTGGGCATTATTCTTACTACACGACTTTCATTCCAGTCCACACTAAAAGACTTGTCTGATCGTGCTCGAAAAGGGGTTACAGCTATCAGCCATGAAACGCTACATGTGTGTTAGTCAGAGAACTCCAAGACATTTAGTTTATGGAGAGTTGGGCCGTTTTCCGCTTAAGGTCAATATTTTTGCCAAGTGTATAAAGTTTTGGCTGCGCATTGTTGGTATGGATGATTCGAGATATCCTAAAAAAGCGTACTCAATGCTTCTGCTTCTGCAAAGTCAGAATTATACTACAAGGGCATGCAAAGTTCGGAATATGTTGTATATGTTTGGTTATGGCATTGTATGGGAAGCACAGTCTGTAGGAGATGTCAGGATGTTTATCGCACAGTTTAAACAGCGTTTAATTGACTCGTGTTCACAAGACTGGCATTCTGCCCTCGAATCACATGACTTTTACGCAGTGTACTCTACATACGCTGATTCCTTGACCTTACGTCCATTACTTTCGAGTTGTGACATGTCTTAACGTGCGTAAAATATTTACAAGATTTAGAATTGGCACACTGCCTTTGCGCTCACATTTTCTGAGTTATAGTATGTACAGTGTGAATGTGAACAATGCTTATTGCCTTTTTGTGCAGAAACTCCTGAAACAGAACTGCACTTTTTGTTGGTGTATCCAAAAGTATACTGATTTACGTTCACAACTTATTCCCCCAAATTACAACAGAAAACCCTCAATGTTCAAATTTGTGCTACTGCTTTCTTGCGGAAACAAAGACATTATTTCGAAACTCTGTAATTACGTCTACAAAGCATATTTAATCAGGAAAGATGCACTTGAATGTGGAACTGTGTAATTGTATGTGCATGTTATGCGGATGTGAACTCCATTTGTATGGGTCCGTGGCCTAACAAATAAATCATTTGACTTTGACTTTGACTTTGACACACAAATAAACACACAAATAAACACACAAGAATAAATCATCCATGTTTCTTCTACTAGGCTCAGGCAAGGCAGCCTTCAAGCGCCTGGGCTTTATCCCAGTTCTTGATTAAACCATTGACGCAGGGGGCAACAGCAAGGTGAGAGGCTGTATGATCAGTGGCTTTCTTTCCCACTCATGGAATTCCACTTCACAGTTTAGTCTTTACTGATCGACTAAAGTATGACTCTCTGACTAGGAGGCTTCACATGCACAGTCCTTAGTATGTGCTGCAGCCCTGGAGGCTAGTTGGCCTTTGGAGAACATCTCCAACGCTGACTGTCCGTATGCCCTTTTGGCCGAGAGAGTGGGGGTGTGCTGTGGGTAAGGCATCTCCACTATAATCAAATTTCTGCCCAGTTTCAGAAAAGCAGCTGCCTCCTCCGCTGTTTTAGGAGGTCATCGTCGAACACGACGGACAAACACATACATTTTTAAGAAAAAGCTCAGGCAGCACACAGAAAGGGAGACAATGAAAAAGAACCAGAAACCGAAGGAAACGGTTTTAAACAGCAAGAGTTGACGGAAAGAGACGACTGGAGAAAGTGACGAGACAGAGTGGGGAGGGGGAGGGGGGAGATTCAAAGGAGCAGAGAGAGAGAGAGAGAGAGAAAAGAGGAGAGAGAGAGAGAGAGAGAGAGAGGAGGGGAGAGAGAGGAGAGAGAGAGAGAGAACTCGAACTCGAACTCGAAATGGTTTATTCAGTATAGGCTATGGCCCCTTACTGAAGGGGGTACAATACACAGTTTCAAAGCCAAAACAGTGGCAGGTGTTTCAAATCTTAAATTAATCTGTAAACATGTCACTTTCAATATGTAGATTAGCATAAAGCACAAAATATTTTTGACAGGAAATAGTTAAGTAAAAATGAAATAAAAGAAAATCTTCACTGTTTTGATTAGATGCACTCCAGTTGTGTTATTTGTTAGCTGTAAACAAATAAGTAGATAACAAAATAAATAATTACACTTTTACCTATGTCTGATTACACAAAACTACCATGATCTTCCATGATCTTCACAAGCACATTTACCAAGTTAGAATACATACATTCAGACTGATGCTTCTATTTACGTAAACTTCAGAGCATCTATAACAAAAAAATCACGTGCCTGCAATACTAACACAATGAGCTATTTTTCTCTGATATCTGGGACGATGTTTGAAGTCCATTTATTGAGATCTCCTTTCATCAATACAGGCACATTAATTTTGAACACTCATACATCTTACCCGTAACTCTACTTCAGATATAAGCATACCACTATCAACGTAAACTGATTAATTTTCTGACAGTAAGGGAAACACCAAATGCATGATACATCCTTTGCCAAACCTGCATAACCTTTCGATATGATGAGCATGATAACATTTTGTCAGTGAAGTTTTTTCCTTTAATGTACTCTAAAAGTTCCTTCTCAACCCAACAAATATCATCCTTTTTCCTCCCCTTTGTTAATGAACTGAATGGTGTCTGATACACTGTATAGCTGTAAGAAAAAGCAATAGCAATAAAAACACATTCAAATGGAAATTTCCCTACAAAACTTTTCACACAGTATCTGGTAACAAACATCATAATGTAACAAAACATTTTTTGTCATTTATCCTTGACACCAATCCATTGACATTCCAATGCCGACAGTAAGTGCAACATAAGTTTAATCGTGATTTTGATCTTCTTCTCTCTCTCTCTCTCCCCTCTCTTGTCTACGCTCCCACGCGCACGCACGCGCACACACACACACACACACACACACACACACACCACACACACAGCCTACGAAATTCAGTGCAGTTTGCACGTGAAGGAGAGGGGGCAAAATTTAATGTAGGCGGTGTCTGACTTTCATTTGCTCCCTCTAACTGAGAAACAGAAATTGTAGACAAAATACAGAGACAGGCAGTGCACCATGCGCTAAGTTCTGAAGCAGGCCAGCCAGAATGCTAAGCCGTACTGGTAAGATTTGGACTTTCATGAAGCATGAAGTCTACCAGTCACTTCACATACTCAGGTAAAGGCACAGGAATGCAAAATTCACATTGAAATCCGGAGCTTTAGTCACTAGCTGTTTACATTTCAACTGCCGGAAATGTTCCCCAGAGAGAGAGAGAGAGAGAGAGAGGAGAGAGAGAGAGGAGAGAGAGAGAGGAGAGAGAGAGAGAGAGAGAGAGAGAGAGAGAGGAGAGAGAGAGTGAGAGAGGAGAGAGAGAGAGATGAGAGAGAGAGAGAGAGAGCATAGACACAGACAGAGAAAACAAGTGAAAACAGCGGCCCTGAAAAGAGAAAGAGATGGGATGAGAGACAGTGTACAGGCAGGACGGATCACCTGTATATCTCAGGAGACCTAAAACAATTATAACTTATGACTTGAAAACCCCAGTCCCTTAAGTACACTCCAGACAATGCCACAAGACAAATTTATCTACACTCCTCCTCTCTCTCTCTCTCTCTCTCTCTCTCTCTCTCTCTCTCTCTCTGTGTCTTTCTTTCTTTCTTTCTCTCCCACGCTCTGTCTCTCGCTCTGTCTCTCTCGCTCTGTCTCTCTCACACTCTCTCTCTATGTCTCTCACTCTGTCTCTGTCCCCCCTCTCTCTATCTCTAAGGCATGTATACACCTCCACTCACTCTCTCCCCCCCTCTCCCTCCTTCCCTTCCTCTCTCTCTCTCCCTCCCTCCCTTCCTCTCCATCTCTCCCTCCCTCCCCCTCAGTCCCCCTTCTCTCCCCCTCTCTCTCCCCCTCACCCCCCTCCTTCCTCTCTCCCCTCTCCCTCAGACCCCCTCTCCCTCAGTCCCCCTCCCTCAGTCCCCCCCCCTCTCTCTCCACCTCTCCCTCTCCACCCCCTCCCTACTCTCTCCCCCCCTCCCTACTCTCTCCCCCCGTACTTCCAGACTCGGCAACTGTTGTTGATGGATGCTTGGCCAGCACCAGGCTGACGTGCACCCATCCTCCGGACAGTCCAGACATCCCCGGGGAGCCACTGCACTGTACTACACTACACTACACTGCACTGCCCAGCACTTGTCTGAGGCACTGTCGGTCTCTTCACTACACTACACTACACTACACTACACTACACTACACTACACTACACTACACTACACTACACTGCACTGCCCAGCACTTGTCTGAGGCACTGTCGGTCTCTTCACTACACTACACTACACTACACTACACTACACTACACTACACTACACTACACTACACTACACTGTACTGTACTGCCCAGCACTTGTCTGAGGCACTGTCGGTCTCTTCACTACACTACACTACACTACACTACACTACACTGCACTACACTGCACTGTACTTCCCAGCACTTGTCTGAGGCACTGTCGGTCTCTACACTACACTACACTACACTACACTACACTACACTGTACTACACTGCACTGCACTGCACTGTATTGCCCAGCACTTGTCTGAGGCACTGTCGGTCTCTTCACTGCACTACCACTACACTACACTACACTACACTACACTACACTACACTACACTACACTGCACTGCACTGCACTGTATTGCCCAGCACTTGTCTGAGGCACTGTCGGTCTCTACACTACACTACACTACACTACACTACACTACACTACACTACACTACACTACACTGCACTGTACTGTACTGCCCAGCACTTGTCTGAGGCACTGTCGGTCTCTACACTGCACTCACTAATACACTACACTACACTACATGCACTTACTGTATGCACACTTTCAGCACTGCGGTCTTTCACTGACTACACTCACTACTACAACACTGCACACTGCACTGCACTGTATTGCCAGCACTTGTCTGAGGCACTGTCGGTCCTCCATTCACTGCACTACACTCACACTTACTACACTACACTCATACTAACTACACTGCACTGCACTGTATTGCCCAGCACTTGTCTGAGGCACTGTCGGTCTCTCTATCACTACACTACACTGCACTACACTACACTGCACTACACTACACTACACTACCTACATACACTATCACTGCACTGTACTGTACTGCCCAGCACTGTCGAGGCACTGTTGGTCTCTCTCACTACACTACACTACACTACACTACCACTACACTACACTACACTACACTACACTACAACTACACTACACTGCACTACACTGCACTGTACTGTACTGCCAGCACTTGTGAGGCACTGTCGGTCTCTCACTACAACTACACTACTGCACTACACAGCACTGCACTGTACACTACATTTTACACTACACTACACTACACTACACTACACTGTACTACACTACACTACACTACACTGCATTGCACTGCACTGTACTGCCCAGCACTTGTCTGAGGCACTGTCGGTCTCTACACTGCACTACACTACACTGCACTACACTACACTACACTACACTACACTACACTACACTGCATTGCACTGCACTGTACTGCCCAGCACTTGTCTGAGGCACTGTCGGTCTCTACACTGCACTACACTAGACTACACTACACTACACTACACTGCACTGCACTGCACTGTATTGCCCAGCACTTGTCTGAGGCACTGTTGGTCTCTACACTGCACTACACTACACTGCACTACACTACACTACACTACACTACACTACACTACACTACACTACACTACACTACACTACACTACACTACACTGTACTGCCCAGCACTTGTCTGAGGCACTGTTGGTCTCTTCACTACACTGCACTACACTACACTACACTACACTACACTGCACTACACTGCACTACACTGCACTACACTACACTACACCACACTGCACTGTACTGTACTGCCCAGCACTTGTCTGAGGCACTGTTGGTCTCTTCACTACACTACACTACACTGCACTACACTACACTACACTACACTGCACTGCACTACACTACACTACACTACACTGCACAAAACTACACTACACTGCACTACACTACATTACACTACACTACACTGCACTACACTGCACTGCACTACACTGCACTACACTACACTGCACTACACTACACTACACTGCACTGCACTACACTACACTGCACTGCACTACACTACACTACACTACACTACACTACACTACAGTACAGTACACTACAATACACTGCACTACACTGCACTACACTATTCTGCACTGCACTGCACTGCACTACACTACACTGCACTGGACTGGACTGCACTACACTGCACTGCACTACACTACACTACAATACAATACACTGCACTACACTGCACTACACTACACTGCACTGCACTACACTACACTGCCACTGCACTACACTACACTACACTGCACTGCACTGCACTGCACTACACTACACTACAATACACTGCACTACACTGCACTACACTACACTACACTGCACTGCACTACACTACACTGTACTACACTGCACTGCACTGCACTGTACTGCCCAGCACTTGTCTGAGGCACTGTCGGTCTCTTCACTACACTGCACTGCACTGTACTACACTACCACTGCACTGCACTGTGCTACACTACACTACACTGTACTACACTGCACTACATTGCACTACACTACACTGCACTACACTACACTGCATTGTATTGCCAAGCACTTGTCTGAGGCACTGTCGGTCTCTACACTACACTACACTACACTACACTACACTGTACTACACTACACTACACTGTACTACACTACACTGCACTACACTACACTGCACTACACTACACTGCACTACACTAAACTACACTGAACTATACTAAACTAAACTACACTACACTGCACTGCACTGCACTACACTACACTTTCAGTACACTACACTGCACTGCATTGCACTGCACTGCACTACACTACACTACACTACATTACACTACACTTCACTACTCTACACTACAGTGTACTGTACTATACTAACACTGCACTAACACTACACTACACTTTCAGTACACTACACTACACTACACTAAGCACTGCACTGCACTACTCTACTCTACACTGCACTACTCTACACTTCACTACTCTACACTACACTACACTACACTACACTACTCTACACTACTCTTATTCTACACTACACTACTCTACACTACAGTGTACTGTACTATACTAACACTGCACTAACACTACACTACACTTTCAGTACAGTACATACTACACTACACTTTCAGTACACTACACTACACTGCACTGCACTGCACTACACTACACACCTCTACACTACACTACACTACTATACTCTACTATACCCTACAATACTCTACACTACACTACTCTACACTACACTACTCTACTACACTACACTACACTACTACACTACACTACTCTGCACTACACTATTCTACACTACACTACACTACTCTACTCTACTACACTACACTACACTAACACTACACTACTCTACACTACTCTACACTACACTACTCTACACTACTTTACACTACACTACTCTACTCTGCTCTACTCTACTCTATTACACAACACCACACCACACCACACCACACCGCACCGCACTACACTACACTACAGTCATTCTACTTTCCCCTGCAGACTTTCTCTCTCCTCTCTTCTTTTCATCCTTCTTGTCTTCTCCCCTCTCTTTTCTTCTCTCCCTAGTCATCTTCTTGCTCTCTTGTTTCATAATAACGCCTCTTGTCAGAGCAAGATTATGTTAAGTCAGGTTGGTTCCATTTAGTCAGTGATGTCTGGATAAAGCACACGTATGATGTACCAGATCAAGTTCTCAATAAGGACCTGTGTTTCATTTCTTTGTCACAGGACGGGACAGGTCAGTGGTCGAAGTACTCGCTTTCCCCCAGCCAAGGTTAAGCAGCATCGAGCGTGGTTACCAAGTGGATGGGTGAACGTTTGCGCGCCTTGGCTTCAGGAGGGACATGGGGGGTCAAAACTGATGAAATTTTTGTTTACAAGCTCATGTTAGAAGTTGCACCATATATTGAAAGGGCATCACTTGTAAAGCCTAAAAATCTATATATATTACTCATTTTTATACACTGTTGCCATGGAAACAATCCAAAATGGCTGCCAAAACTAAATGTTGCAAACTCCTAAGCTTTTTTTATCTATAATAGGTGCAAGAAATCGGTTTCTTCAGACATGTTTTACAACCTAATTTCTTTAAATTCACGCAAGGGAATCTCCATATTTGCATCTAGCAATCTTTTATTCTAAAAAAAACCCACACTATTTGGGCCCCTTTTACACCCGTGTCTAACCCTCTGCACAGTCCCCCAGCTCACCCAGCTGTATGTAAATGGGTACCTGCCCTCTTTTAGAGCCAGGGAAGGTAAAGTAGCGAGGGAGAGGAGAAGGGCGCCGCCCTCACTATGCTGATCCCTGGAGAAGCTGAGGTCTCTGATGCCTCCTCGCTCCCCTACGACCACATAGGTTATGGGACACCTTCATAGGTTATGGGACACCTTCACCTTGACCTTTTTGTCACAGGACATGAGCTGGTGGGTACTGAGCACCGTTGACATGAGGGACTGCTTCATACCAGCTGTTTCTGACGCTCAAGTTTGACTTTGAACAACATTTTACTGAATATCTTTCCTTCCCCGTCATGTTCACAGCCAGTCTCTGCTTGCTTTCTGTTCTTTCTGGGTGGTCTTAAGTAATCAACCTATGACGAAATTTACAATACTGCATACACACGGGGACTTGATGTAAGAAAAAAAAAGCACACGCGTGCTTATTTCATTATTCTCGAAATAAAAGAATAATAAACAAATAAACATGCGTGCTTATTCCACTATTCTCGAAATAAAAGAATAAATAAATAAACAAACAAACATCATCAGCCTGTGTTATACACTAATATCCATATATTCATCACACACACAGAGTCTCTCTCACACACAGTCTCTCACACACAGTCTCTCTCCTCTCTCTCTCTCTCTCTCTCTCTTCTCACTCACACACACACACACACACACACACACAACACACACACACACACACACACACACACACAGATAGGCGGTAGAACAGGACAGCTTATCACAACCACTGATGAAGGAAAAAAAGTAACCAATGACACCGAAAAGAGAAAAACCCAAACCTACACAACAACAACAAACAACAAAAAACCACTGACAAAAAGCAATGCGGACCACCGATTCTCACCCAAAACGGCCACATACATTACATACGATACATGTATGCATGCATACACACATACATACATTACATAGATACATACATACATACATTACATACATGCATACATACATACATACAGTACATACATACAAAATTACATACATACATACATACACACACATACATACATATCCATCCATCCACACATCCATCCACGCATGTACACACACACACACACACACAATCTCTCTCCCCCCTCTCTCTCTCTCTCTCTTACACACACACACACACACACACACACACACACACCACACACACACACACACACACACACACACACACACACAACACACACAGCACATCCATCCATCCATACATTCATACATACATTCATATACATACATACATTCATACATACACACATACATTCATCCATCCATCCATCCATCCATACATACATACATTCATACATACATACATACATACATGCATTCATACATACATACATTCATACATTCATGTACATACATACATACATACATACATACATATCCAT
>CM054136.1:68789203-68799203 GCA_028751875.1 Rapana venosa | reverse complement strand
TGTGTGTGTGTGTGTGTGTGTGTGGTGTGTGGTGTGTGTGGTGTGTGTTTTGGTGGTTTGTGTAACACAAAAAGGTGGGGAGATGGGGGGAGCTGATTTGGACCTCTGGGGGTTTAAATCCACAAGTAAAATGAGATGCTTTAGTTTGCTGCCCCTTCTAAACTGAGGGGTTGTTTGGTTTGTTTTTATTTTGCTTTTTGTTTTTTTGGGGGGTTTTTTTTTTTTGGGGGGGGGGGTGGGGATGGGGGGGGGGGTGTTAAATTTTGGGTGCTTATGGCCCCGTTTCAGCATTGCGTGGTTTTGAATCTTTCGCTACGGGCCCGTTAAAGCACAGCAAGTTGCATGACTGGTCATACACTGCATCTGCACTCACGGAACAAAAAAAAAATTAAGTGTATTAAAAACCAACAGGGAAATACACAATTTTTTTTTTTTAAAGTATGATTCCAGGAAAACAAGAAAATTTTGCTGGCCGTTTTCCCAAAGCCATACATAGTCTCTTGTGAATATGAAATAAAAGAATAGCATTGAGAAAGTTTTAATTTAAAAAAAGCAAAAACCCCTGAAGCTTACACACCAAACACACCACCAACACAACCACGGGGCGCGCCACAACATACCACGTGCCGCGCGCCGCATAAACACACGGACGCCGCACCACGCATGCACGCATGTGAACGGCTCTACAACACACACCTTTACTCACAACACCCGTAGTTAACAAGATTCAGACAGCAGAAAAGGAGGACAGACACAGAAAAAGGAGAGAAGGGGGGGACAGACGCAAAACAGGAGATGACAACGCAAAACAGGAGCGACAGCAGAAACAGGAGATGACGACGCAGAAACAGGGGATGACAGACAGCAAAACGGGATGCCCGACAGCAGAAACAGGGGAGACGGACAGACACAGAAACAGGGGATGCTGACGGCAACAGAAAAAAAATTACCGCAGTTGAAACAAATCAACCAAACAGATGGGCTGACAGCTTTTTTACAGTAAAGCACATGACAGCAGAAACATGCTGACAGATGAGAAACACATGACGCAGGGGCAAAAAGACAGACAGACGAGAAACATGATGACAACGCAAAGCTGCGAAAACGTTCAACAGATGACTGACAGACGACAGTAGAAAAAGGGGGACATGAAAACGCAAAAAACCGGCCGAGAGGGGAGAGGAGGAATCGAACTCGAATATTTTTTTGAAGGAAGTTAGTTCTTTTAAACCCGGCCCTCAGGGGAAAAGAAGGAGAGAGAGGGGAGGAAGAGAGAGGAGAGAGAGAGAGAGGGAGAGAGAGAGAAAAAGAAAACAGAAACAGAGAGGAGACAGAGTCGACAAAACGGGAAAAAGAGCAGACATAGACGAGACAGACAGAGATCCAGTCCACCCTGCAGAGAACAAGCCAGTTCAAACCGCGACCATCTACTAGCGATGCCAGACGTTTTTTTGTTTTTTTTACGACTTGCAGTCAGCCATCACTTGTCTGTGAGAGACGGGCCCCTTGAGAGGTGGCAGACACCCATCCACCCTGAAGTCACCAGTCGGTATAGCAGCTAAGTGCCATGCACAGATCGCCTTCAGCGCCAGAACTTTCTCTTTCTGATGCCTTTAGCTGACCAAAGTCCATGGAATGACATGGAGCAAGAAATACGTTTCAACGGTACCAACAAAACAAACAAACCCAAAAATCACATTTTCGTTCCTCGGCTAGACGTCAGAGGTTCACCAATGGTCAGATGTTGACAAAAAAATCGAACTGAATGTCAAAGTCCTTCGGATGAGACTATAAACCGAGGCCCCGTGTTCGAACGCATGCAGAACATCTTGCGCACACGTTAAATCATGTTCCGCTTTTCGGAGGAGTAGGCCATTGTGTGCCGGTGGAAACAACGACAAAATTTACAAAACCGCATACACACGGGGACTGGATGTAAAACAGCACATGAGTGCTTATTCCATTATCCTCGATATACAAGAATAAATAAATAAATAAAAATAAATAACAGCATGCGACCGTTTTTGCCCACCATGAAGGTAGCCGCATTCTCACTTCGGGGATGTGTGCTAAGTACCTTCGTGTTTCTGTAACCCACCGAATGCTGACATGAATTACAGGGTCTTTAATGTGCATGTTTGATCTTCTCCATGTGTATATACACGAAGGGAATTAAGGCACTGGGTGGGCAAGTCTGCACTTGAGGTTGACCTGGAAGATCGTAAAAATCCCCACCTTTAATTCACCACTGGCCCAGGCCAAAAGCTGTGTCAGTTATTGATGTCAGCTAATGAGTAAACGAAAAAAAGGGTTTGTGTGTGTGTGTGTGTGTGTGTGTGTTTTTGGGTGTGTTTTTTGGGGCGCGCGCGCGGTGCGGCGTGCGTGGGGGGAAAAAGAGAGAGAGAGAAAGAAGAAGAGAGATGAGAGAGGAGAACAGAAAACTGAAATTGATTTAAATGTAATTGGCCTTGGCCCCAAAATACATTTTTTGGGGCTTGGGATGGACAAGGGTTCATTTTCATTTGGAAAAGCAAATCACAAACAAATAATGATTTATGACTGATTAAAAAAAGAAAAACTAAACTAAATAGCGAAGTGCAAAAAGATTTGTCAGTAACAATTTATGACTATTAAAGAAGAAAACCTTTTTATTCTTTTTCTTGTTTCCCCTTAAATTTAAACCATAACCCCAATATAGAAAAAGAGCATCAAAGGAAAAAATCACCATTTTGATATATCAAACAGAAAGCGTTTTTCATTAAAGATTTGAGCCAACTTTGTTTTTTTGTTAATAAATGAAAATTTAACTCGAAAAACGTGTTTGTATCATCATTTTTCTTTGAACATTCGGGCAAGGGTACTTTAAATTTTTTGTTTAAAACTTTTCTCTTAATTTTGATACATGTAACTTCCCAAATAGAAAGGGGGCTTCATTTTCAATTTTCGTTTTACAAAAATGGACAAAAATTTATCTTGGATATTATCCTTTATCTGTAACTTATTGTTAAAGGTAAAATTTTAATTTGTTGTGTAATTGCTACACGAAAGCATTTGCATTATAGAGTTTAAATATGCTCTTTAAAAAAAAATACTTTTAAAAAAACTTTTTTTCTTACACATAAATACTCTCTTTATCTGTAATCCCATCCCCATTCTGAAAATAAAATTTACAATCTTTTTTTTAAAACAACATAAGAAAAACTTTTAATCCCCGAACTTTGTGATCCAAAAACAATTTTTTAAAACCTTTTCCAAAAATTTTCTTATTTTAAATCCGCAATATTACCCTTTTAGTTTTTAAAATGTGGTGTATTGGTTTCATTGTTTTTGAAATGTTTGAAATATTGTGGTTTTTTGTAAGGTTTTTTGACTGTGGTTTGTTGCATAAACCTTTTTGTTTCTTACGGGTACTCCAAAAATTTTTTGCATGCCTAAATGAATTTTCTAAATGCTCTAGTCGTTTTTCCCCCATTTTTTTCCGATGATAAAACATTTTGGGCTAACTTAGTGTGAAAATCTTGAAAAAAGAAACGTTCATTTTTTTATACTTGAAAGACTTTTTCAACTGAACCCTGCCTTTTTTCCCTTTTTTCAAAATGTTCTGTCCCCCAATTACAGCCACTTTGTTGTAAAGCTAAAACCTAGATACAATCGATTAAAACTTTAACCTAATCCATTGTTACCTTTGTTTGTTTTGAAAGAAATCCCCTTCCTAAATACCATTACTTTATTTTTATTGATATTAACATTTAACTGAAGATCATTACAGCAGTCTTTCAAAAATGTTTAATTGAGTTGCAAACCCCCCGGGGGTTGTTGAAAATGGGGAAACATCATTTGAAAAACAGCGTATAAAAAACCCTTTTTAAATTTTTTATTGTAGCGTACTCCATGTTTGTTTTTTTCGTTAATCATTTGCAGTGGTTAATGAATATTGAAAACAATGTGGAAATTAGAACAAACCTTGTTGACTCCTAAGGACTTCAAAAAACTCGAAAATTGGCTTTTTGTAACATGAAATTTAGCTTATACATATGAAATAAAAAAGAATTTTCCTTTTTTCCCCCCGGCTTTTATACGTTCAAAATTTCTCAGTCTAACCGATAAAAGCTTTTTTAAGCCCAAAAAAGAACATACGTTTTTTCCCCTTTTGGGCAGCATTTTTGGGAAAAAATTGAATATAGATTAAAATTGTTTTGTGAATCCCCTTTTTTAAAAATCCGTTTGGTTTTTCAAATCATGGATTACTTTTGCCTGATATAATTGTATTTTTTTAAAGTTTTGCATTTAGATAATGCTCAAATGAGACACCTCTTAGTTTTTACAAGCCCGGGAAACCCCTTTTCTTTATTTGGAATAAAATAGCTTTGGACCAAAGCAGGGATTAACCTTTTTTGAAATAGCTTTAAACATTTTGAATATAAACTGTCTGACTTCAGCTTCCATTTTTTAGCTTTCGCAGTGTTTTCCATCAACCCCAATGCTTCCCAGACTTATTTTAAAAAAATTTTGCTGCATTTATTTCTTCTTCTGTGATCTCTCCGTTTAATTCATGGTCATTTTCTTCTCATATTTACTTCTGTGTGATGTAGTTATTGATACAGTTTCATTGCTTTGAAAAACCCCCTTGTTTTTGTAAACCCCCTCTGTAGGTTTTTTGCTTTTTTCTTCTATCTTTAAAAACCACCCCATATTTCAAAAGTCTTTCCGAAAAAGGGGAATTTGAACTATTTTTGCCAGGATTTCCCTTTTGTTTTCTATATTTTGGCGTTTGGCTTTTTAACTGTCTATTTTTTTCCGTGCTGTAACAAGATTTGTCTGTCATTTCATTTTTTTTTCCAAAAAAATTTCAAGCTTTGGGTTTTTTTTTGGGGGGCGAATCATTCGAACCATTTGACAGTTTATTTAGAAGGTATGAGTCTAGGAGCTACCCCTACTACCCCATATCTTTGTGTAAATTGCCCCAAGCACATTATGTCACTGTCAAGTGGGTTTATGCATAACAATTCATTTGCATATGTGGCTGTTAAGTGTTTCAATAAATTTTTCCCTTTTTTAAATTTCTTTCCAGTTTTTTTTCCACAACACTATTTTTTCTTTGTTTGATTTTTCAACATTTTGTTGGTCCATCGGTTTAAAAGAAAATTTTTTTCATAAAACAGGTAGATGTTGACCTGTTACTTTTTTGTTACAGCTAAAATATCAAAGAGCTTACAATTCACAAGACATGATAAATAGTCAACAAAGCTGGCTCCTGAGGATGAAATAAATGTGTCCCCATCATAAAAGTCAATTTACACAGACCTTTTTAAATTAAAGCAATCAAAATATTACAGTTTTCAAGCAGCTGTTTGCCAAACACTTTGTTTGTTTTTTTTTGGGAATTTCTAGAATAACATTTTTAAATCTACTGTATTTTAACCCCCAAATAAAAATTCCCCAAAAAAATGTTTTCGCTGCTGTTCTTGCTTAAAAATCCCCAATTGGAACATAAAAATCATCTTTCGTTCCTGAAAAGCCCCAAAACACTGCTCTAGCACTTCCCCCCAAAACCATTTTGGTGATGATTCCAAAAATAAAATCATGGGGGTATAAAAGTAAAAATTTATCAGAAAATTTTTTTATTATTTTGTAACAGATCCTTTTGGATGTTAAGCACAACCTATTATTATATTTCACAACTTTTCAAACTGCAGGATATTTTTCTTTCCATCAGATCACTCCCCCAGAATATCGGCCCTTTGTGGACATTTTTGGCCTTTGATGTAAATACAAAAAAAATACGAAAAGTGTGATTCAAAATCAAAAATTACAAATTTCGTTTAAAAATAAAAATATGAGACAAAAGAATTCAAAAAACATTATTTTTCTAACTTTTGTAATAAGCCCTTTAAAATATTATTTAAAAAAATTAATATGTTTTTTTATCACGTATTTCAAACATTGTTTTTTCTCTTTTTGGGTTTTATTAACAGAGCCCGGAAATAGGGTTTTTATACTTTTAAAAAGTAGGTAATTTTCCCCTGGGCCCGGGCCAAAACCATTTTTTGGGGGCGAGGCTCCCCGAATTAGCAGGCTTTTTTTTCTCACCGAGGGCCCCTTACTCTATGGAAAGTTTCCCACTGAAACTCTTGAAGAGTCCGGAGGGTTCTAACTGCCCGCGTTTTTTCTCTAGTGGTGCTTTTACTTTGTTTGCTTTTTGAGAGGCAGCCGCCTTTGGGGGCCTGGGGGTGCCTCCCTGTTGTTCCCCCCCCCCCCCCCCCCCCCCTTCTTGGGAATCCGGTTTTTTTTTCTGCTGGGCCGCTGTTAAACCCCTTACCTCTGTTTCCTAACTTTCTTTAATTTTTTGGACCTGGGTTCAATGTTTTTTTGGGCTCTTTCCATTTTTTTGGTCTACAGGGGTTTTGGGCAAGTGCTTTTTGTCGTTCTTTTGTCTTTCCTTGAAATCTTTACCTTTGTTAGTCTGTTCATTTTTGTAAAACCTTTTAGTAAAGGGTTTTCCTGTCACCCCTCATTTTTACTTCAGTTCGTCATCTGCAGTTTTGTCGCATCTGTCTGTTTTTCATTCCTGGGGGGAGGAGAAAAGCATTTTCTTTCTCTACAATGTTTTCCCCCTTTTCGTCACTTTCACACCTGTCTTATTTTCTTTTAGCATTGTGATGTTATAACACTCCTATCAGCCACCATGTATGTATGCCGGTTCTTGCAAATTTTTGCTTTTTTTTGACGTTAGTTTTCCTGCTTCAGATTTTAATGTTTAGTCTTCACCTTTTTCTCTGGGCTCTTTGTGCACTGGCTTTAAAAAACACAAAACCCTTTCTGCTCAGGTGTGGAAAGCATTTTCCCCTCACTGTATGATGAGGGTGGGAAAACTGGTCTCCCGTCAGTTTATCTGGAAAAAAATTTTTTGCCTATTCCCGGTATGGATGAGTCCCGGGAAAGGTGGTCTTTTGTACCTTTTTCCTCCTTGAAACAGTATTCCCCCTGTTTCTGTGAAAGGCCTTGCCCGAGTAGGTTTTCCCTGAGTCTGACACTTGGGGGGAGGAAATCAAAACCTCATATTTGGGGGAAGTGGGGAGCCCGGAGGTCGTCTGCTGGTCCTGTTAGTGCTTCCTTTTACGTTTTTTGAACCAGCCTCTGCCACGTCCTCTCTGTATGTTTTGTTTAGTTCGGGCCCGTCTCCTTTTCCCGATGGACCCGCTGTATTTAGTTTTCTTCAGGAAGCCTTGGGCATGACTCCGTCTGTCCCTGCCTGCAAATTGCCATTGTAGAAGTAGGCGCTTTGCCCCGACGCGGGAAAGTCAAACAGTCCTTTTGCCGTGAGGGGAGGGAGATGCTTATAAGCCCCCTTTGTCTGAGGTCATCTTGAGATGGAATTCCCCGCACAGCCATTTTTTCAACCATCGGGTGAAATGCACCGGATTTGGTCGAGGGTCTCTCCCTTTTTGCGGGTTTTTCCCGTCGGAAAGCTTTGACAATGTCGTCTTGATGCCCGTAAGTTTTTGGGTTTGGGAATTAAAGGTCAAAAATGGGTTGTGTTTTAGAAACCCCGTCCCTATGAGTTCCCTTTTATGTTTTAAAACACTACATTTCTGCTTTTGAAACCCGTTCAACCACTTCCAATTTTTTCAAAACTTGTCCCGTCTGTCCTTATCGGCGCCCCCTTTTTCCATGAGGGTTTTAACATTTCCCCTGTTTTCTTCAACCATTTTTTAATTCAATCATTTTTTTCCTTTCGTGAGAATGCTATTTTAATCTCTGGAAATTTTTTTTCAATTGTTGATTTAATGCCGCAGATGCGTTGCAGTCTTTCTGTTGTGAGCGAATCGCCATCATGATTGAAATATTTTTGTAGGGGGGAAAAACTTTTTTGTGACATCTTTAAGGTGCCTGTTTCGTTACAGTAAACAATCCAAAGTCACGTCACGATTTGCAGTGAAGCTCGTTTTTAAGAACCCAAGGGAGATAACAAAGTGGGGCAAAAATTCACGCGTTTGAAACTACACAATGAATGACTTTTAGTGTTGGTGCCTACTTTCAAAAAACCGCAGTGATCCCACACATTTTTATCCAGGGCGCCCGGCAGGATGAATTCTGTGGGGTATGGGGTTGGGGTGTGCGTGGGCGGTTCGCACACACACGTTCTGCGGTGTACGTGGCGTTATGGGGCGTAAAAATAAGTTTTTTGTTTTAGTCAAGGGTTTAAAATTGTCTCACATGGATTTTTGTTGCGCATGCCGCGGTGTGTGTGTGGTGTGTGTTTTTTGTGTGACTTTTATTTGAAAAAATTGAAAAATAGCTTTTGGTCTTTGTTATTTGATGAGTACAAACTGCCTGTCGTATTGTAATTGCCCTTTATGGGATGATTAAAAGGTTTTTTATTGGTTTGACTTTGACTTTTTTTACCCCAATATTTCAAAATTGTTTCTAATTTATCAAAAATATTGAAAATTTAAATTCTGACCAATTTTGATTTTTCATTGTTCGTCATTTAAAAGGGGATCACCAAATGTCCCTGTGTGCAAAAAATCACAAAGAAATTTTTCCTGTAAACTTGCAAAATTCACAAAAAAGGAGAGGCGTAAAACACGTCCTGTCACCTTGCACCCTGAGCCCCCCGGGGAGGAGAGAGAGAGAGAGAAAAAGAGCTAGAAGGTGGGATCAAAAAGATGGCAAAGTTCCCTTCAACAGCACCTTACAGTACCACAAGCCTCATTATCAACAAACTGCAAACCGTTGCCACCCCTGATGAAAAAAAACTATTCTATCATTTAATTTTTCATGAACAGAAAACTTTAGAAAACCCCACCTCCTTCCAAATAATACAGTACCATGCGTTAAGAGTCTTTTTTGCTTTTTTCTAAAAAAAACAGACTAATAACAATGTACATAACGATTCTTTGAAGAAAAAAAAAAGGGGGGGGGGGGGGGGGGAACAACACACAAAAACCCCACCATTATTTTCTCGAGGGGGGGGGGGGGGGGGGCGGCAATGTACAACGAACAGCAATAACGCTTTCCCCAAACAACCACCACCACAACAAAAAATCAACTAATTCAAGAAACAACGACAGCAGCACATTTTGTCTGCCGTGCCAAAACTACATTTGCAAAGCTCTGATCGAGCAATTCTAGTTTTATCAATGCAAACCCCTGGGATGGCAGGCCCCAAAATGACATTCTCTCTCTCTCTTCTCTCTCTCTCCCTCTCTCTCTCTCTCTCCTCCTCCGCTCCCTCCCCCCCCCTCTCTCTCGCTCTCTCTCTCACTCGCCCCCCCCCCCTCTCTCTCTCCCCTCCTCCCCCCCCCCCCCCCCCCCCCCCCCCCCCCCCTCTCTCTCTCTCTGTGCCCCGATTATTAAGGGGTTAATCAAGCATTGCTCAGCCTTTCCGGCACACAGCCTTGCCTGTGCAAATCCAACTCACTCCTCTCCTGAACAGACAATGCATGGCCAGAAAAAAGGCAGTGGGGGGGGGGGGGGGGGGGGGGGGGGGGGGGGGGGGGGGGGGGGGGGGGGGGGGAGAATAAGAGAGTTCTTAATATAGTCTGGTAGAAGGCTACTGGAATCTCTTGATGTCGTCCACTTTAATGGAAAAAATATCCAACTTTGTTTTTTTACTTGAAGTTTATGGTGGTAAAACACTTTACTGCTGATCTTGGGTTTTGTTGTTGTTGTTTTATAGGAAACCTGTACTCAGACCAATTCTCACTTTTTTGTATTAGAAAAAAATAGTTTCAGTCACTTCTTTTCTTTCTTTCCCAATATAACCATGAGTGCCCATATGCTGCCTCTTCCTCTTTCTGCCCAAAAGCACTGCTGCCTAGTGCTACTCTTTCTTTTCATCATTCTCTTAATACTAGTACTCATGCTCACGTTAAAGAACCCACGGCAACAAGAGACTTGTCCCTGGCAACATTCTGTAGAAAAAAGCCACTGTGATAGGGAAACAAATACATATGCAGACATGAAAAGATTTTTTTTTAAAAGGTGGCGCTGCACT
>CM054136.1:68759203-68779203 GCA_028751875.1 Rapana venosa | reverse complement strand
TCTCTCTCTCTCTCTCTCTCTCCACAGCTATTCCTCTGTTCCTCCAAGACCCAATAAAGAAAAACCTACAACAAAACAAATCAGACCAACAGAATGAAGACAAGAAGACAAGTCAGGGCTTGTTCCATCTAAGCAGCAGCGGAGAGAAGCTTTGGATCAAGCGGCACATCACAGACACAACATGAAGACGATCACTGTCAACTGTAATGATGGAGCTCTCACTCCCTAACCATTGAAGCCACCTCAAATTACTGTACAAACTCGATTAGGCACCTGATCATTGCGTATTAACACGCTCCTACCTGACGCACATGCATCCCTATGCAGTACACGCACGCATGTGCGTACATGCACTGTCTAAAGAAGGCGACAACCTATCCTTTTCAACCTTACGGTTCAAAGGGACCGTTTCCTCCCGCGGGGATGCCAGGGACCTGTCAGTTTAAGTAGCATCCCCACATTCTAGACATTGTATTCTGTGCTTAGAAATTGCCTCTGTTTTTCATCCTTCCTTGTTTCTGCCTTGTTCCTTTTCTTCCTGTCATCTCCTTCTTGTCTATTTTCTACATTCTTTTTCCAGTCGGTTTTCCAGAAAGACTTTACAGATAACAATTCTCTCCCACGCCGAAGTGGGCCCGAATTGTCAGGCGCTTAACGGCAGCGCAACGCATTTTCGCTCATATGGCAGACAACAATACATGCTATCTGAGCGTTTGACAAAGGAAAAGAAAACGAAGAAGATTAAGGGCTATTCCAAAGTGTTCCAACCTGTCAGTGTGAAAAGGATTAGCTGCTACAGGAAAACGTCTGAAACGTTTGAAAGGTGTACAACGTACAAAGGTCGCTTTGTGCCCCGAGGCTTCACTCGCATTCACAAAGCACCCACGCTCGCACGCACAAAATGACCCCTACCTTTAAAATGAGCGCCGACTGGCTGGAGGCTGTGAACTGGCTGTTTCAACCCGATAAAATAGAGCATGATCTCTTTCGAATTAGGGTCAGGTTGAAACTGACGCCACAAACTGCTTGAGACACGTACAGTAACAAACGAACCGTTTGGGATCCATTACTTTCTCTTTGACTGTCCCGACCTTACGGTTCAGAAGGCAAGGCTATCGCCTGTATTTGAGTGCATCCACGCACATGCACTGACGTTACACATGTGCCTGCGTCTTTACCCACATGCAGGCATAAGCATGAGCACAGATGCAGTGAAGACAGGTGTTGGCGAATATAGTACATAAAATTAATGAAAAAACAGCGTTGCTGCAACTTAAAGAGACAAAATCTGATCCGTGGATTGGGAGTTGGGACGCATACTCAGCCTGGCTTATCTAAGCAAAATAAAGAGAGGGAGCTTCTCTGTGGGGCAGACGTTACCCGTCCTTATATACCCCTGTTTGTCCCTTTAAACACCGCCACCAATCTTTTGTGATCCATCAGAATCAAGCCATTAGCACAGGTGCATTTTCTGCCAGCAAGGCACAAATAATCGTAATCATTATTCACAATATTACTGTTGCTAGACTACAAACATGCCGTCCTCTGTTTGGCGGGTAGTGATGTTCATGATGACACGGTAAGACACCCTGTTCTACAGCACCCTGCTCTAGGACACCCTGTTCTTGGACATCCTGAAACGACTGCTTTGATAAGCAAACTTATAACTTTCCAACTATTGCCAGAATGAGGAAAACTGTCTGTTGCAGTCCTGTCACTGCTCTGCCCTCATTGCAGCATGCAGAGCAGGGTCTTCCACGAGCAGCGCCAGTGAGTTCTCATATCGATTTTGCCAAGTGACCGAGGACGTCTGCCACCATGTGTGGTCTCTGGTTACATGATCCTAATGGCACAGCATCTGGACTTAGACTGCAAAATGCCAGGCTGCCAGTTTGGTGATCATCATACACGGTCTGTCTATCTCGCTTCGTCGACAAAATCCAATACACTTCACATCACCCACCCGCCCACTTCACCTCACCATGAAAAAACCCAACGCAGGGTGTGTATGATGCGGCTTCACCTCGTATATCTATAGAGGCTTATCATTTATTGAGTATGATCCCCTTGATCCTAGCTCGCTTCTCTCTCTGTCTGTCTGTCTCTCTGTCTGTCTGTCTGTCTCTCTGTCTGTCTCTCTGTCTGTATGTCTGTCTCTGTCTGTCCTCTGTCTGTCTGTCTGTCTGTCTGTCTGTCTCTCTCTCTCTCTCTCCTCTCTCTCTCTCTCTCTCTCTCTCTCTCTCTCTCTCTCTCTCTCTCCTCACAGAATGTCCTTTAACTGGCACTGCAGTCTAAAATGGTCACTGACGATCCCATGCCATGGAAGTCACAGTGCTACAGAATACCAATCTTCTCTACACTGTCTAGTCATTAACTATCAAACACACCCCTTTCTCTCCACCAACGAACCTGAGCGCTTTGATTTGTTGCTTTACAAGATTCAGAGCTATATATAAATTCCATATATTATTATTATTATCTGACATATCTCCAAGAGCAAGTCACAGCATACCAGAGATCCTGTGATGACGATGTGTGCAGTAACGGTGTTCACAGGTGTCTCAAGAATGGTGACCCACCTCCCCCTGCTCTACCCTACAGTCAGGTCCTCGCTAGACCTTGACCTCCATGGCAATCCCCGCCCCGTAGTCTCTTCATTATCTCTAGTCCTCAGATGCAAAGGCTGGCAGCGTTCTGTGGACGGCTTGCTAAAGCCCTCAGGATGACTACAGAATGAAAGCGAGCTGTCTTCCTACAGACAATCTTTCCCCTGGTGGCGTGTGTTTATCTGACTGCTGTTGTTGAGGGCTCCCCCAGCTTAAACATACTGGGGAACAACAGCACATGTATGCACTCTTGTCTCACTTCGTCACACCAGGGAATCACTGTGGGAGTGTAGGTACATGCTGGATGAGAAGTTTGCGTGTGGCAAGTGTATAGACACACATGCTGGATCCTTCAATTATTTCTTTGTTTGGTACATCAGATTATATGATACTGTAACTCACAAGCTCGGGAATTTCTTCACAAACTTTTGAAACTATAATATATCCAACGATGGTATTGTAGTGTTGCGTTCGGTTATCAGAAAAATTCAATAGATTTTATAAAGAAAAAAAAAAAAGGGGGGGGGGGGGAACCTTTTTCCACCACGTTTGTTTTCAGAACGGACACTTTCAAACAATTTAATCATTACTTCAAAGGTCAGCCGCATATAAAAACCGTTTGAACGAAATCAACATTTTATATAACACATCGCCCCGCCAAACAAATCCATCAATCCAACATTTAAATGTATATCAACTGCGCATGAGAGAGAATAACTATCATTAGTATTGGTTGTTATTTGTACACCTCCCCCTCCCCCCAAAAAAACCCCCAAAAGCCATCAGAATGAATAATCCACTTCACCATGTCAAACCAATCCATCTCTTCAAACATCAAATCTCGTCTACATGTGTCAGAATGCAGTTCATAAAAATGATTTCTTCAACAATGATTCCTTAACGCAAAATGATAGCTGGTCTTGCTAATGATCTCAGCCCTTCCACTTCATTTAATTATCATTCTTAGATAAGAGACTACAACAACTAAAAATCGTATGACCAATTATTTTTTTAAATGCTAAAGACAACAATACATGTTGTGGCCCATCCCAGTGTATACAATATCAACACAGTATAAACAGGACAAAACAACAACGTAGATATTACGTCAAAGACAGTCAGGGGGAAAAAACGAGAAATAGTATCCTTTAGAAGAAAAAAAGAAAAAGAAAAATAAGGACTACGAACGTGGGCAAAAAAACAACAACAACAAAAAAGGACGACAGATACAAAGAGAAAGACAGAAGAGACAATCACTATTGTAGCACGTAATTTGCACAGAAGATAACTTTCCTGCAAGTGAACCCCCCCTCGCCTCCCCCCTCCCCTCTCCTCCCCCACCCCCCTCTGGGACTGTTATCCTGAAAATCAAAGTATCCCAAAACAAAAGACAGCTAGTTAGCGATGCACGAAACAAGAGCATCTTGATGAACGAACCAACAATGCTTCCTAAATGAAAACAATCCTCTATTCCAAGCCTTTCCTTGCCAGTCATTCAAAGGCTTCTTTTTTTGTGTGAAGCAGAAAAACACAACTGAACAGTACGTAATAATATAATACCATCAGCAAAATTTCATTAAAGCACGGAACGTCAACTAGCATATTTTTCACCGAGGCACGAAACGTCAACAAGCATAGTTTTCACTGAGGCACGGAACGTCAACTACCATAATTTTCACTGAGGCACGAAACGTCAACAAGCATAATTTTCACCATGGCACGAGACGTCAACAAGTATAATTTTCACTAAGTATGGCACGAAACGTCAAGTACAATTTTCAATATGGCACGAGACGTCAACAAGCATAATTTTCACCGAGGCACGAAACGTCAACAAGCATAATTTTCGCCGAGGCACGAAACGTCAACACGCACAATTTTCACCGAGACATGGAAAGATATTTTCATATATGCAAGCACCACACGTCAAATCCGTCAGCAAGTGGCATAAAGCAGATAACGAGTGGTCACCACATCGTTGGGAAAACACGACAATCAAGTCGCACTGCGCAGTCTTGTGAGAATAAACCTCGGACTACTACGGAAAGCAGAGGACCGCGGGGAGTGGAGGAAGCTGGTTGCAAAATCTTCAGTGGTGCCCCCACTGTCCACGGGAGGACTAGGGGATAGGTGACTACTTGCGTCACTTGAAAGCAGCTGCCTTCTTTTGTCCTTGGTATGTATACTGAACTGGTACGGGCACGTCTCACGAACATCTGGACTGGCCAAGACTGTCCTACAGGGAACAGTACAAGGAGGGAGACGAAGAGGCAGACAGAGAAAACGATGGGAAGACAGCATCAGAGAGAGGACTGGCCTCGGGTAAAACGACTTGTTGCGGAAAAATGAAGAGGAGGAAGCTGGTTGCAAAATCTTCAGTGGTGCCCCAACGGTCTTTACGAGACTATGGGATAAGGCAAAAGCGAATGCGAAGGTGAGACCGAGTCCTTGAAAAGGTGTTTTGTTGTTGTGGGCGGGGGGAGGGGGGTGGTGGTGTCTGTTGTAAATTTTGTGTCTGTTTTTTTTGTGTGTGTGTCAGACATTCTGTTAACAAGCCAGTCAGTCAGTCAATGAAATCACTGTCAGGCACACTTTTACTCTGAGATTTAAAAAAAAAAATTTAACAAGATGGCAGCCTGGATATGGCCTCTGCGGGGATATAAACAACAAGATTGGATTGGAGTGGATTGGATTGGGGGCACATTCTTAACAACATGCCGGTCAGCTAATCGTAACAGTCTGGGACAAACTGTTCAAGAAGCAGCCAATTAAAGCCAGGGATCACACTGTTCCAGAAGAAAAAACCCGAGCTTGATTCAGGACTGTGGTCCAAGCGGGCGACCAAAACAGTTATCCCTGTAAGCCTATGTTTACTTTTTTTTAAAGACTAATAGTAAAAACTATTCAACGAAAGAGCAGCCACTGTGGTCCTAACAATAGCTTTCTTCCTCCTAAAACTGGCTCGCTTCCACAAAGTCTACAGAAGGAAGGACAGCTAATTATTTGGGTCTTGTCTAAACAGCACCCAGATCCCATATCGATCCTCGCTTAGAACTGCACGAGTGATATTAGGATGGCTGTTCTCTTCCTCGGAGCTTGCTACGGGATAATAATAATAATGATGATAATAAAAAATACAACATCCAGTTTTACCCCCGCCAGCTCGGAAGGTCATAGAGAAGCGGTGTCACCTGGCTGGCTTCAGTGGCAGAAGCCGATAGGGTTTCTCACTTCAGCCCGTCTCCTGTCGTGCCAGCCACAGAATCAATCCAGTGTTAGATAATTATGTGCCGGTGTTTGACAACATCACACAAAAGGGTTTATGAAATACTGTGTTCTGTAGTCAAACAATCGTTACACGTACACACGCGCGCGCACACACATGCACGTACATACACGCACGCACACGCACGCGCGCACACACACATGCATGAACGCACACACACACGCACGCGCGCGCGCGCACGCACACACACACATGCCGGCCACAGAATCAATATCTGTTAGATATGTGCTAGTGTTTGACAAGAGGGAAAATGGCTTATGAAATACTGTGTTCTTTAGTCAAACAATCATTAACCACATACATATGCGCGCACATACACACACACATACACAGACACGCACACACATACACACACACACACCGTTGCCACAGAAAAATGTCCACATTCATATTGACCAGCTAAAGCGATAGGTCAACTTATTCTCGTATAACGATATATGCAAACATCCATCTCTCTCTCTGTCTGTCTGTCTGTCTGTCTGTCTGACTGTCTCCCGCCATCTCTATTTATCTACTCTATTCTTGTATTTCGAAGATAATGGAATAAGCACTTATCGTTTTATGTGGGGGTTTTGGGGGGGGGGTGTTTTTACATGTAGTCCGAGTATGTGTGCGATTTTTGTCAATTTTGTCATCCGTTCTCACTGGCACACATTGGCCTACTCTTCCGAAAAGCGGATCGGGTTTAAAGTGACTCTGTGTACGTGTGTGTGTGTGTGTGTGGGAGGGGGGGTTGTTTTGGGTTCGGCTTTTAAAAATTCTTTTATTTCGAGAATGATGGAAAAGCCATTCGTGTGTGTTGTGTGTGTGTGTGTGTGTTTTGTGTGTGTGTGTGTGTGTGTGTGCGTGTGTGTGTGTGTGTGTATGCGTGCGCGCGCGCGTGCGTGTGAGTGTGTTCATGTGCTTGCACACTTCAAAGTAGACAGTGATTGGTTGACTGATTACATATGGGAAATAAACGGTTTCCTTAACGCACCAACGACTGCTTAGTACTTTCTTTCCAACCCCTTACAACCAATCCTCTCATCAAGTCCACCCATTTCACTACAGCAACTAAGCCTTCATCACTGCAGCCACTAAAAGCAGACCGAACGGCCATCACCCACAGCCCATCAAACAAACACACCACCAAAGCCCCTAACCCCGGACAGGACCCGAAAAGCAGCAGTGATGTGGTCAGCTATGACTGAGACTTCAGCAACTATGATTCACCCCACCTTCCATTCCCCTACAAGTGGGCCTCCCCTCCACGACTGAGATGACTGTATGATTCACCTTCACTTCCCCCAGCAGTCTCAGACCTCGCTCAGACCTTGACCTGCAAGCCAATCACCACACGGCTAGCTAGCTATCTCCGCCCTTCTATTGCACAGATACTCTACAAAGCCTTGCAGACCGGTTGCTATGTTTCCCTCAGGGCTGTAAAGAATGATGATATAGCCAATGCCGGCCAACGGCCGTTTCTGATAACCTGCCCCACAGTAATGAGCCCACGCACACTGACAGATGCTGGGAGTAAATCGTCAGACTCCTGGTTCTCTAGACACACAACTGCAGCAGGACTGGGTCTGGGAGGTTTTGCAGCAAAACCTTTTTTTGAATTCATGTCCAACAAAGCAAAGTAACCAAACTTCAGGCGACGATGATCAGGATGATGGGCATGATCTCTGCCTGTCCTGTCTGTCTGTCTGTCTGTCTGTCTGTCTGTCTGTCAGTCTCTGTGTCTGTTCTCTCTCTCTCTCTCTCTCTCTCTCTCTCTCTCTCTCTCTCTCTCTCTCTCTCTCTCTCTCTCTTTTCTCTCTCTCCAAGCATTTCTAATATTGTGGGCCCAGCTTTGAGCTTGTTAATGGTTTAAAGTATCAAGAACGCACAAGACGAAGCCTGTACAGCAGGTTAAAGGGCATTTCCACCTATAGGTAGACCTAAAAAACCGATGACCACGCTCTGAAACAGGTGAGTGACTTCACGTATCAGCATAATACTGTACTGATACTTTGAAAACAGGCATCCATTTCTACTAGGATTCCCAGACAGTCCTGCAGAGTTTCGGGGTTTACCACAAACGTGCGTGCGTGCGTGTGTGTGTGCGTGCGTGCGTGTATGTGTGTGTGTGTGTGTGTGTGTGTGTGTGTGTGTGTGTGTTGTGTGTGTGTGTGTGTGTGTGTGTGTGTGTGTGTACCATGAACGCACGCGTACAAAAGTGTGTATGAATGTGACTATTTCATTTCCCTTCGATCACGAAGGCCATTTCAGGGCTGTCACCTTAATTCAATTTCAGCAATGCCAATAGCAATTCAGAATAAACATCCTCCTACTCCCTTCAAATATCCAACACTCTCACATCCTCTACACATCCTCCGAAGAGACCCACAGTCAATCACAAGAACAGCATTGCACTGGACCCCAGAAGGAAGGAGAAAGAAAGGAAGACCAAAAGCAACGTGGAGGAGGACTGTAGAAAGTGAGATGAAGGCCATGCAGCACTCTTGGGGATCAGTGACTAGGTTGGCCCAGGATAGGCAGGAGTGGAAGCGCTTTGTTGCTGCCCTACACACCACTGGGTGTAATGGTTGATGATGATGATGATGATGATGATGATGATGATGATGATGATGATGATGATGATGATGTTACCAGAAAGCGGAAGAAAAGGAAAAGTGAACACTTCAAAGTGCAAAAAGACTGCAAAGAAAAATACATCAGCTAATAATAACACTGCAGAATGAACATCCTGTGCCCATCCTAGTGTTTACAATGTCACTACTGAGTCGCCAGAACAAAACAATACAGGCAAAATATCATATTATGTATTAAAGGAAAACATTCAACAGATTTGCTCGAGAAAAAAAGGCAAGAAAATAAACTGAGAAGTCAAAAACAGTAAGCAGGAGAGAGGACAGAAAAGGAAAAAGACAAAAGGGGATAGAAAAGAGGAAAGATTTAGAACAGAATTTCCGCTAGGTGGGGATGCTATTTATACTAGAAAAACAAAACCGGCATCCCCACGGGGGAGTATGTGAGTGTATACATGTGTCTGCCTGTTAGCCTGTATGTGTGTGGGAAACAGGGAGCGAAGGAGAAGAGACAGAGAGAGAGAGAGAGAGGAGACAGAGACAGAGGCAGGCACAGAGAGACAGAGACAGAGAGAGAGAGAGAGAGGGGAGGGGGGGGGGGGGGGGGAAAAGAGAAAAGAACCAGAAACAGACAGAAAGGAAGACGATGACGATGACAAAAACGACACCAAAAAGTGAAGAGAAAAAAAATGACAGACCAAAGTCTTTTCTTCATCGTAACGGCGCCACGCTGTTATTACCTGCCAGACAGACACACACACACACACACACACAACACACACACTCACTAACACACACACACACCACACACCATTCCAAATCCTATTATACCCTTCTACAGCTCAAACCGACTCGTAGAAGAAAATGATCAAACAAAGAATTTATACACGTGTGACACGCACGTTTCCCCAAACTCCTGCCTTTTGTGGTGCAGTGTCAAAGTGGCCCGTGTCGGCCCAGTCAATCAATATCAAGCTGCCTGACGCACAGCAAATAGCCTGGGGGGGGGGGGGGGGGGGGGGGGGGGGGGGGGGGGGTTAAGAGGACAGACAGACAGACAGGTTCCAATACTGTCTGGCTAGTATAGGCTCTATCTGTCAAGCGTGGAGCCTGCCTGCACTAAGCAGACAGCTAGCAGCAGGCTGCACGTGCAACGTCCCTGACAAGAGTGACGGAGTAGGGCGCCGCAAGCCGCCGCTGCTGCTTCTGTCTTGCCTGTGTTAGGTCTCCAGCTAGACCTTTTACTAGCACATTATTATGCTTCTTTGTTTTGGGGGAACATGATATGGATTTTTATACATGTACTGACATGAAGAACTCGCCGGCATGATTTCTCTCTCTCTCTCTCTCTCTCTCTCTCTCTCTCTTCTCTCTCTCTCTCTCTCTCTCTCTCTCTCTCTCTCCTCTCTCACATACACACACACTATATATATAGTGGATCGGTGGTCTAGAGGTAACGCGCCTGTCTAGAAAGCGAAAAGTCCGGGTCTTAAGTGTGCGGCGGTTCGTACCCCGTTTGGACCGGAAATTTTTCCCCCATCCATTAGACCATGAGTGGTGGTCTGGGCGCTAGTCTTTCGGATGAGACGATAAACCGAGGTCCCGTGTGTTACACGTAATTATTTAGCGCACGTAAAAAAAAACCCACGGCAACAAGAGAGTTGTCCCTGGCAAAATTCTTAGAGGAAAAAAGCCACTCTGATAGGGAAACAAATACAGCTGCAGAGAAAAAAAAAAAAAAAAAAAAATTGGGTGAAAGGGTGGCGCAGCGCTAAGTGGCGACGCGTTCTCCCGCTCTCCCCGGGGAGAGCAGCCCGAATTTCACGGAGATAAATCTGCCATGACTTAAAGTGGTATGAAATAAAATCTGAGCGCTTTGATTTGTTGCTTTACAAGATTCAGCGCTATATAAATTCCATACATTATTATTATTATATATATATATATAATTTTTATAATAATTTATATATCCGCTGTCTCCTCTCTATTTTATCAATCAGCTTTTGTCTGAGTCCAGGCTTCAGAATCATAAATCAGGACTGGCCAGATTAAGCATTCTGAAAAACAGTTAATTTTCAGTTTATTATGGTATGCCTCTGTCTCTCCTGATATTATTGCTGAGCTGGACCATTCCGCCATTTTCAGTTTTTATTTTCATGCCTTCGGAGTAGGTGCCATCATCAGTCTTAACAGAGACAAGGCAGTTACACTCTTCAGAGGGGGGAGGGGCGGGATAGCCTAGTGGCCAGAGCGTTGCACTCGTGATCTGACGATCCGGGTTTCAGTCACCCGTTCAAGGAAATGTTTAAGACATCATCCCCGAAGTCGCAATGCCGCTACCTAAGTTGGGGGAGGGGGGGGGGGGGGGGGGTCGCATACGCAAAAACGGTCGCATACGCAAAATTTCACCATTGGTGAACCTCTGAGCTCTCACTGAGGAACGGACAACCCCCCCCCCCCCCCCCACCAAAAAAACAAAACAACAAAAAAACCCCAACAAAACACACACACACACACAAAACAACAACAACAACAACAAAACCCCAACAAAAACAAACACAAAACCCCCACCAAAAAATCCTCTTTAACAGTATCGAAAGGAAGTCTGTTGAAGATGTCTTGATAGTTCCTGCTTCACCTTCAGTAAGTAGCGTTATTTTTTTTGTTTTCCTGGTGTTCAAGTTTAACTTTAAGCTTAGGCCAGCTTTGTGCCAAATGGATGACAGACAAAACAACAACAAACAAACAAACAAAACAACGAAATGTCCCTGAAGAACGTGGTACCATCAGAAAACTACTAGCACACACACCAATGAGACAACTAAACTACACGGGTCACGTGTGACACCATAATACAGACCTCATGACAGCCATTTTTCAAGGAAAGACAGAATCAGAAGGTAAAGAAAGGCAGACCTTCGAATTCATACATGGTGAACCTAACCCAGTACCCGCTGCCTCAAGAGTCCAGCAGTTGTCCACAGCAACTTAAAGGTAGAGCCATGTGGAGATGAGATGCACAGTCGGGTCACAGAATGCTTGCGGCCAAAACTAAACACGGTGACGCCGACAAGTAATTCAAGTGAAACTACATTTGTTTTCATGTACAGGGTTTTCATCACAAAACTATAGTGCTGAAGTTAAAACGTCTTGCGCGCGGTGTGTGTGTGTGTGTGTGTGTGTGTGTGTGTGTGTGTGTGTGTGTGTGTGTGTGTGTGTGTGTGTGTGTGTGTGTGTGTATGTGTGTGTGTGTGTGTGAAGTCAAGTCAAGTCAAATTTTTATTTCCAGATGGTATGTTGAATAAGCAATGCATTTGGGCTTTTTTTCCCATCAAGCCATTTATCTAGAAACAAAAACAACTTGATCAATAATATCTAACTACATTATTACCATAGCCAGTGTGTGTGGTGTTGTGTGTGTGTGTGTGTGTGTGTGTGTGTGTGTGTGTGTGTGTGTGTGTGGTGTGTGTGTGGCGTGCGTGTGTATTGTGTGTGTTGTGTTGTGTATTTGTGCAAGCACTCGCGCGCGAAGATGTATGGTCCCCGTAGCCCAATACATAATCAAATGACAGCTTCATGAAATACAAGAACAGTGACATGTCATAGTTATAAATCAGTACTGGTGACTTCAACGGCAGCAACAGCACAGCAACACGGCAGAAACAATAACAGCAGTTGTAAGAACGGTAGCAAGTGCAGTAATAATGGTGGAATAGCCTCATCTCTCACACACAGATGTAATGATCTGTCTCAATATACTTGACTTCATTTTCTGGGTAATATCTATAGGAAACACGAGAGACACAGAACAGAACAGAACAGAAAAGAACAGAACAACACACACACACACACTAAACAGACACACACACACACACTAACACTCACACAAAATACACACACAGCATACATGCACACTCAACACAAACACGCACGCGTAGAGCAAAGTGACCTAGCTATATAAGTGCACTCCATTTATCTTAATCTTCCTTTCTGCTCACACCTGGGCTACTTAAGAATAATTCAACATCACTTAGTGAAAAAGATGGAAACCAGACATAGAGGGGAAAAAACCCTCACATAATTCATCGAATATATACCCGAGTCACGCTCATACACAGTATAACAAAGAAGTAAGTGTGTGTGTGTGTGTGATATGTCACAAGTGCGTATGTCCACATTTACTCTTCATTTTCTGTATGTATTTTAGCTTTAACTGTTTCCTGTTCTCGCTTAAGAGCTTCCTTACTGGTAGAGGCACTAATATTTTGTCAACACATTTACCTTTTTTTTTATCACTTCCTACCTCTCAACAGTCCCTTCTTGTCAACATTATTTGTTTGTTGATTCTTACAGTCCCAACGGAGTTATCCGATTCAGGAACTGTATCAACCAACCAACCAACCAACCAACCATCATCACTACCAAGCAGCTCTCTCGTCTCATAACTTGTCAGCATAGCTATTAGCTAGATTCCACCGTTTTCAAATACTGAAGTCCGGATGAGACTATAAACCGAGGCCCCGTGTGCGAACGCACGCAGAACATCTTGCGCACACGTTAAATCCTGTTCCGCTTTTCGAAAGAGTAGGCCATTGTGTGCCGGTGGGAACAGATTACAAAATTTATAAAACCGCATACACACGGGGACTGGATGTAAAAGAAAGCACATGAGCGCTTATTCCATTATCCTCGATATAAAAGAATAAATAAATAAAATAAATAAATAACAGTAACTCTGTGTGGTATTCTAGATCCTCGTCAAAACACTGCCAAAGATACTGCCCCATCTTCCTCTTTGCCTCAACAGCTAGGCTAGTTCCCAACAGAGTGGCCCTACAGGGAGGGACCTGGCCTGGGCCTATATAAGCTTCCTTCATAATGGACTTGAAAAAACATCATTCCCACTGCCTGTGGAGAACACAACCAAACAGATTTTCCCTCGACAGAAGCCAACTTTCATACATTGTGTGTTAAACACGAGGAAGAGGGCCGGTGTGGTGTTTATTCTCTGTCTCTGTGTGTGTGTCTCTCAATTCTCTCTGCCCCCCCCCCCCCCCCCCCCCCCCCCCCATACATTCCGTAAAGTATAGTAAACAAGGAGTAAAGGTAATTTTTTGGGGGGTGGTAATTCTCATTGTGATAATCCATGCTCAGAACATAACACTTTGCAGTATGACCATTCAAACGCAAGTCTAAAGCACGCATGCATGATCAAGTGCATGCATGTAAAAAAGGTAAAGGTAAAGGAGTCCCATAACCTATAAGGTCGTAGGGGAGCGAGGCGTCAGAGACCTCACTTCTCTAGGGCCAGCATATTGAGGGCGGCGCCCATCTCCTCTCCCTCGCTGCTTTACCTTCCCTGACCCTAAAGAGGGCAGGTACCCATTCACAGCTGGGTGAACTGGGGGAACTGTACTGAAGCCAAGGCGCGCAAACGGTCACCCATCCAACTGGTAACCACGCTCGACGCTGCTTAACTTGGCTGGGGGAAAGCGAGTGCTCGACCACTGAGCTATCACGTCCCCGTAAAGTATAGTAGACAGCCTAATTTATTTAGATTCTGTTTACTCATGGCATCTAGTTACCCTGAGACTGTGCGCAGCCTTGCTTTTTATATTTGTGTAAAGCCTTTAGAATAAGAGATTTCTTGGTTTCTTAAGTCATATTTTTTTAAACTGATTTTTATTGTGGTGGTTGAGGGTATATACAATAACATTTTGGGGGTTTTGTGCTTCCTTATTTTTCTCACTAAAATACTAAGCAGTTCGGCAACCCCCCTTCATGTATGGGCCAATGGCATTTTTGTGAATAAATCCTTCGAGTTCGAGTTCTCTTGCCCCCCTCCTCTGTCTGTCTGTCTGTTTGTGTGTGTGTGTCTCTCTCTATGTCTCTCTCTGTCTCTCCCTCCCTCCCTCACTCTCCCCCCCCCCCCCTTCCTCTCCTCCTCTCCTCTTCTCTCTCTCTCTCTCTCTCTCTCTCTCTCTCTCTCTCTCTCTCTCTCACCATCACCAAACATGCCCAACCTCTTCAGTCCAACACAACAGGAGACACTCCAGCAGATTTAAGATGGCTGGGAGGGAGGGGAGGTGAGGTGGAAGGACTGGAGAGAAGAGAGAAGAGAGGACCCCCGCAACACAACACAACAAAAGAGATCATGCATTCAACAGGCTTAGAGCACGCGCGCACGCGCACACACACTATACACAACACACACGTCACACTTCACACTCACAACATAACACATAATTATGGATTCAACAGGCTTAGAACACACACACACATACACGCGCGCGCGTCACCTTCACAACACACATGGATTCAACAGGCTTAGAACACACACACACACACACATCACACACACAGAGACACACACACATGTGCAACACACACGCATCCCCCCCCCCCCCCCCCCCCACACACACACACACACACAGACAAACAGCGCCCTGCATCCCCCCCCCCCCCCCACCCCCACACACAAACAGCGCCCTGCCCCCCCCCCCCTCCCCCGCACCCCCCCCACCCACACACACACACACACACACACGCACACACAGTCATCGTCAGTGGAGTGGACAGAGGCTGGATGAGTCACCACCACCAATCCCCCTTCTTCTCAAGGACCAACCAACCAACCAACCCTTAACAGGCCAATCGGGCCCCTGGGAAAGGGATCAGAGACTGTACAATTGGCTTCGCTCGGTGCCAGCTGGCATCATAACGTGCCTGCCTGCCTGCCTGTCCCCGGGTGTTTGTGTATGGCCCCAGCGTCTTCTATTCCTGCTGCTTGCTATTGATCCCCCCCCCCCTCCTCCCTCTGTGAACAACCCAATAGCCTAGCTGCTAGCCTAGGACGCCTTTTCTTTTGCCACCAAGTGTTGTGTAGTCAGTCGTCTTTGCAACGCTTACACCATACATGTGTGACCATTGATTACAAGAAAAATGTTTTTAAAAAAATATTTAAAAAAAGGCTGGAGATCTTATATATTCAACGTCAAGGGACGAGAAGAAGAAGAATTAAGGCAGGGGGGGAAATATAGATAGACAGAGATAGAGAGATAGAGAGAGAGATAAGAGAGAGAGAGAGGAGAGAGAGAGAGAGAGAGAGAGAGAGAGACACACACATACATAGAGAGCGAGAGAGAGAGAGAGAGAGAGAGGGGGGGGGGGGGTGAATGACAGAAAAACCATGAAAGCATGAAAGGAATACAGAAACACAAAAAAACAGACAAAGGGACATTGAATTGAAATGAAATATAGATAGAGAGCAGGATATACAGAGGGAAAGTAGGGGAAGGGAAGGAAAAGAAAAGGCAGGAAGACGGATCAAAAGAAAGTCTGTGAATGATGCAACAGTTTCTTCTACTTCTTCTTCTTTGTCGTCGTCGAACGCTCAGACAGCCCTGACAAATGCAACAGTTTGATTTTAAACTACTGGCTCTGCAGCCAGTCCTGGCCCTGTATCAAACTGTCAAAGTCTGGTTTGCCCAGAACATTTAGTGTACAGGAGAAAGTGTGATGAAGAAAGTGGTTTCTACTTTCCACTTCAGCCACGAAAGTCATATTTTAAAAAGCTGATTGAATATATAGGTGATTGAAAAAAAATCATATATTATATATATATACATATCATATATATATATATGTATTATATATATATATATATATATATATATATATATATATATATATATATATATATATATATATATATATATATCACATGGCGTGCAGCAATAAACGGTCGACATTAAAATATTCAATTATCTAAAACCCAAAAAAATCAACAACAACAAAAACAAACAAAATCCACCACCAAAACGAAAAGAAAAATAGTTCGTCTCCATCTCCTGCCTTCTTCTTAAAAACACACACACACAACACACACACACACACACACACACACACACACACACACACACACACACACGGGGCGGGATAAGCCTAGTGGTTAGAGTGATGCATTCGTGATCTGCTGACCCGGGTTCGAATCTCGTTCAAGAGGATTTTTCCTCTGGAGTGCGAACGCACGCAGAACATCTTGCGCACACGTTAAAACCTGTTCCTCTTTTCGGAAGAGTAGGCCATTGTGTGCCAATGGAAACGGATGACAAAATTGACAAAAATGCACACATACGAGGATTGGATAAAAAAATTTTTAAAGAGCACACGAGTGCTTATTCCATTATCCTCGAAATAAAAGAATAAATAAATAAATAAATAACACACACACACACACACACACACACACACACGCACGCACGCACGCACGCATGCATGCACACACACACACACACACACAAACACACACACACACACAAACGAGCCCACGCGCGCGCGCGCTCCTAGCCCCATGATGATTGAACTGTCATTTCCATGGAAGCAACATCAGAAGCATGATGAATGGCTCCCTTCTTGCTGATTCTCTGTTTATACAGCCGCCATATAAACTACACATATAAACAAATCACTGTGGAGGAAACTTTGCAGGCGCGTGAAGAAACACACGTGTGCAAAGAAGAGAGGGGAGGGAGGGGGAGGGGGGGAAGGAGAGAGAGAGAGAGAGAGAGAGAGAGAGAGAGAGAGAGAGAGAGAGAGAGAGAGAGAGAGAGAGAGAGAGAGAGAGAGAGAGAGATTCTTTTATTCGAGGATAACAGAATAAGCACTCGTGTGTTTTTTTATATCCTGTTCCCGAGTGTATACAGTTTTTGTCAATCTTGTCATCCACACACAATGGCCTACTCTTACGAAAAGCAGAACAGGTTTTAACGTGTGCGCAAGAAAGTGTGTGTGTTTGAGAGAGAGAGAACTCTTAAATTTTTTTAAATCTCTACGTTGCTGCTTGACCAAGAAGGGGGGGAGAGAGAGAGAGAGAGAGAGAGGGAGGGAGGAGAGAGAGAGAGAGAGAGAGAGAGAGAGAGGGAAGAGAGGAGAGGAGAGGGAGAGAGAGAGAGAGAGAGGAGAGGGAGAGAGAGAGAGAGAGAGAGAGAGAGAGAGAGGAGAGAGGAGAGAGAGGAGAGAGAGGAGAGAGAGAGGAGAGAGAGGAGAGAGGAGAGGAGAGAGAGAGAGAGAGAGGAGAGAGAGAGATAGGAGAGAGAGAGAGAGAGAGAGAGGAGAGAGGAGGAGAGGAGAGGAGAGAGAGAGAGAGAGAGAGAGAGAGGGAGAGAGAGAGATAGGGAGAGAGAGAGAGAGGAGAGAGAGAGAGGGGAGAGGAGAGAGAGAGATAGGGAGAGAGAGAGAGAGAGAGAGGGAGAGGAGAGAGAGAGAGGAGAGAGAGAGAGAGAGGAGAGAGAGAGAGAAGAGAGAGAGAGAGAAGGAGAGAGAGAGAGAGAGGGAGAGAGAGAGAGAGGAGAAGGAGGGAGAGGAGAGAGGGGAGAGAGAGAAGAAGAGAGAGAGAGGAGAGAGAGAGAGAGAGGAGGGAGAGAGAGAGAGGAGAGAGATGAGAGAGAGAGAGAGAAGCAAAAGTGCAACATACACAACGAAATCGAAAACTCATCAATACCTTAGGATCGCCAAAAACAACCCACTCCCCCCCCTTCCCCCCCCCTTTCCCCCCCCCCCCCCCCTCCTACAAAGCCAACCTTCCATCCCACCTCACCCCGACCATCCCGCCCCATCTCCCCAAAAGCAAAAAACCAAATATCTGAGGGGAAGGGGGAAATAAGGAAAAGGAAAAAAAAGAATAAATAACAGAGAGGATGAAAACAGTCAGATGGGGCGAGAGAGTGAAGGAGACAAGACAAAGTGGAGACAATCTGAAAGACAGTTTATTTTAAAAAATATATTTAAAAATTACTACTACTACTACTACTACTACTACTACTAATAATAATAATAATAAAAGACTGAAATAGAATTCAAACTGGTTGGTCACAGATACGGATTTAAAGAAAGACAAGGTACACACAGACACACAGGCAAAATGGTTCACCGTCACCGTCACCGATCCCTCAGATTCCGAATCCTTTGGGGCGCCTTCGAAGCTTTGTCAACCACCTTTCTCCAGTCCTCGTGTCTCTCGGCCGCTCTCAGGGTGTCTCTCAGCTCCATGTCTGTCCACTCTCGAATGTTGTCCTCCCATCTCTTCCTCTGTCTGCCTCTTCCTCTTCTTCTTCTTGGTTGGAAGGGAGTAAAGACAAGGGAGGTTGGAACGGACTCTTGTAATTCTTTCGAGAAAAACGAAGATGAAAGCGTGGGCGGGTTGCAACCAGTGCTGCAGCCAGCTCTGCTACACCGGATCAAAACAAAAGAACGACAGAATGCTGTGACGGTTTTGAGTGCAGCAGCGAAATTTGCCAACCAGTTTTCACTCGGGAGTTGGAGAGGAGGGTGTGACTGGGGGGTCTCAAACCCTCAAATCTGAGGGGGACGGGTTAGCCTGGTGGTTAAAGTGATGCGCATTGCGCTCGTGATCTGCTGACCCGGGTTCGATTCTCATTCAAGAGGATTTTTCCTCTGGAGTTAACATTAATGCCGACTCCACTCCCCCAAAAGTCTTCGGATGAGACTATAAACCGAAGTCCCGAGTGCGAACACACGCAGAACATCTTGCGCTCTCGTTAAAACCCGGAACGCTTTTCGGAAGAGTAGGCCATTGTGTGCCGGTGTGGAACGGATGACAACACTGACAAAACTGCATACACACGGGGACTGTATGTTTGTTTTTTTTAAAAGCACTTGAGTGCTTATTCCATTTATCCTCGAAATAACAGAATAAATAAAAAGTGTATAATAATGCGAGTTCTGAATTTAGCCACGACTACCAATCAAGCATGCTAGGACGCAAGGAGCCAGCCATCCCTCTTTGTATCCTTCACAGCTGGGGCACTGCACTGCACAGCACTGCACTGCACTCGTGGAAGGTGCAATCAGGGGGTCGACAGTGTTACAAAGGCATTAGCCTAGCAGCTGCCGCTCAACCCTCATCACCAGTTACTTCATCATTTCTCAGCGCCTTGTCATCGATTGATGTGCCTTTCATTCACAGAGCGCGTGCGGGGTGACACACACTATACAGACAAGCCTACAAAGACGGGTTGACACCTCACCTGGGTTGGCTTGCTCTGTGTGTGTGTGTGTGTGTGTGTTTTGTGTGTGTGTGTGTGTGGTGTGTGTGTGTTGTGTGTGTGTGTGTAGTGTGTGTGTGTGTGTGTGTGTGTACGTGTGTGTGTGTGTGTGTGTGTACGTGTGTGTGTGTGTGTGTGTGTGTGTGTGTGTGTGTGTGTGTGTGTGTGTGTGTGTGTGTGTGTGTGTGTACGTGTGTGTGTGTGTGTGTGCGTGTGTGTATGTGTGTGTGTGTACGTACGTGTGTGTGTGTGTGTACGTGTGTGTGTGTGTGTGTGTGCACGTGTGTGTGTACGTGTGTGTGTGGGTGGGTGTATGTGTGTGTGTGTGTGTGTACGTGTGTGTGTACGTACGTGTGTGTGTGTGTGTACGTACGTGTGTGTGTGTGTACGTTTGTGTTTGTGTGTGTGTACGTGTGTGTGTTAGCCGCTTTGTTCTCTCTGAGAGAACCCCCCCCCCCCCCCCCCCCCC
>CM054136.1:68726703-68754203 GCA_028751875.1 Rapana venosa | reverse complement strand
TTTAAGTTCTTAAAAAGGAATAATTATTAACGCCTCTCTTATCTTGCGCGTGATGTTCAAAACTAGAGAATTAAAACAAAAACAAAAAAACTAAACGATCAACCAACCAACCAGATAGACAGACAGACAGACAGACAGACAAAGAAACAAACACACAGGTAGGCCTATATAAAAGATGCTGTAGCAGTAGCCTAGAGCAACACGGAGAGCAGCAGAGCTGAAAAGCTTGTCTTGCAATATATATATAACGCTTCCCCAAATAGAAGGGGATTTCATTTCATTATCCAAAGTAGAACTGTACCAAACAATAGACCTACAGAACTTCCAGTCTCTTTTCTTTCTTTCTTTTTTTAAAACAATTTTTATTTTCAGTTTTATCATGTTGTACATTGTTATATGTCATGAAATATAGTTTTCGTTATATAGGGAAAAACAGCAGTGAGAAATATTCACCAAAAATATTCACAAAAAAAGAGAAAGAACAATGATAGACTAAACATGAGGAAAACAACAGAAAGAAAATAAAACCCAATCACATATACACACTCACACTGATAAGTAAAGGATAGAAAGAGAAGAAGGGCGAGACAGACAGAGGTCACAAAAGAGATAGTATGTTTTACATGGGTTATTATACATTTTTCTATGAAGGTTCTAAATTATATAGTGATAATGACTGTCATGCAACATAAAACGTGTTCATAGTACAATAAGGTTGTTCAACAGACATTCAAATACTCAATTCTGATCATTAAACAAGGAACTGTTCCAGTTTCTGTAAAGGCTGTACCTGGTGTCAGCATGGGGAGTCTCCAATTCCCTGCAGCTTCTCCTTGCTTTAGGGTGGCCACACATTCACCTGACCGTTCACCTGACCGCTTGAGTTGTGCCTTTCGTTTGACGTACCAGGACACACAGCAGTCGGGACGGGATAGCCTAGTGGTTAGAACATTGCGCTCGCAATCTGACGACCCGGGTTCGAATCCCGTTCAAGGGGATATTTTCCCCTGGAGTTAACATCAGTGCAAACTCCACTCTCCCCAAAAGTCTTTCCGATGAGACTATAAACCGAGGCCCCGTGTGCGAACGCACGCAGATCATCTTGCGCACACGTTAAATCCTGTTCCGTTTTTCGTAAGAGTAGCCATTGGGTGCCGGTGGGATCAGATGACAAAATTTACAAAACCGCATACACACAGGGACTGGATGTAAAAAGCACATAAGTGCTTATTCCATTATCCTCGATATAAAAGAATAAATAAATCAATTAAATAAATATATCAGGCGGGGAGGAGGGGGGGGGGGGGTTATTGTTTGATTTTGAAATTGTCGTTCCTCCGCTAGAGCTTCGAAGTTCATCAATGGTGAGATTTTGTGTGTGCGACCACTTTCACCCACCATTCAGGCAGCCGTAGTCCGACTTTTGGGACCTACATGTTTAATAAGCATGGGTATTTGACAACAAGGTAATCAGATTCCAACTCCATAGTCTTACGAGACTGAGAGATACCCGCAAGAAAACCAGGTTCACTCAAAATTTTTGTCATGACTGTCACAAGATTCTACCATCACTTTTCCACACACACAAAAAAGTTGCACCCATCTATATCTTTCACTAAGGAAGCAGTGCACTGATGTGTTGGATAATGTTTGAAATGCATATTCACCACATTTGCATCAAACCCACCAACTATTTCGCCAATTGTTAAGTTCAGATGTCACGTTGGACTTTAAAAAAATATAAATAAATGAACAGGATTCCCACTTAGCATGTTAAGAGTTACAAGTCGCCATCTTGTTCCTGACACATGTTTGACAAGTCTTGTTCACTGTGACACAAACCTGTTGGTGTCAGTGTGTGCTGTACTGTGTCAAAGCTGTGTGGAATGCACGTCACTGCAGGCAACATAACTGCTGAAACACACTCTCTGTCTCTCTGTCTCTGTCCCTCTCTCTCTGCATTCCCTTACCAGGTGGGGTGCATAGTGCCTGGTCTTCTCATGTGCAAGTAACTAACTTTGCAGAAGGTCTGCCTGCTTGCCTAAGCCAACACATTCCGACTTAAGAGCGGCTCACTTCATTGTACAGGATGTATGCTGCATAACTATGTTCCCGTTTTGATAACCCACCAGACTCTGACCTGAACTATGGGATCTTTAACGTGCATATTATATTTTCTGCATGTGTTTTATACGTGAAAGGAATTAAAAACACTGGCAGGTCTGCACTTATAAGTTGAACTGGGAGATCGTAGAAATCTGACCCTTAATAAAACTCACCTAGACACTGACATCAAGATTGGAACCCACGACTTCATAGACCCTTGGGACTGAAGTCGGACGGTCTTCATCACTCGGCTATAGCGTCCATTACTGCTGAAACTGATACAGGCAACAAATTGTTCCATTAGGTGATAACTGGACACTTGCCTCCTTTTGTTGTCACTGTGTGCCCTTTTCTGGTCTCACGGTAGCTGTCTAGATGGCTTCTTCCTGAATTGTACATGTGAGGTGAGGCATGATTCAGGATGAGGTCAGCCATGTTTGGAGGCTGCCTTGAGGCTTAAGACAAACGCCATAGGATCCCCTTCATCTATTAATTTCCCATCAGGTAACGTCGTTATTGTTATTAGTTAGCGCAGTGCTCAGGGTCAACTCTACAGCTGCTGGGAGCCCAGTCACTAGGTGGAGGTTTTTGTTGTTGTGTTGTTGTTTGTTGTTGTTTTTTTTGGTACTGCTGCCCTCACAAAGGTGTCCTAGTTCATTGCCTCAAGTCATATGCCCAAAGAAAGAGAGGGAAATAAGGGGGAAGAGAGAGGAAGAGAGAGAAAGAGAGAGGAGAGAGAGAGAAAGAGAGAGGAGAGAAGAGAGAGAGAGAGAGAGAGAGAGAGAGAGAGAGAGAGATTGAGAGAGAGAACAGAGACAGAGCTAGAGAGAAAAGACAGACCAACGGACAGACAGGCAGAGACATAGAGACACAGGGAAGAATAGGCAAATGAGAAAAACGAGACAAGAAATAAGACAGCACAGAGGTGGAATGGAAAGTAAGGTGCTAGTGTAAGCCAGAGATTTGCTTTTTAAAAAGCTTTTTTTTTTATCCAAACGAATAATTTCCTTTTCCCCTCCTTTACAACATAAATCTGTTGTTGTAAAAAGATATATCACAAAATCGTTGATCAGTCCTGAGCACAGAGAGAGAGAGAGAGAGAGAGAGAGAGAGAGAGAGAGAGAGAGAGAGAGAGAGAGAGAGAGAGAGATATTTTTTTTTATTTCGAGGATAATGAATAAGCACTCATGTGTTTTTTTACATCCAGTCCCTGCCCTTATCAGGATAACATCAGGAGGAGAGAGAGAGAGAGAGAGAGGAGAGGAGAGAGAGAGAGAGAGAGAGAGAGAGAGAGAGCAATATAACTATGATATATTTTCCTTTGATATCACACTCCGAGTCAAATGTAATGAAAATGGACAGAAATGCAAGAATGATAAAACCTTTATGAAAAAGGAATTTAAAAAACAACAACAATGAACCAGACAAAAAGAAAAAAAACGCAAAAGGATGAAGAAAAAAAAGGAAACGAATAGAAACAAAGAAAAAAGAAACGGAAAAAAGAAAGATTGAATGAATCAATGAAGGAAGGAAAAAAATTGGATGGATGGATGGATGGATGGATGGATCAACAAATCAAACAATCAGTCAATTTAAAAATATAAAAAAAGAGGCAACTAACCTGTAAACACAGTCTGAATTCAAACCCAACACACCAGGGAAACCCAAACTCAGCTCCCCCTATCACCACACACACAGAATCAGCTGGTCCTGATGAGAGCAAGCAGTCCTGACTGTAGTCTCCACACCAGTTCTGACTGTAGTCTCCATACACACACACCTTCACACAACCCACTCCCCTTCACACCTGTATGCTATTGTTGTAGGACCAAACCACCACAGCCAATAGAAGAAGCTTAGCTGCCAGGGGAGAACTGACTAGACTCTAGCTTGGTAAACACTCCCTCCCTCCTTCCCAACAGATGGACAGTAGTACTACAGATGCTGGCCGGCCCACTAACACAGTGCCGTGAACTTATTACCAGCGACAACAACAACAAAAAGGAGTGGGCGTGTTACAGCGATGATAGCCTTAGCTGGCAAGATGAGGATGCTTGCTGCTAGGCCTGGCCCTGGCCTGTCATTTTGAGCCTGGTGCTTGTGTTACAAGAGGCTGTTGTCACACTGTGACACACACTGTGGAGTGTAGTAAACCTGGCCTTGTTATAGACAGACAGCCTGCTGGAGAGAGAGAGAGAGAGAGAGAGAGAGAGAGAGAGAGAGAGAGAGAGAGAGAGAGAGAGAGGGAGAGAGGGAGAGAGAGAGAATGTGAATGCGAAAGTTTTATTCATTATAGGCCTTGGCCCCTCATGAAGGAGAGAGAGAGAGAGAGAGAGAAGAGAGAGAGAGAGAGAGAGAGAGAGAGAGAGAGAGGAGAGAGAGAGGAGAGAGAGAGAGAGAGAGAGAGAGAATGCGAAAGTTTTATTCATTATAGGCCTTGGCCCCTCATGAAGGGGGGAGAGAGAGAGAGCGAGATAGAGAGAAAGGGGGGGGGGGGGGGGGAGCATTAGATGTCCAGTTCATAGAACATTGTGTCAACCCCCCTGTTTCACCTATAAGAGCTGCCAGGTTTTCTCATCCCCAGCCCCTTGTTTGTTGTAGCGGGATTTGTCTGCATTACGCAAGTCAGCAGGGAGGGATTGGTTCCTGCAGCCATCGATAAATAATTAGCAATTTTATGCTATTAGGAGCTGGAGGAGTAAGGGAGTGGGGGAAAGAAGTCTCTCTTGAGTAGGATGTAGAATCTTGAAAAGGTTAGATTTTCAACTCCCCCCCCCCCCCCCCCCCCCCCCCCCTACCCAAATCCTCATCCTCCTCCCCATTTTACAATAATAGTTATAAACAGCACAACAGCATTTTAAAAATCGGTAAGTCTACAAGACACCATTGTGGTTGCGATATTGAGGAGGAGGAGGGAAGGGATGGGGGCAGGTTCTTGAGTAGAACGTAAATCTTGAAAAGGTTAGATTTTCAAACAACCCCCCTCCACTCCCCCTTTTAATATAAAAGAGCCTATAAACAGCATATCAGCAATTTTAAAGATCGGTAAGTGTGTACAAGACACCATTCGTGGTTGCGACATTGCTGCAGTAGAGAGGAAGGGAAGGGGGGGGGAAGCAGCTCTCTCTTGAGTAGGATGTAAAATCATCTAAAGGTCAGATTTTCAAACAGACCCCCCCCCCCCCCCCCCCCCTTTTTTACTATGATTGCTATAAATAGCACAGCAGCATTGAAGAAAAATTAAGTGTACAAGACACCATTGATAGTTGAAACGTTGCTGCAGTAGGCAGTAGGCTAGTAGTTGGAAGCGGCAGCAGAATAGTTAGCAGTATTAGCAAGATGAAGAAAAGACGTGACTGTCCTGTGCATGCACGTGAGAGAGAGAGAGAGAGAGAGAGAGAAGAGAGAGAGAGAGAGAGTGAGTGTGTGTGTGTGTGTGTGTGTGTGTGTGTTGGTGTGTGTGTGTTGTGTGTGTGTGTGTGAGGAGAGAGAGAGAGTGTGTGCGCGTGCACGCGCGCATACACGTGTGGGTGTGTGTGTGTGTGTGTGTTATTTTACATATTTTATTCTTTAATTTCGAGTATATAATGGAATAAGCACAAATGTGCTTTTTTAAAAATTTTACATCCAGTCCTCATGTGTATGCAGTTTTGTACATTTTGTCATCCGTTCCCACCGGCACACAATGGCCTACTCTTCCGAAAAGCGGAATGGGTTTAAAACGTGTGTGCAAAGATGTTCTGCGTGCGTTCGCGCAGGGACCTCGGTTTATAGTCTCATCCGCAGGACTTTTGGGGAGAGTGGAGTCGGCACTTATGTTAACTCCAGAGGAAAAATCCTCTTGAACGTTTGTATGTATGTGTGCGCGCGCGCGCGCCACATCCATTCCCCCCCCCCCCCCCCCCCCCCCCCCCCAACTCCCAACTACCCACTGGGGTGGTCGAGACATTGTTTAGCACTCCGCTCTGCTAGCATGGCACAACCTAACCTGACCTGACCTGACCTGAGCTGAGCCAGAGAGATGATACTTGATAGACTGTGCAGTGTGTAGTCTAAGACTCTCCTCCGTCTGTCTGAGCTGGAAGCCACGATTCGATCTGAGAGACAAGAAAGCCGACTACAGACAAGATAGATCTATAGATAGAGATCATTCTAGTTTGATGGAGACTTGGGGGGGGGGGGGGGGGGTGGAGGGAGGGGAGGGGAAGGGAATATAAGAAAACAGAGAGAGACGGCGACAGGGACAGACAGACACACCCACACCAACACACAGACACAGAGATGCAGAGAAACACAGAGAGACAGAGACAGACAGACACACAAACACAGTTACAGACATGCAGAGATGCAGAGAAACAGAGAGAGAGAGAGAGAGAGAGAGAGAGAGAGAGAGAGAGAGAGAGAGAGAAGAGAGAGAGAGAGAGAGAGAGAGAGAGAGAGAGAGAGAGAACCAGACACAGACAGGCAGACCGACAAGGAGACAGAGACAGACACTGAGAGACAGAGACAGACAGACAGACAGACATAGAGACAGGCAAACAGAGACAGGCAAGCACACAGAGACAGGCAGGCAGACAGACAGACACAGGGGGACAGACACAGAAAGAGAGACAGACCAACAGACATAGCGACAGACAGACAGACAGACAGGCAAGCACACAGACAGAGACAGGCAGGCAGACAGACAGACAAAGAGAGACACAGAGGGACAGACACAGAAAGAGAAACAGAGACAGACAGACAGACATAGACATGCAGACAAACAGACAAGCAAGCACACAGACAGAGACAGGCAGGCAGACAGACAAAGAGAGACACAGAGGGACAGATACAGAAAGAGAAACAGAGACAGACAGACAGACATAGAGACATGCAGACAAACAGAGACAGGCAAGCACACAGACAGAGACAAGCAGGCAGACAGACAGACACAGAAAGAGAGACAGAGACAGACACAGACAGACAGACAAACAAGCGTGAAAACCATAAGGATGGAGATTGAGAATGGGAGAAGGGGTTAAAAAAAAAAACCAAAAAAACCCACCAAAGAAAAAAACAAACGAACAACAACAAAAACCAACACCACCAACAACAAAAACCACACCAGACCCAAACGTGGTGGGCAACAGATTGGATGATGTATGATCATCGGTTGGTAAACAGTGCCCAGGTTCCTTCCCCTGGGGCCCAGTCCACCTCTCTTCCTTCATTGGCCAAATCAATACCGTAACTTGATAGACAGTCTACACAATGCCTTCCCCATCACATCTGCCACTCCTTCCTTCCTTCCTTCTTTCCCTTCCTCCCTCCCTCCCTCTGGGCCTCCTCCTTCACCATTCTACTCCTGGCATTATCTTCTAAAGCTCCACACAGATGCAACAGGGAGGGAGGGAGGGAGGGAGAGAGAGAGAGAGAGAGAGAGAGAGAAAGAGAGACAGACAGACAAACAGACAGACAGACAGAGAGGGAGAGAGAGAGGGGGAGAGAGAGAGAGAGGGGGGGGGGGGGACAGACAGACAGACAGGCAGACAGAGCCAGAGAGAGAACAGAAAACAGGTCTGAGAGGGGGGATGGTGGGAGTGAGCCTGAGGAAAAGTGAGCAAGGTAGAGAAAAAGAGAGGGGGGGGGGGGGGAGAGAGGAGGAGGAAAGGAGTGAGGAAGAGGCGGGAACGACAGGGAGAGACACCATGACAGGTGGGGGAGTAGAAGAGAGAGAGAGAGAGGAGAGAGAGAGAGGAGAAGAGAGAGAAGAGAGAGAGAGAGAGAGAGAGAGGAGGAGAGAAGAGAGAGAGAGAGAGAACATAAAACAGGCCTGAAAGGGGGTAGGGATGGAGTGAGAGTGAGGAAAAGTTAGATAGGGAGAGCCAGAGAAAAAGGGAAACAACAGCAGGAGAGAAAAAGAGAGCCAAAGAGAGACAGAGACAGCGAGACACAGAGACAGAGACACACAGAGACAGAGAGAAAGAGGGGGTGGGGGGGGCTATATGGATTTCCCCCCTCTTATTTGGTATTTGAAAAAAAAAATCAAACACACCTGGGCTATAGTTCCCTGACCAAGATTATAAGTTCAGAAAATTCAAAAGTTACCACTTATTTATTCCAAACTACAAAGTAACGCATGGGGAAGGGGGGTGCTCATAAATAAGTTCTAATAAACTAGCAGTGTGCATTCAAAAAAGTCCTTCGGATGAGACTATAAACCGAGGTCCTGTTTGCACACTCAACATCTCGCGCACACGTTAAAACCCATTCCGATTTTTGGAAGAGTAGGCCATCGTGTGCCAATGGAAACAAATGACAAAATTTACACAACTGCATACACACGGGGACTGGATGTGAAAAAAAAGCACATGGGTGCTTATTTCATCATCCACGAAATAAAAGAATTTAAAAATAAAAACCGACACTTTGCACATCAAGGAACCAACCCGCATACCTGCAGAACATTCTCTTCCATACATCTATAAGGCAAATGTCACCAGCAGCATTAGTGAAATACAGAGGTCCCAACAAAGTAAAACAAACCCAAAAAAACCTAGACCTTTTGTTCATTAAAAGAGAATCCTGAATACATTTTTCTTTCATTGTTTATGCTTTGTTCTCTTCTTTGTTCATCTTTCGTTCTCTCTCTCTCCACCCACAGTGACAGTCACCTTTATTTTGCATTTGCCAGACATAATGTTTCCTATACCCTTATCACTTAACACTATTGTTGTTGTGATGCATTATTATGAAAATACACAGTTATGCATTGTTCACAAACACAGTGTCAACTCACCTCAAGTGCCTTGTATTACTCTGTAGAGAGAGTGTGTGTGTATATATGTGTGTGTGTGTGTGTGTGTGATGCGCACGCGTGTATTTCCACAGCAGTTCCTTTCTACAGTTCCCTTGAACTTAAAATATTAAAAAAAAGATTTTTGCAGAAACAAAAAAGTCCACCTGAATCAAGTGTAAATTTTATAATTACTTGATGATTTAGTATTTAAAGAAACAACCTACAGATAGAGATACAAATGCATTAAATGTGTGTGTGTTGCGTGCGTGTGTGTGTGTGTGTGTGTGTGTGTGCGCACACGTGTGTATTCATGCACAAAGAAGAATTTGACGCCTAAAGGGGCACTTTGCTCTTTTGGCACACATGTCTCTGTTTACAAAAATAATATAAAGAAAATCTAATCCTTCATGATAAAGGAATAATGCACACTATCTCTGTGTAGATCTATCATGTGTTAATATTCAGCAAGTCATAAAACAGAAATTAATACACGGTCTTGTATCACCCTAAATGATAATCTAGCCGGCCATAGTGTCACACGATGCCTATGGGGGGAGGATGCCGGAAAGCTGTTTTATAGTTCCAATCATTGTCAGTGGACTGGGTGGGTGTGCTGTGTCTATATATATATATATATATATATATATATATATATATATATATATATATATATATATATATATATGCTGGTGCCATTATCATGCTATCACATTGCCTTCATTATCAGCCCACAAGCGCACTGCATCCACCAGCAGCCTACATTGCAACACCTTCCTGCCTCACATTCTGCACTAGCACTAAAGGGCCATGGAGCTGATGACCTTCTTGCATACTTAGTCAGTGAAACCCAAATAACATAGTATGAAAATAGACAACATGGTCATTTATCTTTAAAATAAAACCAAAAAAAACAACAACTAGACTTACAAAATAAAGTAATGAAATTCAACACTTTAGAGGGAGGAGGAGATGGGTACTAAACAGTTTTTTTGTCATTCCTTGGCTAGAGCTCCAAGGTTTACCAATGGTGAGATTCTGAGTATGTGACTTTAAAATTTTTTTTTATATCCCACCATGAAAGAAGCTGAAATCTGACTTCGGGGACATAAACAAATATAAATGACATGTTAAGTCATCAACAACATATATCTGTACATGTATGTCATCTCACCATGTTACAGTCAGTTACTTTAGAATATGGCATTCAACTGATTACAGTTCTCCATACATGACAGCACTAATCATAACACAGAAGCAATGTCAGGCAGCAAATAAAACAAGGGTCTCACTCTCAGTCAGTGCTACTGCTGTCTATAGGCAAGAACTGAAGCAGAACATCTCAACCATCTGCATCGGATTCAACAACTGGCCATCTATATATACTTTGGCTGACTCACTTTTAACTTTAAATTCATGAAGCAAAATATCAGTTTTGATCCATGTCCTACAACTACCATTTCTATTAATATATATATAGAGAGAATGTCACAGTTCATACCAGCAACCTTTGCTTTGTTTTAACAATCACAAGAAATTATGAAATATTATTTGTAATTCTTCAGAGCAGACATTTTCAGCAGATGCTATTAGTCTGATGATTCTTATAGTACAAACTTCCTTCAGATGAGACTATAAACTGAGGCCCTGTGTGCGAACGCATGCAGAACATCTTGCGCACACATTAAATCCTGTTCCACTTTTCGAAGAGTAGGCCATTGTGTGCCGGTGGGAACAGATGACAAAATTTACAAAACCGCAAACACACAGGGACTGGATGTAAAAAAGCACATGAGTGATTATTCCATTATCCTCGATATAAAATAATAAATAAATAACAAGAAGAAAAATAAAATGATTTTTATAGATCCAAACCAGATGAAATCTTTTAAAAATGTATACCTATAGACAGTTTCTGCTCTCAATTCACTGATAAATTTAGAATAAAATATTCAACAGGTGCACAAGTGTGGGCACACACACACACTCACACACACACACACTCACACACTCACACACTCACTCACTCTCACTCTCTCTCTCTCAACCAATCAATCTGAAATTGCATGTACTGTTTTCTTTTCTATTTAAAAAATAAACTCCTTCCTTCATCTTATGTTTTTCATATATCCTGATCTGTCTTCAATGAGTTTTAGAACTGTTGGCTTCAGGTGTCAGAATGTTATCAATCATTTTCCAGGAAGATTCTGTGTTCACAGACTCTGAGACTGTCTTGCTTCCTCACACACACACAGTGTCTGGGGGGAATCTGTTGATGCTGAGGTAGTTTTTCTTTAATCAACAGGTGAAAACCGAGTTGGTTTGACTACTGCAGGTGAGAATTATTTTTCCCCACCTCAAAGTTAAAGGCTCGGTTTCAACAACTACTAGTGCCACAGTGTGTACATGAACACAGTAATATGGAAAATTTCACTACCTGGACAAGACAAAAACTTTGTATGTAATAAAAAATTTAGTTATGAAATTTCTTATAAACATGGCAAATGTTATGGCATAAGAAAGCCAAACTTGCTGGAATATGGTTCTTCTTTGCTGAATGCTCAGACAGCAGCTAGTGTTGTCTGTCACTAGTGTCAGTGTCATATGATATGTGCAAAACTGCATTGCGCAGCCATTATTTTAAAATAACTGATGAGTCAGGCCCAGCACATCCCATTTCAGCATGGGAAAGAAATGTTAAATATCTTTTAAGTCTTTCTATTTAAAAAAAAAAGGCAGGAGAATCAGAATGTACAGAGACAGAAAACAGACAAGGAGGAGGTGACACTGAAGAAAAGAAACAATGCAGTTCAACGACAGGGATAGAAAAGAGGGAATTCCTAGCACAGAATTTTCAGAGTGGGGATGCTATTTATACTGAAAGGCCCCAGCATCCCCATCAGGGATCATACAATTTCAATACATGTAGTTGATGTACACAAATGTACATAATGCAAGAACATACACACACAGAGGTATGTTTTGTATGTACACACACATATACACACATGTATACACACATAAACTAATCAGTAATTAAATTTTATAAATCTATATTCAATCTCTTGACGAAGACACACTTGTAAACACATGAGCATGAATGCTCATGCTCATAGTCATAGTCATAATCTCGAACATTATATTTCAGCACACACACATATGTCACACACACACACACACACACACACACACACATACACACACACACACACACACACACACACGAAAGAACCACTCTGTAAACAATGTGACACTACAGACATTCTGTCTGAAGTTCTCTGTCATTTTGAGTTGGTCTGTCCCAAATATACATCGCTTGTATTCCAAAGATCTTGGCCTATCACCATAACTATATCACTATCATTTCCAATCAAAATCTAAGTTACTGTCTTTACAAAACAAGATGACAGAAAACAGCTTTTACTAAAGTTGCTGTGTACATTTTATACTGTAGATTGAATAGAAACTTAGATACAAAACTATTCTTCCCTTAGTTACTCTGTTGCAGTCAAGAATGTTTATGCTACCATCTTCTGAAAGGGTATCTGATGTTAGTTACTATGCTTACATTGCACTAGAAGTCGTTATGTCATGTAACCTTATGTGCTGACCATATTAATGCACTATGTCTATATATATTCTCCTGTTCACATGCATCAGATGGCCTGCAAACACTGAATTAACCATTATCATGATTATTACACACACACACACACACACACACACACACACACGCATGCATGCATGCATACATGCCCACACAGAAATCTGCTGAGCATGCCTACTGAAATAATAATACACATGTATGCACACGCATGTAAAGAAAAATACAGCGATTACCCTCTAAAATAATGCATCACATACAATTAACACAAACTACAGTGGTCAGCCTTCAGGTCAATGACACAGGAGTGTGATGGGAAATGATGGTAATTTCATTTAATGCCTAATCACTCATAAAGCTGATTTCAGAAAATGATGTATGAAACCAGGAAAAGAATTGTAGATCACATGAATTTATGAAATACAAAAAGAGTTAACTTAAATGTTATCCAGACCATGATCTGTTCACACAATTTTTTTAATTCTTGCATGCATTACATTTACAATAATTTCTCTGAGCCTTTCAACCTTTTAGAGTCTTTCACAGGAGGAAGGGTGTGTGTGTGTTTATTTATGTTTATTTATTTTATTTTATCATTTTATATCAAGGATAATGGAAATGTGTGTGTGTGTGTGTGTGTGTGTGTGTGTGTGTGTGTGTGTGTGTGTGTGTGTGTGACTGTGTGTGAGTGCAGACTATTGGCGTGTATTGCATCAGCACACACACACATGGTCACCATACCACAGCATAATTTTATCCCATGTCTGTTTGCTGAGAATTGTCTGGAATTTTAGCCCCCCTGTTGCTTCATTCATGTTTTGTGTGGAGTTCTTCTTTCACCCCCCCCCCCCCCCAAAAAAAAAAAACCCAACAACAACAACAACAAAACAAACCAACACAACAACAACAAAAACACCTTTAAATGATTTAAATTTTAAGTGTTTACACGCCAACAGGTAACTACTAACTAGAAAATAACGATCGTGACAATCTTAGAACCATAAATTATGTAACTGTGTGCACAAAATGTCACAAGATCGATTATGGCATCGCTTCAAGTCCCATTAACGCCCACGATTTCGTGTAGGCTGTCGACTGCTAGTGCTACATACAACCAGAATCTGCATTGCTCCAGCCTGGCCCAACACTGTTTATATTAGAAACCAGCTTAACACAACTTCCATCCACTAAAGAACGGGGACCGGCTAGATAGATCTATCTGCAACATTAGTTTCATTCTATGAATTCCACTCTCCACCCCCCATTCCATCCCTCCCTCCCTTTCTCTCTACACCATCAAGCTTTCTTTTGAATTCGTGCCAATTTTGTCTTTCTCCATGCTCTAGCCTGGAACTGTTCTTGTGCAGATGTTTGCGAAGACCATCTGGAACCGAAACAATGAAACGCGGGGCCAACAACCCCTCGTGGGCTGCTTCTGCCTTTGTTGCAACATAAAACCTCACGAAATCTTGACACAAAAAGTACCACGAACACTTACCTGCTTCAACTGTGACCATCCACCGTTTGTTGCACTTTCTGTGATGCAGCTATGTTAGGAGAGACGGGCCAGAAAAGCCGTAACACATCCAAACAGCGCGCCGGCTGATCTACAGTTTATCTGTCATAGGCTGCCTAGCTCACTAGGCCCCTAGGGCCTACACACACAACACACTTTCGCATCGCGCACTCAATGAAAGGGAGGTCAGCGCAGCTGCCCGGATGCGTGAACCCCAACCTTTTGCATCATCGACTTCGCACGGCGATGCACACACGCACGTGATTATCTATGACAAATCGCAGGGTGGGTGGGAGCACGAAGAAGAAGAGTCTGCTCCAATCGTTATGTTATGGCTGGTGGAGTTGACGGAATTGACAGTGAACAGCTGTACAGCTGAGCTGCTCGCTTGTGCGAGCCCATTAAAGATTTGCCTAGACATAGGATGACGCATAATGACTCGAAGGGAGGATCGGCCAAACTACTTTAGCCTAGTGTGACCTGACAGGATTGTCTTTACAGTGAGCTAATGGTTTCATCACTGTTTATTATATCTTCTGGCAACTCGTGTGTGTGTGTGTGTGTGTGTGTGTGTGTGTGTGTGTGTGTGTGTGTGTGTGTATGTGTGTGTGTGTGTGTGTGTGTGTGTGTGTGTGTGTTAGTAGTAGTAGTAGTAGTTCTTCAGTTTAACGTCCTTCCACTAAATAGTGATATCAGACGGGAAAGTGTGTGTGTATCCTTGTGTGTGTGTGTGTGTGTGTGTGTGTGTGTGTGTATCCTGTGTGTGTGTGTGTGTGTGTGTGTATCCTGTGTGTGTGTGTGTGTGTGTGTGTGTGTGTGTGTGTGTGTGTGTGTGTGTGTGTGTGTGTGTGCAATTTAACGCTTTTTCAATAATTATAAATAGCTGGATGACAGTGACCACTTGCCTTTTTCTGTTGAAAATACTTCTTACATACATTCTTACAGAGCAAGCTGCCCCCCGAGGAGACAGGCCTGCTGAAACTACAAGAAGGCAGACAGACTGGTCCACGTTCCAACACCTGACCGACAATCTCTACAGAGAAAGCAGCATTGGCAGTGATCAACCCCGACGTCAAACAGCTGACCACATGTATACACTCCAGGCTGCTAAACTGAGCATCCCGGGGGGGCATAGGCCTAGAGAGGCGTGTGGCGATGTTGAAACAAACCCCGTCCCCAAGAAACAAACCACACTGACTAATCAAGCCTAAGATCAGTCACTAGGAGACTGCATTAGGATCGTCAACCAACGCCCCAATGCTGAAGTGTTGAAAGTGCCCTGTACTATGAGTCAGAACTTGATGATGCTGGATAAGAGAGATGGACATTTTTTTAATCCCCCGTACAAGAAAAAATGGATATGATGTGAACAAAATGCGAAGAAGTTGTAAAAGACAAAAGAGAACTGAAAGAAAACGTTGAGAAACTGAAAAACAGGTCGCATGGTTTGAGAACAGAGGAACCCAATTTTTCAAAGTAAGCCTATTCCACATCCCCAAGGTCAGTCAGAAATATGGACTGATTGTGAGAAAGCTGTCCACAAAAAAACTTTGAAAAGAGAGCTAGTACAACATGGAAACAGAATGGGCTCCTCTCTCCTCGGGTGGAAAGGAACCACATCCTCTATAATTATAATTATCATCATCACCTCCTTCAGGGTGAAAGAAAAGGGCTCTGGCTGAGTATCAGGGGCTGGAAAACCATACCAGTGTTCTCCAGTCTACTACATCTCTGAAGATTTCACACTTAAGGTACAAGACAAGGGGTTGTAACCGTTCGTGAAGGAAGCAAAACACAAACAGACAGACATACAGACAGACAGACAGACAGAGAGAGAGAGAGAGAGAGAGAGAGACACACACACACACACACACACACGCACGCACACACACACACACGCACACACACGCACACACTAACACGCACACACACGCACACACACCACATACACACACACACACACACGCGCGCGCACGCACACACTAACACGCACACACACACACACGCACATACTAACACACACACACACACACACACACACACACACACACACACACACACACACACACACACACTCATATACTTTTTGACTGCCAGAGTGTAAAACCTTTCATGCCCCATTTTTCTGAAAACTCCCTCACCAGCATATTCAGTAATTTAAAATTGGCATTTGAAATTGTGAAAGGTCTTTGTTACAGTCCCATAGGACATTTGTTATAGTTACATTAACGTTAATGACTTGTTGGGGTTTTTTGTTGTTGTTTTTTTTTAAATTCCTGTCGCATTGCCAAGTTTTTCGAGATTATTATTATTATTTTTTTTTTTAACACCACATCCACATCTCCCGGTTTTTTGTTGTTGGTGTTTTTGTTTGTTTGTTTGTTTGTTTGGTTTGGTTTTTTTTGGAGGGGATGGGGGGGGGGGGGGGGGGGGCGTCTAATATCACTAAAAGTGAACAGACGTAAAATTGAAGTCAACAACAACACACACACACACACACACACACACACACACACTTACGATCTACAGACGGACAGAAAAATACTGAGACGGAGAGACCCAAACGCCAGACAGAGTGAACAAACAAAAAAACAACAACAAAAAAGTAGACAAAACAGGTGGAAACTGATAAAACTGACAAAACAGGTGGAAACTGATAAAACAACAACCTAATAATGAAAACATTAAAGCAACGAACCAAACCAAAAACAACAACAAAATCATACAAACCTATTCAAAGAAAATCCCCCCCAAAAGCAAATCAATAACAACAAAATCAATGGAACAAGCTCAGCCCACCACTCCTATTTGCCTTTCACATATTTATTACATACCTGAGGCTGGTTTAGTCAGGACAGATGGCTGTAGGCTAACACAGTCACCACAGCACAGTGGGAAATGCAGCCTTAGCTCATAAACTAGATATAGAGTGTACACTTTCCCAACAACTCACCTAGGTATATGCGCTGCTGATGATAACTCCCCAGCCTCTGACTGCCTTACCTTCATTGCCAACGACACTTCCAGTCACAACCTACAAATCCTTTTCAGTGGTGGTTTTGATTTGTTAGTTTAAAATTTTTATTTTTATCTTAACAATTATTGATCGAAGAACACTTGTTAAACACATGAGCATGAATGCTCTATGTTCATTGTCCATTGTCATAATGCGAACAGTATATTTCAGCACACCACTTATGTCACTCACACACTCACACACACACACATCTTACAACACACACACACACACACACACACGAATGAACACTCTGTAACCAATGTGACACTACAGACTTCTGTCTTGGAAGTTCTCTGTCATTTTGAGTTGGTGTACCAAATATACATCGCTTGTATTCAATGATCTTGGCCTATCACCATTACTATATCCCTATCATTTCAAATCAAAATCTAGTTACTGTCTTTACAATACATAGATGACACAGAAAAACAGCTTTTACTAAAGTTGCTGTGTTTGTACATTTATACTGTTGTTTGAATAGAAACTTAGATACATAACGATTCTTCCTCTTAGTTACTCTGTGTGCAGTCATGAATGTTTATGCTACCATTCTTCTGAATAAGGGTATCTGTTGTTAGTTACCTATGCTTACATTGCACTGAAGTCTTATGTCATGTAACCTTATGTGCTGACCATATTAATGCCACTATATGTCTATATATATTTACTGTTCACATGGCATCAGATGGCCTGAAACACTGAATTAACCATTATCTGATTATTACACCAAACACACACCACACACACACACACACACACACGGCATGCATGCATGCATACTGACCACACAGAAATTCTGCTGAGCATGCATTATGAAATAATTATTACACATGTTTATGCACCACGCATGTAAAGAAAGTATACAGCGATTACCCTCTAAAATATTGCATCACATACAATTAACACAACTACAGTGTCAGCCTTCAGGTCATTGACACAGGAGTGTGATGGGAATTGATGGTAATTTCATTTTAATGCCTAATCACTCATAAAGCTGATTCAGATAATGAGGTATGAACAACCAGGAAAAGATTTGTAGATCACATGAATTTATGAAATACAAAACGATGTTAACTAAAATGTTATCCGACCATGATTTCTGTTCACACAATTTTTTGTTTTATTCGTGCAGCATTTAATTTTACAATTAATTTCTCTGAGCCTTTCAATCCTTTTGTGTTTTCACAGGAGGAAGGAGTTTTTGTGTGTGTTTGTGTTTGTGTTTATTTATGTTTATTTATTGATTTTATCTTTTTTTCATTGATAGGAAATGGTGTGATTGGGTGTGTAGTGTGTGTGTGTGTGTGTGTGTGAAGTGTGGTGTTGTCTGTGTGTGAGTGCAGAATATTGGCGTGTATTGCATCAGCACACGACACAAATTGGTACATACCACAGCAATATTTTTATCCCATTGTCTGTTTTGCTTGAGTTTGTCTGAATTTTAGCCCCCCTGTTGCTTCATTCATGTTTTGTGTGGAGTTCTCTTTCCACCCCCCCCCCCCCCCTAAAAAAAAACCCATCATCAACAAAACAACAAAACAAACCAACAAACAACAACAAAAACACCTTGAAAATGATTTAAATTTAAGTGTTTACCGCCAACAGGTAACTTCTAACTAGTAAATAACGATCGTGCAATTTCGACCCTTAAATTATGTAAAACTGTGTGCACTAATATGTCACAAGATCGATTATTGGCATCGCGTTTCAAGTCCATTACGCCCACGATTTAGTGTAGGCTGTCGAGTTGCTAGTGCTGCATACACCAGAATCTGCAGGTCCAGCCTGGCCCAACATGTTTATATTAGGAAACCAGACTTTAACCACAACTTCATCCACTTAAGAACGGGGGACGGCTAGATAGTTCTTATCTGCAACATTAAGATTCATTCTATGAATTCCACTCTCCACACCCCATTTCATCCCTCCCTCCCTTTCTCTCTTACACATCAAGCTTTCTTTTGAATTCGTGCAATTTAGTTATATTTCTCCATTGCTCTAGCCTAGAAACTGTCCTTGTGCAGATGTTTGCGAAGACCATCTGGAACCGAAACAATGGAAAACGCGGGGCCATAAAACCCTGTGGGCTGGCTTCTGCCTTTGTTGGCAACATAAAACTCACGTAATCTGAACAAAATTGTACCACCGAACACTTACCTGCTTCAACTGTGGACATCCAACGTTGTTTGCACTTTCTGTGATGCAGCATGTTAGGAGAGGACGGGCCAGAAAGACGTAACACATCCAATCGCGCGCCGGCTGATCTACAGTTTATCTGTCATAGGCAGCCTAGCTCACTAGGCCCCTGGGCTTACACACACAACACACTTTCGCATCGCGCACTCAATGAAAGGTGTGGGTCAGCGCAGCTGCCCCGGATGCGTGAAACCCTCAACCTTTTGCATTCATCGACTTCGCACGGCGATGCACACACGCACGTGACTTATCCTATGACAAAATCGCAGGGTGGGTGGGAGCACGAAGAAGAAGAGTCTGCTCCAATCGTTATGTTTAGGGCTGGTGGAGTTGACGGAATTGACAGGTGAACAGCTGTACAGCTGAGCTGCTCGCTTGTGCGAGGCCCATTAAAGATTTGCCTAGACCCTAGGATGACGGCATAATGACTCGAAATGGGTAGGATCGGCCAAACTACTTTTGCCTAGTGTGACCTGACAGGAATGTCTTTACAGTAGCTAATGGTTTCTTCTCTGTTTTATTATATCTTCTGGCAACTCGTGTGGGTGTGTGTGTGTGTGTGTGTGTGTGTGTGTGTGTGTGTGTGTGGATGTGTGTTGTGTGTGTGTGTGTGTGTTGTGTGTGTGTAGTAGTAGTAGTGTAGTTTCTTCAGTTTAACGTCCTTCACTAAATAGGGATCATCAGAGGGAAGTGTGTGTGTATAATGTGTGTGTGTGTGTGTGTGTGTGTGTGTGTGTGTGTATCCTGTGCTGTGTGTTGTGTGTTGTGGTGTGTGTTTCTCTTGTGTGTGTGTGTGTGGGTGTGGGGTGTGTGTGTGTGTGTGTGGGTGTGTGTGTGTGTGTGTGTGCAATTTAACGCTTTTTCAATAATTATAATTAGCTGGATGACAGTGACCACTTGCCTTTTTCTGTTGAAAATTACTTATTACATACATTTTACAGAGCAAGTGCCCCCCGAGGAGAAGGCCATGCTGAAAACTACATGAAGGCAGACAGGATGAGTCCCCGTTCCCAACACCTGACCGACAAATCTCTACAGGAGAATGCAGCATTGGCATGATCAACCCCGACGTTCAAACAGCTGACCACATGTTATAACAACTCCTGGCTGCTAAACTGAGCATCCCGGGGGGTCGGGGGGGGGGGGGGGGGGGGTGGGGTGGGGCATAGGGCCTAGAGAGGCGCGTGGTGCATGTTGAAACAATAAACCCCGTCACCAATGAAAAAACCCACTTGAATAATCAAGCCTAGACAGTCACTGGAGGGTCTGCTTTAGGATCGTCAACCCCGCCCCATTGCTGAGTGTTGAAAGTGCATGTACTATGAGCAGAACTTGATGATGCTGGTTAAGAGAGATGGACATTGTTTTAATCCCCCGTACAAGAAAAAATGGATAGGTATGTGATACTATTTGCGAGAAGTTGTAAAAGAAAAAGAGAACTGAAAAAGAAAACGTTGTGAAACTGAATTAACAGGTCGCATGGTTTGAGTACAGTGGGTCCCAATTTTTCAAAGGTTAGCCTTATTCCACATCCCCAAGGTCAGTCAGAAATATGGACGATTGTGAGAAAGCGTCCACCAAAAAAAACTGTTGAAAAGAGAGCTAGTACAACATGGGAAACAGAATGGGCTCCTTCTCCATCGGGTGGAAAGGAACCAACATCTCTATTTTATAATTTCTTCATCACCTCCGTCAGCAGTCTCAGGGTGAAGTAGAAAAGGGCTCTCTGGCTGAGGTATCTGGGGCTGGAAACACCTTACCAAGTTCAGGTTCTCCAGTCTACGACATCTCTGGAGGATTTCACACTTAAGTTTACAAGTCAGGGGTTGTTTAAACGGTTTGTAATCGGTAACCGTTCGTGAAGGGAAGGCAAAACACTAAAGAAGGAAATTTACAGACAGAGCAGCCATGACAGACAGAGAGAGAGAGACACACACTCACACACACACACACACACACACACGCACGCCTACCACACAAACACACGCACACACACGCACACACTAACACGCTCACAGCACACACCTCTTTCACACACACACACACACGCGCGCGCACGCACACACTAACCGCACAACACACCACACGCACATATAAACACACACACACATACACACACCACACACAACACACACACACAGCACACACACAACACACATATATACTTTTTGACTGCCAGAGTGTAAAACCTATCATGCCCCATTTTTCTGAAAACTCCCTCACAAGCATATTCAGTAATTTTAAATTGGCATTTTGAACATTGGTAGGTTTTGTTACAGTCCCATAGGATTTGTTAAGTTTCATTAACGTTATGACTTGTTTGGGGGTTTTTTGTTGGTGTTTTTTTTTTATTTCCTGTCGCATTGCAAGTTTTTCGAGATTATTATTATTATTTTTTTTTTTTAAACCACATCCACATCTCGGTTTTTTGTTGTTGTGTTTTTGTTTGTTTGTTTGTTTTTGTGGTTTGGTTTTTTTTGAGAGGGGATGGGGGGGGGGGGGGGGGGGCGGGGTGGGGCGTCTAATATCACTAAAAGTGAACAGAACGGTAAAAATTGAAGTAAACAACAACACACCACACACACAACACACACACACACACACAATACGATTCTTACTGACGGACAGGAAAAATACTGAGGGAACCGAGAGACCCAAAACGCCAGACCAGAGTGAACAAAACAAAAAAACAACAACAAAAAAGTAGACAAAACAGGTGGAAATGAATAAAACTGGACCAAACGGTGGAAACGATAAAACAACAACCTTAAATGAAAATCATTAAAGCACGCTCCCTCACCAAACAAACCATTAAACAACATCAAAAATCATACAACCTATTCAAAGAAAATCCCCCCCATAAGCAATCAATTACAACAAAATCAATGGAAACAAGTCAGCCACCACCCCTATTTGCCTTTCACATATTTTTTACATACCTGAGGCTGTTTAGTCAGGACAGATGGTGTTAGGACTACACAGTCACCACAGCCAGTTGGGGAAATGCTGCTTTGGCTAATAAACTAGATATAGAGTGTACACTTTCCCACATCAATCACCTAGGATATGCGCTGTGATGATAACTCCCCAGCCTCTGACTGCCTTACCTTCATTGCCAACGACACTTCCAGTCACAACCTACAAATCCTTTTCAGTGGTGGTTTTGATTTGTTAGTTTAAAATTTTTATTTTTATCTTAACAATTATTCAAGATTTAATTCTTTTAGGCCCAACCTTTTTGGGGTATGGAAGATTCAGGTAGTCCTTTTCTCACTGTTTCACTAAACACGCAATTCGCAGCTTGAGAAAAAACAACACAACAACGTAGAAAGGTTTTCAGCGATTAGGACACTGCTTGAATATCGCTTTAACTACTTTTGTGTATCATGTGTGTGTGTGGTGTGGGGGGGGGGGCGGGGGGGGGGGGTGGGGGGGGAGGGAGGGGGGGCGGTTAGAGGAGGGAGTGGGGGGGGGGGGGGTCGGCATCCTCCAATCTCTTGCACGCCGCACACATCTGCGCAGATGATTTTTTTCCTCCTGAACAATCATTGACCCAAAACGTTCGACTACTTGAAATTCTATTTCAAATCTCCCTACTCTAAGGATTAGTGGTGGTTTGGTATGTGTATATAGGGTGTGTACTTTCTTTATTCTTCTTCTTAGGCGTCGTTCGAACGCTCTGACAGAAACTATTGTTGCCTGTCGTCATATGAGCGAAAATGCGTGTGCTGCCGTTATGTGCCTGACAGCCACCTTCTCTCGGCACATAGAGAGAAATTGTTATCTTTCTAAGTCCTCTGGGAAAAAACGTTACACCTTTTTATAGTCCAGTTTGGATGAACGCTATAGCAGTGTGGTTAAGACTGTGCCGACTTCAATCCCATGGTCATGAATGTCTGTGGGTTCGATTCTCGTTTGTGTCGGGTGAATTAAAGGTGGGGATTTTTTGTGTGTAATGATATTCCCGTTTGGGTCTACTTAAGTGCAGTCATGGTGTGAATTTAATTCCTTCGTGTATATAATAACTCCTCGCAGAAGATCAAATTACACCGTTAAAGATCACGTATCATGCAGCGTTTTGTGGTTACGGAAACACGATCCTACCCGGAATGCGGATACTTCATGGTGGGCTAAAAGGGTCACATATGGTAAAGTTTTACATTGGTGAACCTAGCCGGGGAACGAAAAAACATAATATACTGTTTCTATCGATGTTTGTCACCCACCAATCCCATCACACAAACAAGCAGACACAGACACAGACACAACACACAATCTCACAAACACACTAAACACACACACCACACACCACACACACACACCACACACACACACACACCACAACACCACCACTCACACACACACACACCACACACACAACATATAAACACACATAAACACACATACACACCAATACACACACATTCACCACACCACACTACACTCACGTACTTCACACACACACACATTAAACAACATACATACACACCACACACACACACACCACACACACATATAACTCACATACACACACATACCACACACATACACACACATACATACACATACACACCACACTCACCACACCACAACACACACACACACACACACACACACACAACACACCACACCACACACTAAATACACTCACATACTCATACACATACCAACACACCAACACACACACCACACACACCACACCACACTCTATACACACACAATACACACACACAAACACACACCACACATCACCACACCCACCACACCAACACCACTCACACCACACCACACACACACACACACACACACTCACACCGTGTGGGAGGACGAGATAGGGGATTCGGGAGGAGGGTTGCCTAGTGGTCAGAACAGAGCGACTCGCAATCTGACGACCTGGGTTGGATTCCCGTTCAAGGGGGATTTTTGCCCTGGATTAACACTCTAGCGCAGACTCCACTCTCCCACACAGTCCTTCGGATGAGTCTGTAAATCGAAGCACTCGTGTGCGAAGCACGCAGAACATCTTGCGCTACACGTTAAATCCTGTTCCGATTGTCTCGTAAATTAGGGGGAGTAGGCCGGTGTGGTTTGTGAACAGATGCAGATTTACAAAAAACTGATACACTTTCGGGGATCCGATGTAAAAAAGACATAAGTGCTTATTCCATTATCCTCGATATAAAAGAATATAAAAAAAATAAAAAATAAAAACACATTTACAACTATACAAAGAGCACAAACCAGACAAAACAAAATCCAATACAAAACAAACGAAAAGGAACACAGATTGTTATGAATGAAACCAACACAGCCCACACCGCTAAGCATGCCACTGACTTCAGCTTTGAATGAATGTTTACGAAACAGAGGTATGCAGCAAATACTCCTACATGCTTCCTCCTCCCCTCCCCCGCCCCCACTCCGGACCCCTCCCCCCCCCCCCCCCCCCCACACCCACACTCCAACCCTCCCCCCCCCCCCCCCCCCCCCCCCCCCACACACACACCCACCCCTTTTTAAAAGACATCTTTTATTTCAAACTGATTGTGTTAGAATGACATACGACAGAGTACACCTGGTGTCAGACTATCCTATATACCATACAGGTGTGCCAGCTATGTCAGTGGGCGACAAATCGACTCCCCTAGCCCCCACCCCTCCAGTCCTTTTCACTTACACTTCAGTCCTTCCTTTATAAACGATATCCTTTACTTTTATATCACTGGTTTGTTATGGTAAAAAGGACACAACTAAAATACTTTCAGAAATATGATAATCCATATCCTGTAGATACAAAACAACGTTTAAAAAACTTCCTAAGAGAGAGAGATCAGATTTCGTCGAATGTAGTTAAAATTCATAGTTTATTAGAACAAAGTTGGTTTTGAGAATCAGTTTTTGTGATCTTGTCTCATTGATTGCTTTGATTTTGGTTCTCCCCAAGCATGACCCCCGAGCAAGCCAGTGAGTTGGGTTTATAATCCTGCTTTACTTTGTATTAATTGCATGCACAGTTTAAATTTGTAATTAAAATGTTAGGAGGCAAACCCCCGATATGCCTCTTGTCGCGGAATATAAAACAATAAGATTGAATTGGATTAGGCGAGGTATCACGCTTTGTGTCGTGCGGGTGTGTGTGTGTGTTGTTGCGTGCTGCGTCGTGTTGGTGTGTTGTGTGCCCGCGCGCGCGCACGTGGTGTATGGATGTGCCCAAGCTGCGGCGCGTCATGCTACATTGTAGTTCTCCTGGACGTTCCTGAATGAGTTCCTGATCCAAGTTACCACAAACACACACACACACACACACACACACATACCCAACACACACAACAACACACAACACAAACACATCCGTCTAATATCACTAATAGTGAACAGGGACGTTTAATACAAGAACGAACACACACAACCACAACACAGACACACAGACACACACACAGACACACAGACACACACACACACACACACACACACACACACACACACACAGAGGAATACTTTTCATATCGTGGGGGTTTTTTTGGTTGGTTTATTCGATTTTTCCCCCCCTGACTGTATGTCTGTGTCTGTCTCTGTTCTCTGGTCTTGTATATCTTTGTCTGTCTCTGTCTGTCTGTCCGTCTGTGTCATTTTTGACACTGGAGAAAGCGACAGGCCTCTCTCTGTCCTTGATGGTTCCAAACTGAGACAGTGACTGCGAGGTGGAATTTCAGGGAGTTGTATCGTGGATTTACGAGTTGTCATTTCTGCTATCTCCGTGACCAACAACCCGTGTGCAAACACGACAATGCTTTTTACTCAGTTTCGCATCTTTGTATGCATGCATGGAGAACTCGAGATGGGATATATAATACTATTATACACATTAAGTATATGTTCATGTCCCAGCGGTTCTGCGAGTGTGAACCTTGGGAAAACAAACAGGCGTAATCAGCAGAGAGGTATTGTGAACAAGGGTTTGAGGTTAGAAAGCATAAATCTGGATGTGCTGAGGGGCATTTTCCTAGATAAGTATGGCCATATTATATTACAACAGGGTGGGTGTGGGCATTGCAGATATTGCTGCTTGTGGCTGCACCCTTTTCAGATGTGGCTGATGTAATGCACTCTGACCTAGGCCCTTTCTGTGTGGGTTTATGCGCGCGCGCGGCGCGCGCACACAACACACCACACACACACACACACACATGATGCAAAAAAAAAAACAAAAAGCCACAACTAAAACAACCCCGAGTTAAATAGTTGGTTTTGTGGACAATACGACTTAGAACATGTACAGTTGTTTTCATAATCATCAAAGAACAACAAAGAACGAAATTACTAATAATGTTTAAAAAAAAAAATGAACTGACGCCAAAAAATACCAAGTGTCTAGCAGATAATAAAATGGCCATCTGTTTTTTAAACGCTTCTTCTTGGCTAAAGATTGTGCAAAGGCTGCATTCTTCTTATTCTTATTTTATTCTTCTTCTTCTTCTTCTTCTTTTTCTTCTCCTCCTCCACTCCTCTCATCATCATCATCATTCATCTTTCTTCGTCTTCTCTTCTTCTTCTTCTTCTTTCTTCGTCGTTCGTCGTCGGTCGTACGTCCGCGTAAACGCTAGACAGCAATTAATTTTGATTCATTATGGAGGCGGAAAATGCGGTTGCGTGGCTGTTAAAAACGCCTGGACAGTCAGGCCCAGCGCATCCGACTTTGGTTTTTGGTGGAGAATGTTTCTTTTTTTTTTTATGTCTTTTATGAGAGGGAAAAAAGGGCAGGAGTATGGACAAGAAGTCAGAACATAGACAAGAAGGGAGGTGTGACAGAAAGAAAAATAACAAAGACAGAAGAAACAAAGAGAGGGATAGAAAAGAGGGAATTTCTAGCACATAATTTCCAGAAGGTGGGGATGCTATTTATACTGGCAGGTCCCTGGCATCCCCACGGGGGAGTACCATTTGTTATATTATTTACAAGAGGAAGAAAAGAGCAGACACAAAGTATTCAAATGTTTGGCAGAACAAAATTTCGGGCTGCTTTTAAACACTTCTTCATTCTAAAAGAGTCACCTGCAAAACAATAAGGAGTATCTTATTCGTTGATTATTGTTATATGCTGCGCGCGTGCGCGTATGTGTTGTGTGTGTGTGGTTTGTGTGTGTGTGGTGTGTGTGTGTGTGTGTTGTTTTGTAATTATGTGCGTGTGTGTTTTTGTGTGAGTTTTGTGGTTGGCGTAGCGTGTGTGCGTGCGTGCGTGCGTGCGTGTTCGGGGGCGTGTCTGTGTACTGTTTGCGTGCGTGCG
>CM054136.1:68694734-68726203 GCA_028751875.1 Rapana venosa | reverse complement strand
TAGTTAAAATGTCTCCACCAACACCCCCTCCTACCTCTGTAAATGCTTCACCGTACACTCCTTCCTTTCCCCCCCCTGCTGCAATACCTTGTGTTACAACCTATTAAACATCCACCGTTGGTCGTCGCTCTTTCTCTATTTCTGGTCCATCCATCTGGAACAACCTTTCTCTCCCCTCTTCGAACAGAGGCCCTCATATGACACATTTAAATCCAACCTCAAGACATATTTGTTTCAAACCTAGCTTTTTCCCTCTTTTTATCTTAAAACTGCCCCTGCCTTCAACAGCCAAAATCCCATTACCCTGCCAAAGCCTACAACCTGTGTGTGTGTGTGTGTGTGTGTGTGTGTGTGTGTGTGTGTGTGTGTGTGTGTGTGTGTGTGTGTTGTGTGTGTGTGTGCGCGCGTGTGCGTGTGCGTGTGTATGTATATAATGGTGCGTACACATGCCTGTCTGTACTTCCATCCATCTTTTCTGCCTTCTTTTCAGACAAAATCCACAACATACGCTCCAGACTGGATCAGACTCATTTCCAGCCTGCACCTCCTGATCCCCAGTTCACTGGCACTCCTCTCTTTTCCTTCTGTTCCACAAGTGGAAAAGAAATCATGACAATTCTGAAGGAAATGACTATAAAATCATGCGACCTCGATCCCATACCTGCTCCTGTTTTCTCACAATGCTTTCCACAACTTGTACCTATTATCACTAAAATAGTAAACTCATCTCTTCTGTCAGGACATTTTCCACAAGCTCTTAAAACCGCAATAGTCACACCTCTACTGAAAAAGCACGACCTCGATCCCAACATTCTGAAGAATTAAAGTCCTGTCTCAAACTTACCCTTTGTCTCTAAAGTACTAGAAAAAGTTGTTCTCAAACAGCTCAACAGTCACCTTCATTCCAATGATCTCCATCCCCCTTTTCAATCTGCCTATCGCCCCAACCACAGCACCGAAACCACCCTAGTCCATACTTTAGATACACTTCTACTTGCTTCTGATGCAGGAAAAATCTCCCTCCTTACTCTTTTTGACTTATCTGCAGCCTTCGACACTATAGATCACTCAATTCTTCTTTCTCGCCTCCAAAATACGTTTGGTATTAATGGCACAGCCCTCACCTGGTTTACTTACTTTGTGCTTTCGAACACCCAGATTCAAACAAACCACTGTTGGCTGTCGATCTTTTTTCTGTTTCTGGTCCGTCCACGTGGAATGACCTCCCTCTTTCACTTCGCCAAAAGCCTTCACTTGATACCTTCAAATCCTGCCTCAAAACACACTTATTTCCTACCTGACACTTTCCCCTCATATCCGTCTCTACTTTTCAACAGCATCCTTCATCTCCTAAGTGTGTTCGCGGTGTGTGTGGTGTGTGTGTGTGTGTGTGTGTGTGTGTGTGGTGTGTGTGGTGTGTGTGGTGTGTGTGTGTGTGTGTACATACACGTGCATAAATTTGAAATATGTTCTTTATTATATTTGAGGAAAGTTGTATGCGCGTAAATGATTTGAGTGCAAGCGCTTCGTTTTGTTTGTTTTACAAGATTCGGCGCTATATAAATTCCACATATTATTATTATTATTATTATTATTATTATTATTATTATTATTATTATTATTATTATTACATTTGAATTTTGTTTAATCTTTTGATAGTTATTGGCTGCATGACTCTGTAAGAATATGTTGTATGCAAGCGCTCTGCTTTGTCTTTGCAAGATATAGCGCTATACAAACTCCATTTATTATTATTTATTATTATATGTCAATTTTATCTTGAGATATTCAGCAGTAGCTTTGTGGCATGATGATTCTCCCTTGTGATATTAGAATTCAACAGTAGCCTTGATATGACAATTCTACTTTCTGACATGACAATTCTATCTCATGGTATGACAATTCTACCTTCTGATATAACAAGTTAACAGTAGCCTTGTTATATGACAATTTTACATCGTTTTCTGGTGACCAGACAGTGATATTGTAAACACTGGGATGGGCATAGGGTGTCCATTCTGCAATGTAATTTTCCTAGAATTTTAAAATACATTTTTGCTAACTTTAAAGTGTTTCCATTTTTTAGGCTTTTTTAAACCAGGGGTCCCTACTAACTACCCCCTTACCAGTTCCCCTACTAACCACCACCCACCCCCCTACTAGCTACCCCCTTTTACCACCACCCCTACTAGCTACCCCCCTTACCAGTCCCCCCTACTAGCTACCCCCCTTTACCAGTCCACCTACTAGCTACCCCCCCCCCTTTACCAGTCCCCCTACTAGCTAACCCCCTACCAGTCCCCCTACTAGCTAACCCACCCCCACCCCCCTTTACCAGTCCACTACTAGGGGGGGTACCCTTACCAGTTCCCCAACCACCCCCTTACCAGTCCCCCTACCAGTCCACCTACTAGCTACCCCACCTACCAGTCCCCCTACTAGCTTCTCCCTTACCAGTAACCCTACTAGCTAAACCCCATACCAGTCCCCTACTAGCTACCCCCCTTTACCAGTCCACCTACTAGCTAACCCCCCCCCCTTTACCAGTCCACCTACTAGCTACCACCACCCCTTTACCAGTCCACCTACTAGCTACCCCCTTACCAGTCCCCCTACTAGCTTTCCCCTTACCACCTACTAGCTACCCCCCCCCCCTTTACCATCCACCTACTAGCTACTCCCACCCCTTACCAGTCCCACTACCTAGCTACCCCCCCTTACCAGTTCCCTACTAACCACCCCCCCCCCTTTACCAGTCCCCCTCCCAGTTTCCCCCTTCCCAGTACCCCTACAAAGCAAACCCCCTTTCCCCGGGCCATCTACTAGTTTTACCCCCCCTTTCCATTTCCCCCAACACTACCCCCCCCTTTACCAGTCCCCCCTACAATCTCCCCCCCCCCCCCCCTTTAAACCATCCCACAACAGCTCCCCCCCCTTCCCAAGTTCCCCTACTAAAAAATCCCCCCCCCTTTTTCCACCCCCCTACTAGCTTCTCCCCTTACCGTACCCCTACACAAAACCCCTTTACCACCCAAACTACAAAGCTCCCCCCCCTTTTTCCCAAGTTTCCCCAAACTAGCTCCCCCCCCCTTGCCCCGTCCACCAAACTAGTTACCCCCCCCCCTTTACCAGTCCACCTACAAAGCTACCCCCCTTTAAAACCAGCCCCCCCACAGTTTTCCCCCCTTTTAACCATCCCCCTACTAGCTACCCCCCTTACCACCCCCCCACAAAGCTACCCCCCTTTTAACCACCCCCCTACTAGATACCCCCTTTAAAAAAATCCCCCCCCTAGCAACCCCCTTTTCCCAGTCCCCCCCAACCCACCCCCCCTTTCCCAGCCCCCCTACTACTACCCCACCAAAACCGGGTCCCCCTACAAGCTCCCCCCCCCTTTTCCCAGCCCCCCTACAAACCACCCCCCCTTTTAAACCAGTCCCCCTACTACACCCCCCTTTTCCAGCCCCCCCTACTAGCTCCCCCCTTTTTTACCAGCCCCCCAAACTAGCTTCCCCCCTTTCCCATACCCTACTACAAAACCCCCCTTTTTTTTTAAAAACCGCCCCCACCAAACTATTTACCCCCCTTTACCAGTCCCCCCCCCCCAAAACCCCCCCCCCCCCCTTACCATCCCCCTACAGCTACCCCCCCCCCCTTTAAACCACCCCACCACTAGCATCCCCCTTACCAGCCCCCCTACAGCTATCCCCCTTTCCCATCTCCTACAAACCCTATCCCCCTTCCCAAATTCCCCCTACTAGTACCCCCCTTTTACCAGCCCCCCAAACTAGTTTCCCCCCTACCATCCCCCTACTAGCTATCCCTTTACCACCCCCCTCCCCTTACTAGTCCCCCCCCCCCCTTTCCCAAAGTCCCCCACTAGCTACCCCCCTTTACCAGCCCCCCTACCCTCCCCCCCCCTTTCCCACCCCCCCCTACTACTATCCCCCTTCCCCTTTCCCCCAAACTAGTTTACCCCCTTACCAGTCCCCCACTGCTCCCCCCCTTTTAAACCGGGCCCCCTACAAACCCCCCCCCCCCTTTCCCCATCCCCCTACTAGCTCCCCCCTTTTTAAAACCAAATCCCCCTACTAAAAAACCCCCCCCCCCCCCCCCTTTCCCCCAAAGTCCCCCCCTATTTTAGCTACCCCCACCTTCCCCACCCCCCTCTAGCTATCCCCCTTACCAGTCCCCCTACACTAACCCCCCTTTACCAGTCCACCTACACAAAATCCCACCCCTTACCGGGCCCACTCTAGCTCCCCCCCCCTTACCTTTCCCCTACTAGCTCCCCCCTTCCCAAATCCCCCTACTGGGACCCCCCCTTTAAAAAAAGTCCCCCTACAAGCAAACCCCCCTTTTACCAGTCCACCCACAACCCCCCTTACTGGGCCCCCTCCCTTAAACCGGGCACCCCCCCCCCCCCCCCACCCCTTTACTATCCTCCACCAGCCCCCCTTTCTAGCTACTCCCCCCTTTTTTGCCAGTCCCTTGACTAGAAAACCCCTCCCCTTACCTCACTCTTTTTTTTTAAAAAAAAAAAAAAAAATCCACAAACGGGGAAAACAGACCAAAAAATCTCCTCCAAACAAAAGGGGGTTTAGAAATTAGGATGTGATCCCCAAAGATCAAAAAATTCCTAACCAAAAGTTTAAATTTTACCCCTTTTTCCTACTTTTACAACATTTAAAACTAAAAATTTCCAAATTTTAAAGGGGTGTCTTTTCCTATAATTATCTTTTTCAAAAAACGAAAAAAAAGCTTTTGGTAATCTTTCTTTTTCACCCTTCTTGTTTCAGACACTAAACAGTAAATCTCCCAATTTTAAAATTCAAAAAGGGCTGCTTCTTTTCCAAAACGATCCCAAACTTTTCCTCGGGATTTTCTAAAGTTTTTAAAAATTTTAAAAAAGGGAAATTTTAACTGTTTAGGACCTATAAAGGGGGAAAAGAATATCACCATAAAAAAAAATAAAACGTTTTAACAACGAAACATAAAAAGTGTAAAAAAAACGTTACGTTGAGCAGCATAACAACACGGCAAAAAAAACTTAAAACCTTAAGAGGGGGGGGTCACTGGCAGATTTGTTGTCCCCGGGGGCAGGAGGCCCCAGGCTTAAAAATTATTAATGGGGTTTAATTTTCAGGTTAAAGTCAAGCCCAAGTAAAAAACGCTTTGTGTTAGAGGTCTTGATGAAAGTGTCATGGGAATTTCAACTAAATAGGTGAAACATTTATGGCCTTCGGGGTCACCGGGATTAAAGAAAAAAAAATTTGAAAAAAAGATAAAAAAGAAAAAAAATGATAAATGAATTTATTTTGCTTTTATTACTGTGAAAACAAATCAAAGTGCTTGCTTAAACCTATGCAACTAAATTAAAACAAATTCAAATTTACACACACAACACACACCATCACAAAACACACACAACACACACCAACACACAAAACACCACACACAAAACACCCCACAAAAAAAAAACACCACACACACACACCCCACACACAAAAAACCCCACGCCCCAAACCCAAAAGGGGGGGCGGAATAGCCTAGGGGTTAGAACATTGCCCCTTTTTCTTTGGGCCCGGGGGTTTGAATCCCGTTCAAGGGGATTTCTCAATGTGAAAGCCCTTCTTTTTCCCCCAAAATTAAAATTTTTATGAGACAAAAAAACCTATTTTGCGAACGCGCAAACAAAAGCAAAACGCACGCAAAACCCATCTTGCGCAAAAATTTTTTTTTAAAACCCTTTTTCCCGGGCCCCCGGGTTGATGGAATTTTGGCTGTTGAAAAAGCAGGACAGATATAAGAAAAGGGAAAAAAATCATGGGTTTTATATCGGGAGGCGGGATTTAAAAAAAAAAAAAAAGAAAACCACAAAAAGCCCCCACACACACACCCCTCAAAACCAAACCAAAAAACCAAAAAAACGCTCATCAATAACGAAAATGGACCCTCCCCCCCCCCCCCCCCCCCCAAACAAAAAAAAAACACTGCAAAACCTCGACAAAACATACACGCGCACCACAAACACACACACACAAAACACACACACACACAAAACACACACACACCCCACACACACACCAAAAATTTTCCCGGGGGTGTATGAAATTGAGTATGTGTATGAACGGTGCTGTTTGGTGATTTTATATTCCCTTTTGGGGTTGCGTTGCAAAAATTGCGTGTCGTGTGGGGTGTGGGGTGTGGGTGTGTTGTGGGTGGTGTGTGCGGCGTGCGCGGGGTATGTGTGTACGAGTTTATGCAGTGTATTTTCTTTTTTGGGGGGGGAAAGGGGGGGGGGGCCCATTTTCGTTTTTGATGAGCTTTTTTTTTTTTTGGGTCTGGTATGAGGGGTGGTGTGTGTGGGGTTGTGTGTTTTTTTTTTTTTTTTTTTATCTTTTTCCCTATTTTTTTTTAAAATGGAGTTAGCCCCTTATTATAATTGGTTTGGTCTAATTAGTTAGATAATATTAAATCAATTTTACTTGATGAAAAAAAGCAAATGAAATTCAATGTCCCACGGAAAAAAAATTTGACTTGACTTGACTTACACACATCCTTTGGTTGAGACATAAACCGAGGTTCCATGTGCAAAACCCCACGCAGAACATTTTGCGAAAATTTTAAAACCTTTTCCCAAATTTTTGGGAAAGATTGGGCCCCATTGTATAAGGGGAATGGAAAAAAATTTAAAAAAAACCGGCAACACACGGGGGGGGGATGGCAAAAAAAAAAATTGAGTGCTTATTCCATTTTTCCCACACAAAAATAAACCCCACACACACACACACACACACACCCCAACACACACCCAAACCACACCACACACACACACACACACACACCCATACACACACACCATGCAACGCACAAAAAAAATAGGGCCATGTACACATAGCCCACGTTAGGTTTATTTGCACATACCGTGTAGAGAGACAAAAGATAGATATATTGACAGAGATAAAGAGTTCCCCGGGTTTCAATAATGAAAAGGAGGCAGGGGGGATTCCAAACACCCCCCACCATGCAGTTCTCGCCGGGCCCAAATGGCCCCCGGTAAAAACCGCTCAAATGTCACTTCTTTCAATCAATCAAATTTTTTAGCCCCACTGAAAAAAAAAGAATTGTTTTAAACCTGTCACCTTATAAATGTTAAAATATCATTTAAATCTACCCCCATTGAGAATTTTCGGAGATCTACGGGGGGGGGGGGGGGGGGGGCCCAAACCCCCCCCCCCCCCCCCCAGAAATTTATTTTTTAAAAAAAACAAGGTTAAAACCACTTTTCTGCCCCTTTTTTGGAACCCAATCCCCCAACCAAACCAAAAGGGGCCAAACACGCATGGTAAAAAAGGGGCAAAAACCCAAAGCCCCCCAAAACAACCATAAAAAGGGGATAAAACCAAAAGAAAAAAATAAAAAAAACAAGAAAATTTAAAAAAAAAACAAAATGTTTCATAGTAAAACTGAACTTTAATCTTTTTAACTAGAATTCCTTTTTGTACTTGACCCCAAGGAGGTTCATTTCGTTCTAAAAAAAGGGTTTAATTTTTGTCCAGAATATTTTTATTTTTTGCAAAGGGTTCACTTTTTTGGCAACATTTAACACCCCCACTCCCTTCTAAAAAAAAACCTTTCTCACAAGAAAACAGGAAATGAAATGAAAACCCCACAACAAATGCAGTGTGACCAAGTTTATCTTTTCTATTTTCATTTACTAGTTTGCACCTGCTGTGTAACTGGGGTGCTTTTAGAGGGGGAAATTTTTTTCCAAAAAAAGGTGCAAGGCCCAAATGTCTGCAAGCTGTGAATTTTTTTAAACGTGCAGGGAAATTTTGTTTCCTTGTCTTTAGATTTGAAAACAGCTGTGTTTTTGCTATTTCTTTCCCAATTTAAAAATATTACTTTCCCCTCACAGGTACCTTAAAAAATTTTAACCCCATTTTATTGTTGAAACTGCTTATAGTCTAGATAAAGCTTCCCCCCCAAAGGAAAATGAAGCAACAATTTGATTTGAAAATGTACAAATTGTTGTTTACCTACGGAAAAAGGGTGAGGGGTTTAAATGAAAGACGTTTTAAAATTTTTTGAAAACAGATAATATAAAGACCCTTAAATTTTGGGAAAGTTTTTTATTGAGAAATGTTCAAAAAATTGGAATGCAACAATTTGGGAGCTTTTTTTTTAAAAATTTTTGTGCCCTTTTTGGGGAATCATCCTAATTTCTAATCCTCTGATTTTTGGGAGGAATGTAGGGTCTATCGCCCCATTTTTGGGTGCTTTTAAAAATATATAATTTAGAGTTGGTGGAATGGGGAATCACATTTTTGGGGAAAGGGGGAGATAAGAAAAAGGGGGATAAGAAAAGGGGGGGGAAGGACGGGTTAAGGGGGGTTTGCTATGGGGGGACTGGAAAAGGGGGGTACGGGTGGGGGGAGGGGAAGGGGGTACTAGTGGGGGTTTTGGGTAAAGGGGAGAGCAAGAAGGGGGTTTGGGAAAGGGGTACTGGAAGGGGGGTATTAAGGGGGGGGATAGGAAAGGGGTTTTTTTACTAGGGGGCACGGAAAGGGGGGTAGCTAGTGTAAGGGGGGGGGGGACTAGGGGGTGTGGGGTAGCTAGTGGGGGTACTTAAAAGGGGGGACTGGAAAAGGGGGTAGCTTGTAAAGGGGGCTGGAAAGGGGGGTAGCTATTTAAGAGGGGATAAATATATACTTCTCCCTTGTGCTTTTCTACAAATTGGGGGTTTGGAAAACATGACATCTGGGGCAAAATGGTAACCCCACTTTTACGCTGCTTTAAAAGCTGAAGGGAAAATGAGGTTCTGACCAACAGCTATCCCGTCCCCCATTTTCACCCCCCACCCACCCCAAAAAAAACCCACCAAAAACCCCCTCTTACTCCCCATTTAAAAAATCAGAAACTAGCAGTATTTTACAAAGCGCCCCAGTGATTGGTAAATTTTTACCTCTGCTTTCCCGCTTTTTCCACACAAACGGGGTACCCCGATCCTTGGTTATTTGTTTTTTGTTTGTTTCTTCCTTTTTTTGGTCTCCTTTTGTCTCCGCGGGCTGTCCCGTCCCCCCTTCTTCGGGCTGTCTGTCTGTCTGTCTTCCTTCTCTCTCTCTCTCTCCCCTCTCTTTTTCTCTCTCTCTCCCCTCTCCTCTTTTAAATTTTTTACCCTTTTTTCCCGCTTTTATTCTGTCTTTTAAATTTTTTTTCCCTTTGGTTTTTTTTTCCTCCATCCCGCATTTTATTCATTTTCTCCCTTTTGTACAAATCGTTTCCCCGGGGCCTGGTTTTTTTAATAATAAAATAAAAAAATAAAGGAAAAAATAAATGGGAAATTTTTAGTGCTTGCATATTGCACAACAAACCAAAACACTTTCCCTCAACTCATTCCCTTTTTCAACATGCAAAAAATAGCCCCGTAATTTGTTCTAACAATCCAAATTTCCCCCCCACACACAAACACACACACACACAAAACACACAAAACACACACCAGGTTAAAAACTTTTGGGAGGATGTTTTAATTTTTTTCTTTTTTAAAAGCAAGGGGTACTATGAAAAGAAAAAAAGAGGAAAATCCCTTTGATTTTAAACAAATAGTCTTGAGGCCGGATTTTTAAATTCACAAGAAGGCCTTTGGCGAAGAGAGAAGGGAGGCCTTCCCAAAACGATGGGGCCGAAACGAGAAAGAGCAAGGGCCGATGCGGGACTGGCGAATTTTAGGTTTTTCGTAAGGGACAAGCAAAGGGAACGAGAAGGGGTGTACAGGGGGTGCCCGTCCCTTTTGGGAAAAAATTTTAACAGAGAAATACTGAAACTTAAAAGTTTAATTTTTTGTGGCCCTAGGAAGCCAGTGGAGAGATTGCAAAAGAGGGGGGATGTGCTTTAGATTTTTTCTTTCCGAGGGCATCGAGCTGCAGATTTTGGGAAAATGACCTGGAGCAAAAGGTGTAGTACAGGGAAACTGACCTGTAGCAATTTGGGGGAGTGACAGGGAAACTGACCTGTAGCAATGGGGTAGGACAGGGAAACTGCCCGTGCAATGGTGGTTTTGACAGGGAAACGCCCCCGTACATTTGGGGTTTTGACCGGGAAACTGACCTTAGAAAAGGTGTAGTGACAGGAAACTGCCCTGTATCAAAGGGGGGTTACAGGGGGGAAAATACCGGGCCGGTGGTTTCCCCGGGAAAAGCCGGAAAGTGGACAGGGGAAAAAACCTTTTGGAAAGGGGGCCACAAACCTTTGCCCGCGGAAAAGGGCCCGGGCCCCCCGGGGCCCAGGTTTGGCTTAAAACCCCTATTTTTTTTTCCCTTTTTTGTAAATGTATATAACATTAAAAAGTTCCCTTTTTTTTATTTTTTCCCCTTTTACAGATCGCGGGCCACTTTTTTATTTCAGAATTTTTTCCCTTCAACAAAATTACAAACTTTACAAGGGGAAAAAATAAAAAAAATTTAAGGGGAAAGGGAAAGGGAAAAGACGATGGACAAAAAAGAAAAAGCTTGAAACGGAAATGAAAGGGACAGGGAAAGAGAATTTCTAATGAGAGAATGATTAAAATACTGCAGGAAAAGATGGGTTTGGGTGGATGGGTGGATGGATGGGTGGATTTAATAATGGATGGATTGGGGTGGATGATGGGGGGGGTGGGGGGTGGGTGGGTGGTGCAAGGACAAAAAGGAAAAAGGGTACAAAAAAAGGTTTAAAAAAAAAAGGAAGGGAAAAAATTTAAACTCACCAAAGAATGCAGGGAAAAAATAGAAATAGAAGAGAGATAACAGAGAGAGACAGAGAGAGAAGAGAAAGTCACTAAAAGAGAAGGAGAAGAGAGAAGAGAGAGAGAGAGAGAGAGAGAGAGAGAGAGAAGAGAGAGAGAGAGGAGAGAGAGAGAGAGAAAAGAGAGAAGAAAGAAAGCAGAGAAGAAAAGAAAAAAGAAAAAAAATTAACAAACATTTGAAGGGAAAACACGAAAAAAAAGGGGGGAACAAAAAAAAAGAACAAACTCCCCCGCAATAAATTTTTCAACTCACCAAACCCAAACCCGAAGATCCCCCAAACACACCCCGTTTAAACAAGGGGACAGGGACAAAGGGGGGGGGAAAAGGGGAAAGGGGGGAATTTATAATGACAATTTTTTTTGCGCCCCAAAACTTTGGGAAACCCGATGCCCCCGTAGTGGCAAAAACAAAGAAGCAAAGGGAAATCTTCTTCTTTTTTCTTTCCCTCGGGGTCGATATGGGGGGGGGGCCATCTATTCTCCTGAGGGTTGGAGAGTCTATTTCTGTGGGTGCGAAGAGGGCTTTTTTGGGCCAACCGCGCTTGAAAAGTTCTTGAGAGTAGGGCAGGGGATAGTGGGAGCTTTTGGAGACTTGGAGGCTCTATCTTCCCCCTTTCTTGCCTGCGTTGCTCCCCTGTCGCAAAATTTTGTTTGCCTTTTGTGGGCCCTTGGCGCCCTGCGTACAAAACTGCGCCACTGTGGCCTCTCCCTTCTTTCCTGCTCCCCCGAGTTTTAAAACCCCAATGTTGAAAAGGGTTTCAGTAGGCTTTCCCGAGTTCCCCTTTAAGCGGTTTTTTTCTGGGCCTCCCTGGGAGCGCTTTCCTGCTGAAGTTCGCCAAATAGAAGTTTCTTGGGGGGCCGATGGTCGGCCCCTGCGAAAATACAAGGCCTCCCACAAAGCTGGGTCCGCCCTCGGGTGGGGTGGGTGCTGGGGAAAGGTTTTCTCTATGAGCACCTCAGTTCTGGGGGTCTTGTCCTCCACTTTAGGCCCAAAAGTTTTTTTCAAAAAGGTGGGGGTGGGAAATGGGTTTAGGTTTTTAAACATGGCGTTTGGGAACTGTCCCTGACCCCGAGCCAAAAGCAGGGTGGTGAGCACTACCGCTTTTTTAGACCTTGGAAACTTTTGGGTTTTTGTTAGGGTCCTCACCTGTCCCCCCACCCTTTTTTCAAAGTCCCCGCCCCAAAAGGGAAACGCTTTCTTTGGGCGAGTCGGTGTTGACCCCCAAAACATCAATGGCTACGGGGGCGGGGGGAGGGTACTGCCAAGATAAGTAAATTTGTCCACTCTTTGAGTCTATGTCCTTTTACGGAATTTTGGTTTAACGTAGGGGGTTCCCCCGGGCTGGTTGGGGCAAAATTCCTCAGTCTTCTTGGTACTGATTGCCCAAACCCCAAAATTGTCGCAAGCTTTGAGAACTTGTCCCCCCCCAACCCCCCTGCCCTTTCATGTGGGGTTCAGAAAACACATTGAGGGCGCAAAATTTTCAGCAAACGGAATCCCTTGATGATTTTCCGGTTTAGACCTTAGTTTTTGGGTTGAAACCTTCCCCAGATTTAAGATTTATCCACATACCTTTTACCTGATGCGACACCAACATCCCCAATTTTCCCGAAAAACCAAACTGACGGGATTGCCGAAAACATAGGGGAACAGGGGGGAGCAAGAAAAAACCGCCCGCTTCACTCCCCTTGGGGACTGTGCAAGGTTTTTATTTAAAAAATAAAAATTTTCCAATTTACCGCGCCCGGGGGCCGTGTCAAAAACTGCTAGCTTTGAGTGGTTTGCCACGGGGCTACCGAGCTAAAAATTTTTTGAAAAAAAGTTTGGGTTTTGAATGGGAGTAAGGTGGGTTTTTTGGGGTGGGTTTGTGTTTTTTTTTGGGGGGGAGGTAGTTTTTTTTTTGGGAAAATTTTTTAAAGAACCCCTTTCCAAGCAATCAGGGGGGACGGGATTGCTCAAGGGGCCGGGAAAACTTGCTTTTCCCCCCCCGCCAAGTTTAACAAACGTCAAGCGTGGTTAAACCCCTTTGGGTGGGTTACCGTTTGCACGCCCTTTGGTTTAAACATTCCCCCCAAAATTCACCCAGCGGGAAATGGGAAACCTTTCCACGAGGGGGGGAGATGGGCGGGGCCCCCCTTCCCAAAATCGGGGCCCCCAAAAAAATAAAGGGTCTCTGACCCCGTTTTCCCCTATAACCTTAAAAAATTTTTTGGGACACCTTTTAAACCCCCTTTTTTTAATCCAAGCCCTAGACCTCCTCCCACCCCAGACCACCCCAAACCCAAAACCCAAACCAAGAAAGACAAAAACCAATTTTTATAGGCAGGGCTTTAAAAAAAAAATTATCAAAGAGGGTGGTTTTAAGGGGGGGGTGGTAAACAAAAGAAAAAAAATACAATAGACAGACCCACAATGGGTTTTCGAAGGGGAAAAAATTTCAGAACGAAAACACCCGAGTAAATTTTGAATGAAAGGGTTTAAGTCTTTCTGCCATAAATTTTTTGTCCCCCAGGGATTGACATATTTGTATCATAAAGCCCATGATTTTCTGGGGTTTTAAACGTGCAGTGATATAGTAGGATTGGGTTTAAATGTGTGAATTGGTTTTTGAAAAATTAAAAAACAATTTCCAAACAAAGCAAAGGCAACAAAAAAAGGGAAAAATCCCCCACCCAAACCCAAAACTATGTCACTGTCCATCGCTCCTAAACCTACCCCCAAGCCCCTCTTCCCCCAGACCTAAACCCCCCTACCCCTTCCCCTTTCCCACCCCCCGCAATACCCTTTTAACCCCCCTCCCCCCGTCATACTCCCCCCCAACCCCTCATCAAAACCCCCCTAAACCTCCCCCCCTAAAAAAACCCCTTCCCTCATTTTTTTTTTACCCTCAAACAACTTTCCCCCCAAGCCTCCTCCCTTCCAAAGAAACCCCCACCCTCCCTCTTAAATCCCCCCTAAAAACCCCCCCTCCCCCCCAAAAGACCTACCCTCACATACTCCCCCCAAAATCCTCCCCCTCCTCCCTCCCCCCCATCTCCCCCCCCCTCCCCAAAACCCCCCCCCCCTTCCCCCAACCCTCATCTCCTCCCCCCCTCCCCCCCTTCCCAATTTCCCCGTTTTAACCCCTTCCCCCCCTCCCCACCCCACCACTCCCCCTTCCCCCCCCCCCTTCCCCTATCCCCCCCAAAAAAAAACCCCCCCCGTCCCCCAATCCCGAACCAAACCCCACCCCCCCCCCCCCCCCCTCCCCCCTAAAAAAACCCCTCCTCCCCTTCCCCGCCAACCCTTTACTCTCCCCCAAAAACCTCCCCCTTCCCCCTTCTTAAAAAACCCCTTTAACTTTTCCCCAAACCTCCCCCCTATTTTACCCCCCCCAAATAAACCTCCTCCCTCCCCACCAAAATACCTTCCCCCAACCCCCAAAAAAAACCCCCTCCCCCAGCTTTCCCCCCAAAAAAAACTTCCCCCTCAAAATCCCCCTTCCCCCAGACCCAAACCCCCACCCTACCCCCCCTTAAAAACCCTCCCTCCACCCCTCCCTCGCCCCAACCCCCTTTTTTGTATCCCCCAAACCTCCCCTATCCCCCCCTCCCTACCCCCCTTTTCGAAAACCAAAAAACCCCCAATAAACCCCCTAAACCTCCTTTTTTAAAATTTTTTAATTTTTCCCCCCAAATTTTAACGTCCTCAAAACAAAAACCCAAAAATAACTCCCACTGAAAATTTCCCCCCCTTCCCCAAAGGGAAAAAATCCCCCAAAACCCTTTTCCCTTTCCCCTCTTCCTTAAAAGGCCTCCCTTTTTTTTTAACCCCAAAAGGAAAAATTTTTCCCCCCAAATTTAAACCCCAAACCCCTAAATAAAAAAATTTTTGTTTGGGGGGTTTTTAAATTTGGGTTTTAAAAATTTTTGGCAATTTTTTTTTTTGGGGTTTTTTTCCTTGGGGGCGGCAAAAACCCCCTTTTTTTCGACCTTTTCCCCTTACGGGAAAAAGGAAAATCCCGACCGCAATTTGTTTTTTATTTAAAATAATGGTCCTTGGTTTATTAATAAAAAAAAATAATTCTTTTTTTAAATTTAAGTGAAACCGTTGGGTTTAGGGAAAACAATTTCTTTTTTGTTTTATTTTAACAAATTTTTAAAATGTTTGGGGGGTTTTTTTTTTTTTTTTTTTTTTGTTTTTTTTACTTGGTTTGGTTTTCGGTAATTTTTTTTGTGCTTGTTTAGGGTCCGGTGTGCTTTTTTTGGGTGGGGCGTGGTTGGGTTTTCGGGTTTTGGGGTGGTCTTTGTTTTGGGTTTTTCTTTTTGGGTGGGTTTTCTGGGGATCTGGTTTGGTTTTGTTGTGGGAAAAGTGGTGTGTGTGGGGGTTTTGTGGCTGGGCGGGGGTCGGGGTGTGTTTTGGCCTGGGGGTTTGTGTGGTGCGTGTTCCGGTGTGGGGGGTGGGGTGGGGGGTGGGGGTGTGTTTTGTGGTTTTGGGTTGTGGGGGTGTGTGTGGTTGGGGGTGTGTGTGTGTGGGGGAGGGGGGGGGGGGAAAATGGGGGGTGGAGGGAGGGTCTTTGGGGCGGGCGTTTGTCCGTTGTTTTGGCCAAAATTTTTCTGTCCCTTTGGGGAAATTTTTTTTTGGGTTTTGGGTGTTCCCCCATAGGGAAAAAAGAGGGAAAAAAGGGGAGAAGGAAAAGGGGAATTTTCCCGCCAGATTTTAAACCCCCAAAAAAATTTTTGCCCCCCCCCCCCCACCCCCCCCAAACCCCCGGAAAAAAAACTACTCCCCATATGAAAATTTGGTTTTTTAAATTGGGGTTTAAATTTTTCAAGGAAGGTTCCAAGGAATTGGTGGAAAAATTTCTTACCTTTTTAAAGCAACATTGTTTTTTGTACCCCCCCCAACCCGGGGATTTCTAAGAGGGGGTTTTTTTTTTTTTTTTTTTCTTTTTTCCCCAGGGAAAAGAATAAAAACAAGGATTGGTTTTTTATTTTAATATTCCTTTATGGGTTTTGGGGGGCAACTGGAAGGGAAAAAAAGGTTTCTTTAAAAAACGGAAAGGATTTTAAGTTCGAAATTTTTCCCGGGGGTCCCAGGGGCGGGTCCTTTTTTAAAAACCTTTCCCGGGGCGGAGTGTATGTGGATTTATTTTTTTTTTAATTTTTTTTATGTTTTTGGGAAAAATTCTTTTAATAAACGGGATCAACATCTTGCAATTCCAAGGGACGTGTTTTCCCCCTTCCTTTCACACTATCCCCTTTGGGCCTTCCTCCGGTTTTCCTTTTGGGGGGATTTCCTTGGATGCGGGTTTTACCCAAAAATATTTTTAGGGAATTTTAAACCTCCTGTCCCCTTGGCCCCCAAGGAATTTTTGAGCTCTTACTTTGGAACCCCAAAAACCGCGGAGGGGACCCCGGGGGGAAAAAACCCCTGAAAAAAACCAAAAAAAAGGGCTGGGGGTTCGCCCCCGGAATTTTTAAGCCCACCCGGAAAGGACTAAAGGAAAAAATAAGGTGGTGAAAGGGGGTTAAGAGGGGATTTATTGGAAAGGGAGGAAATTTTCCAAATCCCGGGGTCTGGAGGCCTTCAAATCCCCTGCCCGTCATTTTTAAGGAAAAGTCCTAACGCCGTTAATTCCGTCGTTCTTAAGGATTGATTGGTTTGGGGTTTTAAATTCATATGGATTGCGTTGGCAACGGATTGGATTGGAATGCGTTACGTTAACATTGCAATGCATTGTATTTTAGTACATTGTATCTGTGGTGTAGTGTAGCGTAATGTAGTGTAGTGTAGTGTTTTATTTTTATTTTTATTTTTTTTTTTTTAATTCTTTTATATCGAGGATAATGGAATAAGCACGTATGTGCTTTTTTACATCTAGTTCTCGTGTGTATGTGGTTTTGTTAATTCTGTCATCTGCTCCCACCGGCACACAATGGCCTACTCTTACGAAAAGCGGAACAGGATTTAACGTGTGCGCAAGATGTTCTGCGTGCGTTCGCACACGGGGACTCGGTTTATAGTCTCATCCGTAGTGTACTTAGTGTAGTGTAGTGTAGTGTAGTGTAGTGTAGTGTAGTGTAGTGTAGTGTAGTGTAGTGTAGTGTAGTGTAGTGTAGTGGAGTCCAGTCCAGTCCAGTGCTGTGCAGTGCAGCGCTGTGCAGTGCAGTGCAGTGCAGTTTAGTACAATGTCCTATCGCATCGTGTATTGCCGTGTCGTAACGGGTTGTCTAGTCTAGTCTAGTCTTGTCTGGTATGGAGAAACCATATCACTCAAGTTGTCTCTGCGTGGCATTTCAGCTTGCCCATACGACGTGGTTATACCACAGAGTCAAAGGTAGTGGTGGTGGTGATGGTGAATTTGTACCATCCTGTACTCGTGGTAAGTCAGGTCAGTCAGAGAAGTTCTCTGCTACTGCTACTGGTATCCATGTAACCCAGTACAACCTGTCGCATGTGGGGGAGGAAACCCCAATAGAAAAAACCCAAAACATATGGAGACTTGGAGAGGAGATTGGCGCCACCAAGGAATATCCTAAGCCCACAGAAAAAACATGAAAGACAAATGCAAAGCCGAAATGATACCGGATCGGTCGAGGCCCGGGTTACCAACGACCGCGCTTTCCATTGAGAAACACCAGGTGGAAGTGACAAGTCAGCTACTGGAGTTAAAACATTACTTAAGCTCCCTAGAGAAAAAAATCACTATTGTACATGGAACGTCCGTACACCTACCAGTGCGGAAAAATCAAGAACTAGAGTATGAGCTTAGCCGATATAAATGGGACATTATTGGACTAGGAGAAGTGAGATGGACAGGATTTGGTGAGACATTGACTGAAGAAGGCAACAAGATCTGGTACAGTGGCCAAGAGAAACATCACCAACATGGAGTGGCATTTATTGTCAGAAAGGAAGTAGCTGGGGTGCATTTTCAGCTGTACACCGGCTTCCAGCAGGATTTTCAGCATCCGGGTGTCGGCCAAGCCCAAGAACATCACCATCATACAAATCTATGCACCATCATCTGACCATACAGATGAAGAAGTAGAAGAATTTATGAAGATCTTGAAGTGACCATTAAGAAAATACCCAAGAAGGACTTATCATCATCCAAGGGGATTTTAACGCCAAAGTAGGCCCTGACTCTTACAACCAATGGGCCGGAACCAGTTGGTCAGTTTGGAACTGGGGAGACCAACGACAGGGGACTACGTCTGCTGGAGTTTGCCTGCACCCACAGACTTAATATATTATTGGCAATACCCTCTATCCCCACAAGCAGTCAAGGAGGACAATCTGGCATGCGCCAAACGGCAAGATCCATAACCAAATAGATTTTATCTTAACACCACGGCGCTTCAAATCCAGCATCAACAGAGCCAGAACAAGAACCTACCCTGGAGCTGACATAGGCAGCGACCACGACCTTGTGCTGCTGGTATTCAAAATGAAGCTGAAGAAAAACAAACAGCCTGCAAACCCACGTATCAAATTTGACGTGGACAAACTGAAAGATCCAGATGTCGAGGATTCTTCCAAGCTAAGCTTGGCGGACGTTTTGCGGCATTAACCCTCCTGGACAATGACATCAATGACCTCACCAACAACTTCAATGAGGCAGTCCGAGAAACAGCAGAGGGAGGTACTCGGTCGTCAGAGGAATAAAACACCAGCCATGGACTACCAATGACATCTTGGACTTCTGCGATACAAGAAGAGCACTGAAACCCAAACCCAGGTCTTCCAACCCTAAAGAATACCGGGAGGCCAACAATCTCGTGAAGAAGTCAATGTTAAAGGCCAGAGAGAAGTGGATCAGTGATCAATGTGATGAGATCGAAAAAAACATGAAAGTGGGCAACGGTAAAAAGGCATACGACACCCTGAAGAAACTCACAAAACCACTTCAAACCAAATCATCAGTCATTGAAGACAGCTCCGGAAACCTCCTCACAGAAAGCTCAGCTGCATTGAACAGGTGGTCTGAATATTGTCAAGAACTGTACAACTACCCAATACAACCTGACAAGAGCATAATAGAAGAGAAAGCAGCAACATCAAGAGCACCCTCGCCATTACCTATACTGAGGGAAGAAGTGGAAGAAGCCATCCGCAGCTTACCAGTAGGAAAGTCCCCAGGAGCAGACAATATACCAGCAGAGCTGCTCAAGCATGGTGGCGAAACAGTCATCACATATGTTACAGCTATCTGTCAGAAGATTTGGGAGACAAAACAGGGGCCAACAGACTGGACACAATCACCTCATCATACCCCTGCCCAAGAAGGGAATTTACGCCAATGCCAAAACTATAGAACAATCAGCCTCATCAGCCACGCCAGCAAGATCATGCTCAAAGTTATTTTGAATCGACTCAAGAAGGAGGCAGAAGAACACCTTGCAGAGGAACAAGCTGGGTTCAGGGCAGGCAGGAGCACAATCGAACAGATTTTTAACTGCCACATCATGATGGAAAAACATCTTCCTCATCAGAGAGACCTGTTCCACAACTTCATCGACTTCAAGAAGGCTTTTGACAGAGTATGGCACGAAGGCCTGTGGCAGGTCCTCAGAATGTTTGGCATTGAAGGACTAGTGCAAACCATTCAAGCACTATACAACACTGCAAGCAGTGCAGTCCTCCTGAACAATCAGGTCGGAGACTACTTCAAAACCACAGTTGGGGTCCGACAAGGATGCCTGTTATCTCCAGTCCTGTTCAATCTGTTCTTGGAAAACATCATGAGAGAGACCCTCCATGACTTCCACCTACCATCTCCATTGGCGGCAGACCCTCAACAACTTACGGTTTGCCGATGACATTGACCTCATGGGCGGAAGTAACACAGAGCTGCAAGATCTTACGACCAGACTTGAGAAAAGAGCTGGAGCATATGGGATGGAGGTTGAGCTCGGAGAAAAGTAAAGTACTTGCACGAGCATGCCACCCCTAAAATTTACATGAACGGCAACAACTGGAGGAGGTAGACGCTTTTAAATACCTCGGCGCTACACTCACAAAGGACGGGCGATCGACGACAGAAATCAAAGTCAGAATAGCCATGGCAACATCTTCCATGACAAAACTCACCACCATATGGAAAAGTAAAGAGATCAGTTTCCCAATCAAACTAAAAGCTCTACAAAGCCCTAATTCAGTCGATCCTGCTGTACGGAAGTGAAACCTGGACATTGACTGCTGAAACAGCAAAGCGAATCCAGTCATTCGAAACAAAATGCCATAGAAAAACTATTGGGCATATCCTGGAGAGAACGAAAGACCAATGAATTTGTCAAGAGTCAAATAACACGGCTGGCAGGTCCACGGAACCCTTCTCACCATCGTCAAGAAGAAAAAGCTGACATGGTTCGGCCACGTCACCCGCCACAACACTCTGCCCAAAACAGTACTGCAGGGAACACTCGAAGGTGGCAGAAGGAGGGGAAGACAGAACAAGTCATGGATGGACTACATCAGAGAATGGACCAGGATGAATGACTCGGCACTGCTGCGCAGAGCCGAGGACCGAGATGGATGGAGGAGGCTTACCACGGCATCGTCTTTCATGTCTCCCCCACGACCGCCAAGGTCACGGGTCTGATGATGATGATGTACTCGTGGTTATCCATATGCATGTGTACCAATGAAAGTGGGACTGAATTTCATTTGGGCTTTTATTCTTTTGTTTGTTGGTTGGTTGGTTGTGGGGGGTTTTTCGTTCCTAGGCTAGAGCTCCGAGGTTCACCAATGGTGAGTGTTTGCATGTGCCACCGTTTTTGCCCACCATGAACCTAGCCGCATTCAATCTTCAGGAGTGAATTTCAGTATTAAAACTTGGCCTTGTAGCTGACGATTTTTCTGCCCACTAACTGCATACTAGTCTAGGGGTTTCAGTTTAATGTCTCCTCTAAGGAGGCTAGCTTCTGCTAGACCATCTCTCCAAATGTAGCGGAATGGCCAAGGGTTTTGTGAAATCCACTGTAATCATTGTAGCCCTGCTGACCTCAGAAGCCATATCAGGACTGTCACCTCGTTAGTGCGTAAAGCTCAAACTAAAAGCGGGTACCTATTGAGGGATGGAAACACCCAGAGAAAAATCATGTTCGTGACAAAAATTTCCAGGTAGGGATACCAGGGGCCTGCCAGTATAAACACTATCCCCACTTTCTAGAAATTTTGTGCAAATAATTCCATCTTTTCTATCCCTCTCTTTGTTTCTGCCTTATTCTTTTTCTTCCTGTCACCTTCCTTCCTGTCTATTTTCTGCCGTCTTGGTCCATTCACCTGTCTTTTTTCCAGAAAGATTTAAAAGATAACAATTCTGTCCCAAGTAAGATGTGTTGGGCCTGAATTATCAAGTGCTTGACGGTAACGCAACGCATTTTCGCTCATATGACAGACCAACAGTGGTTGCTGTCTGAGCGTTCGACAAAGAAGAGAAGAAATATCAAGAAGTTTTGAAGGGAAAAGACCATCATCATTCTTCAACTTTGCAGGTAGCTATATGACAATTCTACCTTGTGATATGACAATTCTACCTTTGTGATATGACAATTCTACCTTGTGATATGACAATTCTGCCTTGTGATGTGACAGTTCAGCAGTAGCCTTGTGGTATATCAGTTCTATCTTGTGATATGTCAATTCTATCTTGAGATATTCAGCAGTAGCCTTGTGGCATGATAATTCTTGCTTGTGATATGACAATTCTACTTTGTGATATGACAATCATATCTCATGGTACGACAAATCTACCTTCTGATATAACAAGTTAACAGTATCATTGAGATAGGACAATTCTTTCTTGAGATATGACAGTTAACAGCAGCCTTGTGATAGGACAATTCTATCTTGAGATATGACAAGTTAACAGTAGCCTTGTGATAGGACAATTCTATCTTGAGATATGACAAGTTAACAGCAGCCTTGTGATAGGACAATTGTACCTCGTGATATGACAATTCAACAGCAGCCTTGTGATATAATAATTCAACAGCAGCCTTGTGATATAATAATTCAACAGCAGCCTTGTGATATAATATTTCAACAGCAGCCTTGTGATATAATAATTCAACAGCAGCCTTGTGATATAACAATTCAACAGCAGCCTTGTGATATGACAAATCAACAGCAGCCTTGTGATATAATAATTCAACAGCAGCCTCACAGTAAGGTGCGACTCCTCCCTTTTAGGATCCCCGGGGGCGCTTTCAGTATAAACACCATCCCCACCTTCTGGAAATTCTGTGCGAGAAATTTGCCCTTTTCTAATACGCTCTAAAGTCCTTCGGATGAGACTATAAACTGAGGCCCCGTGTGCGAACGCATGCAGAACATCTTGCGCACATGTTAAATCCTGTTCCGCTTTTCGAAAGAGTAAGTCATTGTGTGCCGGTGGGAACAGATGACAAAATTTACAAAAAACTGCATACGCATGGGGACTGGATGTAAGAAAGCACATGAGTGCTTATTCCATTATCCTTGATTTAAAAAAGTGCTTTGTTTGTGTCTTTTTCCTTACTTTTCTTTTCCTCCCTCTTTTTTATTTTCTGCCTTTTTGTTTTGGTGACCACACAGGGATATTGTAAACACTGGGTGTTGTTTTCCGATATGGCATTTTTAGAATGGTTTTTTGCTTACTTTAAAGTGCTTCCGTTTTTTAAGCTTTCTTTTTAAAACCTGGGATCCCTACTTGCTTCCCCCTTACCAGTTCCCTCTACTCACTATCAGCTTACCAGTCCCCCCGAGTAGCTACCCCTCCCTGACCAGTCCCTCTACTAGCTACCAATCCCTCTATTAGCTACCACCCCCTTACCAGTCCCCTACTACCCACCCCCCTTTACCAGTCCCCCTACTAACCCACCCCCTTTACCAGTCCCCCCTATCCCCACCCCCCCTACTAGTTAAACCCACCACCCTCACCACCCTCTACTAGCTGTCCCTTGACTAGCAACTCCCTCCCCTACCTCAGCTCTTAATTTATAAAAAATAAAACAAAACAAAAACTGCACAAACATGGGAAGACAGACCACACATTTCCTCCAAGCTACAGAGGATTAGAAATTAGGATGTGATCTCCATAAAGATCACAAATTCCTAACTCACAGATTAAAGTTAGTGCCATCATAGTTTTACAACATATTACTAAACTAACAATTCCAAACTTTAAAGGTGTCTTTTCCTATAATTATCTGTTCTGAAATCGAGAAGAAAAAGCTTATTGTAAATCGTTCAGTTTCACCCTGTCTTGTTTCACACAGCTAAACAGTGCATACTACAATTTTATATAAAAAATTCTGCTTCATTTCCATCAGATACAAACATTTTTCTGGACTTCTGAGAGATTTCAAACTTTAAAAAGGAATTTAACTGTTTATGACCTATGAAGGGGATGTAATATTGCCATAAAATAGAATGAACGTTTTAACACGCACATAAAATGTGTCAAAAACGTTACAGTTGAGCAGCATAACTTAACAGGCGCAAAATAACTGATACCAAGAAGAGAGTTGTCACTGGCAGATTTGTTGTCTGGGGGGTAGGAGGTCCAGGCTCAGCATAGTCTGGTTATATTGGCCTTACCCCATAAAATAATGAATGTGCTTATTTTTCAGGTTTATGGTGTTAGAGGTCTTGAGTGAAAGTGAAAGTGAGAGTGAAAGTATGGCCTTCATGGTCAGCAGGGCTATAAAGTACATAAAATGAAATAATGATAATAATAACAATAATAATAATAATGATAATGAATTTATATTGCATAACAAATCAAAGTGCTTGCATCCAACCTATTCTTACACATGCAACCAAATTATAACTAGTTATAACAAATTCAAATGTACACACACACACACACACACACACACACACACACACACACACACACACACCACACACACATACACAAACACACACACACACAAGGGGGGTGGGGGCGGAATAGCTTAGTGGTTAGAACATTGCGCTCGTATTCTATCGACGTGGGTTCAAATCCCGTTCAAAGAGATTTCCACCCTGGAGTTAATCATTGCAGACCCCACTCTCCCCAAAAGTCCTTCGAATGAGACTATAAACCAAGGCCCCATGTGCGAACGCACGCAGAACATGTGCAAAATCACGAGAACATCTTGCGCACACGTTAAATCCTGTTCCGCTTTTCGAAAGAGTAGGCCATTGTGTACTGGTGGGAACAGTGGACAAACCTGCATACATACGGGGACTGGATGCGCATGAGTGCTTATTCTATTATCCTCGATATAAAAGAATAAATAAATAAAGTAAACACACATGAAGGTATGGGATTTTTGGTGTTGAAGGCAGGGACAGATATGAAATGAAACAGATGGGGAAATCATAGGTTTGAAATAAATATATCTGGAGGGTGGATTTAAAAGGGTCATAAGTAGACTTTTGGCGAAGGGAGAGAGGAAGGTGATTCCAGATCGATCCACACGCACACACGCGCGCACGCACACGCACACACACACACACACACACACACACATTATTCAGGTGAGACTATAAACCGAGATTCCATGTGTGATTGCACGCAGAACATATTGCGCACACGTTAAAACCTGTTCCACTTTTCGAGAGAGTAGGCCATTGTATGCCGGTGGGAATGGATGACAAAATTTTAAAACCTGCATACACACGGGGACTGGATGTAAAAAGCACTTGAGTGCTTATTCCATTATCCTCAAAATAAATACACACACACACACACACACACACACGAACGCGCGCCACACACACACACACACACACACACACACACAACACACACACAACACACCCCACACACACACACCACACACACACGAACGCACAAAAACATACGGCCATGTACACACAAACTATTAGAGCGCACAAGTACATGATACCATGTTTAGACATGTTATGTTTATTTGCAAATACCCTGTGAGAGAGATAGAAAGAGAGATACTGACACAGACAGATTTATTGAAAGAGATAAAGAGTTTGGACTGATTTTCCGCCTGTTCAATAATGAAAATGTATGCACGGTGCGATTCCAAACAGCCCTAAACCAGTGCATGTTCTTGTCCCGGTCATACGGCACTGGTACACCGCTCAAATGTCTCTTCTTTCATCATAAGGTTTTTAGCCCCACTGATCACAGAAGTTGTATCAGACCTGTCACCTGATCAATGTTAAAATATCATATAAATCCATCCCCTAAGTCGGAATGTGCCTACTAGCTCTATGGTGGGTAAAGGGTGGCATACATATAATCTCTCCATTGGTGAACTTCGGAGATCTAGAGGGGGGGGGGGGGAACCAGAAGAAAACCCCAGCAATTATATTCAATTAAAACAAGGTTAAAACCAGCTCTTCTGTCATTTCTGGAATCAATGCCCCATCCAACCATAAGGGCCAAACACTGATGGTAACAGCGCTATAAGAGATCCCCATAAACCACGCATAAAAATGGGATAAATTGCGCCCAGAATATTTTACTTATGCTAAGTCACTTTTGCAACAGTGTACATCCCCACCCCCATCTAAAAAGAACACATTCTCACAAGCAAACAGGAAATGAAATGAGCACACCACAACAAATGCAGTGTGATCCAATTGTTTGGAGGAGATGTGTAGAGTTGGTGGAATAGGAGTCACAGTTTAGGGGAAGGGGAGAGATAAGTAAGGGGAGGGAAGGACAGGTAAGGGGGTTAGCTAGTAGGGGGACTGGTAAAGGGGGTAGCTCGAAGGGGAACTGGTATGGGTGGGTAGCTAGTAGGGGGATTGGTAAAGGGGAGAGCTAGTAAGGGGATCGGAAAGGGGGTACTGGTAAGGGGGATTAAGTGGGGGGATAGGTAAGGGGGTTGTTACTAGGGGGACTGTTAAGGTGGGGAGCTAGGGTAAGGGGGGTAATTAGTAGGGGGCTCTGGTGTGGGGGTAGTAGGTTGTACTGGTAAGGGGGTAGCTTGTAAAGGTAGCTTGTAAGGGGGACTTGTAAGGGTGGTAGCTAGTAAGGGGGCATAAATATATATTTCTCCCTTGTGCTTTGCTACTATTGGGGCATAGGAGAAACATGATCATCATGGGGCAAGTGGTAACCACACTTGACGATGCTTAACTTGCTGAGGGAAAGTGAGTGTTCTGAACAATCAGCTATCCCGTCCCTACTCTCACCCCCCACCCCCCAAAAAAACACACCCAAAACCCCCACTCTTACTCCACATTCAAAATCTCAGAACTAGCAGGCTGCAGGGTGATTGGTAAATTATACCTCTGCTTCCTGCTTTGCCACTACATCTGAGTAACACGATCTTGGCGCACCTGACATGGTCATTATCATCTCCTCCCTCTCCTTCTCTGCCCTGTCCCTGTGCCTTGCTTACTGGTGTGTTTGAGGTCTTCCCCTGGACTGGTGAGTTGCTTATTTATTCGCTGGGTTTCTTTTGGTTTGTTTCTGCCTTTTTTCGTGTCTTCCTTTAATCGTTTGTTTAATTTTTTCTTTCCTTTCTCTTTCTTTCTTTCTTCTTTCTTTTCTCTCTTCTCTTGTCTCTCTCAGTCTCTGTTCTCTGTCTCTCTGTCTATCTCTCTTCTATTCTACCTTTCTTCATGCTTTCATTCTGTCTTTAATTTTCCTTTTCCTGTTTTTAAAAACTTTTTTGTGCCTATTTCTTCTGTTCATGCAATCCAGCAGTTTTTAAAAAATTCTCTCTAAGTACACTCTTTTCCTTGTTGTCATTTCTTTTTCAAAGCTTACTGTTTCCATTCACCATTCCTTTCCAAATTTATTTATTTTTTCCCCTCGGTTTTTGCAACCCGTTAAGGGAAAAGTCGTATGAAAAGTAGGCAGCGATCTGTATAAAGCAAAAACAAAAAAATAAGGACATTAATTCATAACATTTAAAAAGGAAACAGGAATTTTAAAAGAACAACAAAGGAGGGGGTGCGGGCTTACAGGGGCAAAAGTCCCCGGACTTTTGGATGGTTTTCTGGCCTTTCCGCGCTGGCAGCCACCGGCGTAGTGTCCACCACGCAACAACCCCCCTTTATACAAAAAACTTCCCTTCTACGGTCATTTTTTCCCTGCAATAAAACCATTGCTACAGGTCAGTTTCCCTGTCACTCCCTTTGCACGGGGCAGTTTCCCGTTCCGCATCTTTGCTACAGGTCGTTTCCCAAAACCTGCACTCGCATTCCCGAAAAAAAAAAATCGACACACCACCCCTCTTTTGAAATCTCTCCACTGGTGCCTGTCCAAAAAAGAATAAACTATAAGACAGTCTCTCTGTTCAAAGTCCCCGCAAAACACTCACCTTACTCCTTTCTTTCCCCTTTACTTGTCTTTACGAATCCCTACACAGCCAGCCACAGGGCCCTTTTGCCTTTTCTGTTTCTGGTCCACGTTTTGGAATGCCTCCCTATCCCCCTTTGGGCCCAAAAAGGCCTTCTCGTGACACTTTTAAATCCGGCCTCAAGACATATTTTTTTTAAATCTAAGATTGTCCCCCCTTGTTTTTTTCTACTACCCTGCTTTTCAACACAAAAAAGCAAAATCCTGCCAAATGTAAACCTTGGCGGTGGTGTTGTCGTGTGTGTGGGTTTGGTGGTGTGTGCTTTTTTAGTTAAAAAAACTTCCATTGGTTTTTATGCTGTGAAGAAGAGTTATCAATCTTTGGGGGTTTTTTGCAACATGCAGCATAAAAAAAATTCCCTTTTTTTCTATTATTATTTAAAGACAGGGACCCGGAACGAGTGATACTAAGAAGAATGAATAAAATGCTGCATGGAGGAAATAAACCAAGGGGAAAAAAAAAAGAAGAATGAATGCTGAAGAAAGGTAGAAAAGAAGGAGAGAGAAGAGAAAGAGAGAAGAGAGAGAGAGAGGGAAGAGGGGGGGGAAAAGAGAGAGACAGAAGCAAGACAAGACAAGAGACAGAGAGATTGAAGGAAAACACGAAAAAAAAGGGGAAACAAAACCAAAAGAACAAATTTAACCCAACGAAAAATAATAATCCCTCAAGCAAAGTCTCAAAAACAAAGGGGGAGAAGGAAGGAGAGAAAATGCCATAGTTCACCAAGGGTGGGTTTTAATGCCCCCGTTGGCAAACACGAAGCAGAGGTTTATTTTTTCAAAACACCGCGCAGGGCGTGTCAAACTGCTAGCTTTGGTCTTTTTCCCCTAAGGATACCAGACCTTTTTTAAAAAAGGGTTTGAAGTAGAAGAGTGGGGTTTTTTGGGGTTGTTTTTGTTTTTTTTTTTTTTATTTTGGGGGGGGGGGGGAAAAATTTTAAAAAAACAATCCCAACAACAAGGGGGACGGGGTAGTCAGTGGTCAAACCCCCGCTTCCCCCCGCAAGTTAAGCGCGCAAAGTGTTTCCACTTGCCCCATGAATCGTGTTTCATATTTATGCCCCTTACGCCGGGAAACTCCCTTTACTACTATCCTGCCCCCCTTACCACCCCTCAAGACCTCCTTATCATTCCCCCATACCACCCACCCCCCCCCCCCCCCCCCCCCCAAAATTTCCCCCCCCCCCCCCCCCCCCCCCCCCCCCCCCCCCCCCAAAAAAAAAACTATTTTCCACCCCCCAAAAAAGGAAAAAAAAAAAAATTAAAAAAAACAATTTTTAAAAAAATTTTTTTTTAAGGGGGTAGTTTTTTTTGGGGGGGGGCCCCCGGGGTTTTAAAAAAAAAAATTAAAACACCCGGGACCCCAACAAAAAAACCCACACCCCCAAATTAAACCCATTTTTTAAAAAAAAAACCAAAAAAAGGGGGAAAAATAAAAAAAAAAAAGCCCGGGAAAAATTTTAAAAAAACCCCCCCAAAAAAAAGGGCCCCCCCAAAAGGCTTTTAACCCGGGCCAAATTTTCCCCCCCCCCCCCCCCAAAAAATTTCCCCCCGGGGGGGTTTAACGGGGGGGGGGAAATTTGGGGGGGGGACTTAAACTTTGGGGGGGGGGGGGGGAAAAAGGGGGGGGTTCAATACTTTCTTTAAAGGGGGGGGGGGGGGGGGGGGCTTTCTTTAATTACTAAAAGGGGGCCAAAAGGGGGTCCCAAACTTTAAAGAAGGGGGGAGGGGGGGGGGAAAGGGGGTATTATAAGGGGAGGGGGGGGTCTCACGGGAATTAAGGGGGGAAAGGGTGGAAAGGGGGGGGGTTTTTACAAAATTTAAAAAAAGGGGGAGAGGGAAATTAATGTATATAAACTCTTTGGGGGGGAAAAAAAGGGGGGAAAGGGGGGGGATGGGGGGTACAAAAATTTTGGGGGAGGGGGGCCCAAAAAAAACCAAACGAAGATTTACTGCCCATGCCAGTGCTGCACGCCAGGAGGTGGGGAAAAAAAATTTCCCCTTAAACCAACGTGGTGTTTATTTTATTATTTATTCTCTTATATCGAGGATAATAGAATAACACTCTACGCATCCAGTCGCCGTGTGGTATGCATTTGAATCTGTTTCCCACCAGTACACAATGGCCTGTTTCTTTTCGAAAAGCGGAACAGGATATTAACGTGTGCGCAAGATAGTTCCTCGTGCTTTCGCACATCGTTCTGCTGGGTAAGGGGGGGGGGGGGGGGTCAGCTAGTAGGGGGACTGGGGAAAGGGGCAGCTATAGGGACTGGTAAGAGGGGTACTAGTAAGGGACTGGTAAGGGGGGTAGCAGAGGGGAACTGGTAAAGGGGTAGCTAGTAGGGAGGACTGGTCAGGGGGGTAGCTAGTAGGGGGACTGGTAAGGGGGTAGCTATAGGGGGACTGTAAGGGGGGTAGCTAGAAGGGGGACTGCAAGTGGGAGTAGTTTAGTAGGGGACTGGTAAGGGGGGGTAGTATAGGGCTGGTCGGGGCGTGGATAGGGGGGGGAGTGGGTTAGCTTTAGGGGACCCGGTAAAGGGGATGGGGGTAGCTAGTAGGGGGACTGTAAAGGGGGTATGCTACTACGGGGCCTGGTAACGAAAGGGTAGCTACTACGGGCTGGTAAAGGGGGGTAGTAGGGGGGCGGGTAAAGGGGGGGTAGTTTAGTAGGGGGACTGGTAAGAGGGGTAGCTAGTAGGGAGACTCATAAAGTGGGGAGTAGCTGGTAAAGGGGTAAAGGGGTAGCTAGTAGGGGTACTCCTAGGGTACAGGTAAAGTGAGGTAGTAGAGGCGACACGACAATACACGAAACGATATGGACATTTGATACTGCCACTGCACTGCACTGCACATGCTGCACTGCACAGCACCTGGACTGACTACACTACACTAACACTGCACTACAGCTACACTACACTACACTACACTACACTACACTACACTATACTACACTACACTACACTACACTACACCACCAGATACAATGTAGTAATATACATGCATGCAATGTTAACGTAACGCATTCAAATCCAATCCGTTGGCAACGCAATCCTATGAATAATTATATCCCAATCCAATCACTCCTTAGAAATTTTTCATATGGGCATGAGTACCCCGTGGGGATGCCGGGGAGGGGGGGGGTGAGGGAGGGGGGGCTGTCAGTATAAACAGCATCTCCACTTTCTGGAAATTTGTGATTATTCAACTGATAGAGGCACTAATATATTCACTTGATTGTTTTTATGTAGGGTAGTTTACAAGGACAGATTGTAAGGACTGGCTGGACAAAAATCTTAATCTATGTGTATTAAATAACGGTTCAATGATTCCACACATGTAGTTTTCACTCCTCTCTCGCACCACACCACACACCACGCACGCCAAACACACACACAGACACGCACGCACAACAAACACACAGACTCGCACGCACGCACACAGACAACACACATAACACACACCACACGTACACACGCACAGCAAACAGAATAACACAACACAGACCTTCACACACAACAAAAAACACATTACCACACAACACACACAAAATCAAGAAAAAAGAAAAAATACACAACAAGCGCAGAAAGTACCACACACACACACACACACGAACGCACACACACAGACACACACACAGACCACACACACAACACACACAGACACCAACACACAGTAACACTACACAAAGCACACGCAAACGCACAACACCACGCACGCACACACACAGACCACACACAGACACACATACACACAGAAAACACGACACACAGACAGACACACAGACACAGACTCACACAGACATACAACACAGACACACAGACAGTCCACACAGACACAGACACACACAGACACAACACACACACGCACAAGCACACCACATAAGACACACACAGACACACAGATCACAGACCACAGACACAGACACACACAGACATACAGACCACACTCACACACGCACGCACAACGACACGCACGCACGCACGCACACAGACACACACAGACACACAGACACACCCCCAAACACGCAACCAGACACAAACACACACACACCACACACACACTCCACACACACTGTTCCACAATGTCAAATGGTCAAAATATTACATTATAACAACAAGAAACAATGTCTGAATGAATAAGACAATATCCTTCATTTCTCTTCCATCAACTGACCAGCTGACCACTACTCAAATAAAAATGTAGAGTTCAGGATCTCCGGCTTTTCCGTTAATTTACAGGAGCTATGATAACAGGGGATAATCCCCGTATCACAACCAGTAAAGAAAAAATGAAACAAAAAAATAAATAAAAAATAAGACTAACAACATTTTGGGAACATTATGATATAAACAGGAACCAAAATAACAGCA
>CM054136.1:68687234-68689734 GCA_028751875.1 Rapana venosa | reverse complement strand
ACCCCACACACAACACACACCACAGCCACCGAAAGCACCCCCACCACACACACACACACACACACACACACTTTTTTCCACAATGTCAAGGGGTCAAATAGTACATGTATACACAAGAACGGGAATGAATAAATAAAACAACATCCCATTTTCTTCATCACTGACCAGCTGACCACTACTCAAAAAAAACAGCGAGTTCAGGGGATTTTGGGCCTTTTACTTTAAATTTTTACGGGAACACGAAAACAAAAAAATTGCCCAAACCAACCAGAAAGAAAATGAAAAAAAAAATAAATAACCCCTAAAAAAACCCAAAAATTTTTTTTGGAACAAATATGAAAATAACAGAAAAACAATCCCACCCACAAAAATGTTTTTCCTTTTATCCCACTTGCTTTTTCAGCCTGAATTCAAAATAATAATTTTTTTCCCTTTTTTGGTTATCGAAGAAAACAGGCCCTGTAGGGCCCGTTTTGGGAAAAAACCAAAAGGAAAAATTTCGGTCTGTATGTTCCTTGGTGTCACGGGTTTCCCAATTTCATCAAAGGGGTTTTCCTGCCTTCCTTGCGACCAAGCCCCGCAAAGAAAACCCCCACACCCCTACCACCAAAACCCACCAAAAAAAACCACACCCCCAACCAAAGGGGTTTTTTTCCCCCTTATTGGGCCTTGGGGGAAAAATGGGGCCTAAAAAAAAATAAAATAAAACAAACCAAAAAAAAGGGCTAGGGGGGTTTGAAAGGGGGAGGTGTATGAAGGGAGGGAAGGAAAGGGGGGAATGGGGGAAAGGGCTGGGGGAAAGAAGGGAAGGGAGGGATTTATAAGAGGAAGGGGGGGGAAGGGGGAAATTTTGGGGTTTTGGGGGTAGGTCCCCGGGGAGGGAGGGAAGGGGTTAAGGGGGGGTCTGATGAAAGGGGGGTCTGGGAGGGAGGGGGAATTAGGGGAGTATGATGAGGAGGTCTGGGGAGGGAAGAGGTTTAGGGAGTATGATGAGGTAGGTCGGGGGAGGGAGGGAAGGCTTAGGGGAGTATGATGAGGGTAGGTTTCTGGGGAGGAGGGAGGCTTGGGGGGGAGTATGATGAGGGTAGTCTGGGGAGGGGGGGAGGAGGCTTAGGGGAGTATGAATGAGGGTAGGTCGGGGGAGGAGAGGAGGGGGTTTAGGGGAGTATATGAGGGTAGGTCTGATGAGGAGGGAGGAGGGGTTTAGAGGGAAAGTAATGGGGAGGGTAGGTCTGGTGAGGGAGGAGGCTTAGGGGGGATATGATGAGGTGGGACAGTGGGGGAGAGGAGGTTTAGAGGAGTATGATAGGGTAAGACAGTGAGGGAGGAGGAGGTTTAGGGAAAATGATGAGGGTGGGTCTGGGGAGGGGAGGGAAAAGGGTTAGGGGGAGTATGATGAGGGTAGGTCTGGTGAGGGAGGAGGAAAATTTAGGGGAGTATGATAAGGGGGAAGGTCTGGGAGGAAGAGGTTTAGAGGGAGCTGATGAGGGTAGGTCTGGGAGGGAGGAGAAGGCTTAGGGGGAGTAATGATGAGGGTAGGTCTGGGGAGGGGAGAAGGCTTAGGGAGTAGATGAGGGAAGGTCTGGGAGGGGAGGGAGGAGGCTTGGGGGGAAGTATGATGAGGGTAGGTCCTGGGAGGAGAGGGGGGAGGTTTAGGGGAGTATGATGAGGGAAGGTTGATGAGGAGGGAGGAGAGGTTTAGAGGAGTAGGGGAGGGTAGGTCTGGTGAGGGGAAGGCTTAGGGGGGAGTATGATGAGGGTAGGACAGTGAGGGAGGAGGTTTAGAGGGAGTAGAGAGGGTAAGACATGAGGGGGGGAGGAGGTTTAGGGGATATGATGAGGGTAAGGCCCTGGGGGAGGGGAGGGAGAAGTTTAGGGGGAGTAGAATGAGATAGGTCTTATGAGGGAGGAGGAGGCTTAAGGGGAGTATGATAAAGGGTGGGTCTGGAGAGGAGGAGGTTTAGGGGAGTAGATGAGGGTAGGTCTGGTGAGGGAGGGAGGGGTTTAAAAGCGGGAGTATGATGAGGTAGGTCTGGTGAGGGAGGAGGAGTTTAGGGGATTATGATGAGGGGGTAGGTTTTGGAGGGAGGGGAGGTTTAGGGGATATGATGAGGGATTTTAGGGGGGGAAACTGACATGTAGCAAATGACAGGGAAACTTTACTAAGCACAAAAGCAAATTCCTGGAAGTGATGCGAATAATTGTTGAAGCGGTTGTGGAACAGCCATGAGAAAGTGTATACAGAATAAAAGATTGTGCTCACTCAGTGAGCGAAGAAAAAGACAAAAATCGCATATTTTGTAAAATGGTTAATTGCATTTTCCCAGAGTATCTTGCAGATCTCGTTCCCAGATCTTGTCCAACGTAACCCCCTATCACAAAATTGAGGCCTTTAAAACGTAAAATATTAAAATGTAATCGGAACTTTAGGGTAACCCTTTTCCCCCTTTGTGCACTGGTTGGGGGAACTGCCTTCCAAATAACATTAAAACTAAGAACT
>CM054136.1:68645313-68686734 GCA_028751875.1 Rapana venosa | reverse complement strand
TTTGGAAACTATGAACTTAAAGAAGCGATGTTTGATTTAGGCTAATGATGATGTTAGTTATGGACTGAACTATAAAAAAATAATTTTTATGCAATTTAGGCTATTGTCTGTTATGAACTATGAACATATAAAGAAACATAATTGTTATGAATTTAGGCTATTATGTTATGAACTATGAGCAAATAAAGAAACACTGATTGTTATGAATATAGGCTATATGGATGGGTGGCGTGTTATGAACTATGAACAACATAATAAAGAAAACATGATTGTTATGAATTTAGGCTATATGAATGATGTCTGTTATGAACTATGAACAACATATAAAGAAACATGATTGTTATGAATTAGAGCTATATGTTTTGAACTATGAGCAAATAAAGAAACATAATTTTATGAATTTAGGCTATAATTATGTTAAAAACTATGCGCAAATAAAGAAGCAATGATTGTTATGAATTTAGGCTATATGAATACCGTCTGTTATATGAACATATAAAGAAACATGATTGTTATGAATTTAGGCTATGTGCTGTGACCTATGAGCAAATAAAGAAACAACGATTGTTACAGATGACGGAGAAGAATGACATGCTGATGTCCATGCGCAAGACAACAAAAGACACCTTTGATGGCCTCTATAAACACTTGGAGAAAAAGCGACATGAGGTGAACACTGAGATCAATAAAATAGAGGATCAGATGGCTCTGCCCACACTTGAAAATGACCGATTGACCGTCAAGGGAAACGCGGACAAGGTTGACAGTCTGGTGGATTCTGCCTCAGATCATGTCTTGCTGGAGATGTCCGACAAACTGAGACCTCGCTTGACTGGGCTGCAGCAGCGAATTACTGGGCTGGAGGGGCCTGACGACAGATTTGAGATCGTTTTTGATTTTCAGGCTTTGGCAACCCTCAGCAGCTTTTGTAAGTTAGCAAAATCTTGTGATCTTTTTCTGAATGAATGTGCTCAGCATTTTTTTTAGGGGGGGGGGGGGGGAGGTAAGTTAACAAAACGTTGCTCTCTTTTGTAAGATTGTAAAACTTTGGTCACTGTTGCAAGTTGACATTTTTGCAGCTTTTGAAAGTCGACAACAAAAAATTTGCTCATCACTTTTAAGTGAAAGTGGGCATCAGCCTTTGTGAGCTAGCAAAATCTTGTCCTCTTTTGTAAGTTGATGTCTTCAACAGCTTTTTGTGAGTTACCAGAACTATGTCCTCTTTTGTATGTACTGTCATCAGTTACTGTTTAAAGGTAGTTACACCTTCTCCTCTTTTGTATGTAACACCTTCTCCTCTTTTGTATGTAATGTCATCAGTTACTGTTTAAAGGTAGTTACACCTTCTCCTCTTTTGTATGTAACACCTTCTCCTCTTTTGTATGTAATATTATCAGTTACTGTTTAAAGGTGGTAACACATTCTCCTCTTTTTATGTAACACCTTCTCCTCTTTTGTATGTAATGTTATCAGTTACTTTTAAAGGTGGTAACACATTCTCCTCTTTTGTATGTAACACCTTCTTCTCTTTTTTATGTAATGTCATCAGTTACTTTTTAAAGGTGGTAACACCTTCTTCTCTTTTGTATGTAATGTTATCAGTTACTGTTTAAAGGTAGTTACACCTTTTCCTCTTGTATGTAACACCTTCTTCTCTTTTTTATGTAATGTCATCAGTTATTGTTTAAAGGTGGTAACAACTTCTCCTCTTTTGTATGTAATGTCAACAGTTATTTTTTAAAGGTTTGGTAACAACTTCTCCTCTTTTGTATGTAATGTTATCAGTTACTGTTTAAAGGTGGTAACATCTTAACACCTTTTCCTCTTTTGTATGTAATGTTATCAGTTACTTTTTAAAGGTAGTAAAATAATGTCCTCTTATGTGATATCTTCAGGTTAACGTCTATTCACATTTTGTGATTTTAGATTTTTTTTAAAAATGTAACCAGAAAAAGCAAACAATAACTGAAAAATGTCAAATAACAGTGCTGAATAAAAAAAATACTTTAACATAAAAACTGAATTATCGGACTTCTTATCATCGCTAACACAATGTCCCACAGTAACGATGGTTAAAACAAAATCTGATCCAGTGACAAACTAGGCACAACAGGTAAAAATGCTTTCAAATGTCAACAATGAAAAATAACATGACTATTTGTAATACGCTCACCACAAATACAGTTTGCATCTTTCACGTGTTTTGCCCTGAAAGCATTTAGTTTAAATCTGTACAAGAGGGATAACACATTTCTGCGATTATAACAACCACAGACTTTGTTAGAAACGAAAGTAGTTTGAAAGTCTTTCACATTGCTTGTACAGCTGTTATAAAGACAACAGCCAGACTAGTTTCTCTTCTTTCTGAAATGCTCCCAGCAAGCGGTTTGTAGCCAGTTGTATCCCTCATGCAGAGACGGGGCTGAATACACCTTGAGGAAGATAGAACCTCTAGACATACAGAAAGATGGCAACAACTCGTTGAAAAGACAAAATACTAAACGAACAAGTCCTCATTTTTACTACGAATCCAACGTGCGTGGTGTGTTATTTCGGCATGTTGACAAAATGTCAGTGCAACATCCCGATGACTCCCCTGGACGTTTACCGAGGGAAAAGTATTATTTTGAAAACTTTTCTTTTTTAATTTTGTATTCACCTCTCTCCCCATGGCACTAACATTAACGAAGCGACAATTCCTCCAACTGGCTTGCTTCTGAGCAATCAGTTCCAATTTCCTGATTTGTGTGGAACTTTTCGCTGTGTTGTGGTACTAGTAAAAAAAACAACAACCCCACAACAAAACAATAAAATATAGAAGCTTTATAATAAAACTATTCACCCCATCTTTATATATGGTAAAGATGTTAATATTGAAATCGAAAGCTCGAGAGAAAGATGTGTCAATACTGACTCCGCAAGTCGCATATTTTCTTTTCATTCCTATGTCAGTGTTGGTAAACAATGGGTTTTTTGTTGTAAATTCTTAATAAACGTGATATTTTTAAATCAGGGGTTGCTGATGGCTTTGTTGTTGTTGTGTGTGTGGGGGGGGGGGGGGCGGTTGGGGGGGGGGGGGGGGAAGGGTTAGGTGCGTTTCGTTTGGGGGTTTTTCCTCCTTTTTTTGGGGGGGAAACGTTTTTTCTCTGTATTTCTGTATTATAATTATTTTCTCTTTTCTTATAATTATTGACTTCCAAAATTCGAATAACAAAATTTGGCAAAGTAAAAGTACCCTAGGAACTTAAACCATCTTCCTCCTTAAACTTGGAAACCACCTACATAAAATTATATCAAGTGTGCCTGTGTGCGCGCGTATGTGTGTGTGTGTGTGTGTGTGTGTGTGTGTGTGTATTATCATGATCGTGCATTAATTTGCGTGCACGCGTGTACACACACGCGCTTACTTGCAGCTGATTTCACGCACCCACGCACGCATGTGTTTTCCATCAACAGGGACGATTACACATAATCCGTCACACCGTCTCCAGAGCACCGACCTCGCCAGTGCAGCAACCTCAGTAGGTTCGAACCCAGACCCCACAAGGACAATACCTTTAGCGACAGCAGGCTCCAACCCTGCAGGGACACCAACCTTAGCGACAGCAGGCTGGAACCCCAACCCTGCAGGGACACCAACCTTAGCGACAGCAGGCTCTAACCCTGCAAGGACACCAACCTTAGCGACAGCAGGCTCTAACCCTGCAGGGACACCAACCTTAGCGACAGCAGGCTCAACCCTGAGGACCTCCTAGGACACAGGCTCCAACCCTAGAGGGAATACCTTAGCGTAGCAGCAGGCTCATGGGACAATACCCTTAGGATAGCAGGCCAACCCTGAGGAAAGTACCCTTGCGACAGAGGCTAACTGAGTGAATCCTTAGCGACAGCAGGCCAACCTACAGGACAAAAACTTAGCGACAGAGGTCCAACGCCAACCTTAGGACACAGGCTGGAACAATCTTGCAGGGACACAACCCGGAAGTGGGTCAAGAGGGGCTAATGGAAAAGGTGTGTGAGCAGGCTATGCTTATGTGTGAGTGAGGGATAGTGTTGTGTTTTCAGAGTGTGATTGTGTGTTGTGTAAGGGTGGATGGGGAATTGTTGTGTATTTTGTGTGTGTGAGGTGGGTTATTGTGTGTATGTGTGATGTGGGTGTTGTGTGTGTGTGTGTGTGTATGGGGGGATATGTGTGTGTGAGGTAGGATATTGTGTGTATGTGTGAGGAGGGATATGTGTGTGTGTTGTGAGGGTGGGTGTGTAGGGGTTGTGTGTGTGAGGTAGGATTTTGTTGTGTAGTGTGAGGAGATATGTGTTTTGTGTGTGTGTGTAAGGGAGGATATGTGTGTGTGAGGTAGGATATTGTGTGTATGTGTGAGGAGGGATATGTGTTATTGTGGGGTGTGTGTGTGTAGGGGGGATATGTGTGTGTGTGAGGTAGGATATTGTGTGTATGTTGTGAGGGGGATATGTGTGTGTGTGTGTGGTGTATGGGAGGGATATGTGTGTTTTGTGTAAGGTAGGATATTGGTGTAGGATGGTGTGTTTTGGTTTTGAGTTGTTTTGGTAGGGGATATGTTTTGTGGTGGTGTATTGTGTTTGTGTGAGGAGTGGATATGTGTGTTTTGTGTGTGTGTAAGGGGGATATGTGTGTGTAAGTGTTGGTGTATGTGTAGGATATTGTGTGTGTGTGAGGGATTTGTGTGAGGTAGTTATTGGGGTGTGTGAGGTATGTGGTGTGTGTGTGTGTAAGGGGGGATATATGTGTGTGAGGTAGGATATTGTATGTATGTGTGAGGAGGGATTGTGTGTGTGCTGTGATGTGTTGTGTGGTGTGTGTTGTGTGTGTTGTGTGTTGTGTGTGTGTGTGTGTGCAAGAGTGTGTGTTGTGTGCGTGGTGGAAGTGTATGTGTGGATGTGTATATATATATATATTTTATATATATATATATATATATATATATTATATATATATATATATATATATATTATATATAATATATTATATATATACATATATGTGTGTGTGTGTGTGTGTGTGTGTGGTATGAAAGTGTGTTGTGTATGTTGTACGTGTAAGAGGAGTGTGCACGTGTGTCCCTTCTGTTTGTAGTCTGTGATGGTGGGTGGGGTACGGTGATGATAGTGGTGACGGCTGTGGCGCTGGTATTTTCTCTCATCTCTCACGCACACACCCACACACACTCTTGCACACTTTCTTGCACACACACATCACACACACTCACAGCACACACATATCCCTCCCACATATACAAACATATCCTACCTCACACACACATATCCCCCTTACACGCACATCCCACCAGTTCAGCAGCCAAGCCCCGGTAACTTCAGCAGTGGGGAACACAACACAAAGCACTCCACAAAACAGCACAAACACCACATCCACACCTTGTGCAGACGCAAGTCCTCCCTCACTCAACAGAAAGCATGGTCGAGATCAAAACACACAGTCCATCTAACATTCAGTCCAAAAACAGCACACAAAAGACACTCATCCATACTGTGCAACACGTCTCACCATCAGTTACCCGCTCTCACCAAAAACCACATCGCTTTCCTCGTTTCCTGTGCAAACAAACAGTTACCCAAACATCACAACGACTGAAGCAAAAGATACACTCAGTCTTGCTCAATCCAAAAAACCACTAAAGCATTGGGTTCCCTCACCAAGACTATTCTCAAACTGCAAAAAGAAAACCATGACTTGAAGTCAGAAACTCACGCAACTGAAACACACACTATCAAAGACACACACAACAAACCCTCAACCTCAACGTACGCAGTCAGACAAGAACAGGACTCCTTACTATCATCCTTCCCTACCACCAACAGATTCTCTCTTCTCTACCACGACGACGAAAACACAACTCAATGTACACATGAAAATACTGACCAGAAGCCAACCCCACCTGACTCAACAACTTCACTACAAGCCATGGACAATACTGTCAACATCAACAACCAAACAGACTCTGGCAAACAAGCACCCGACATTACTGAAGAAATCAACAACCAAGCCACAATCAACACTGCCAACACTGTCAGCATCAACAACCAAACAGACTCTGACAAACAAACCCGTGACAACACCGAGGAGAAAGACCCAAACCCAAATGTTTGGACAACAGTCCCTCAAAGAAAAAGAAAAGACAAACTTCAATCACACACTTCTGAAGCACCTCAGGATACTACCAACAACACCCTAACACCACACCAACAACTATCAGTACAAAGAGTACACTCCAGCACAACTAATCTCATCCTGGGTGACTCAGTGACACAACACATCAAGTCAGATATCTATATTACAAAGGCAGAAATCAAAACATAAGCACCTCAGGTCTCAAAGTTGATGACCTTATTCATTGGCTTCAACACATTCCCCTCAACAAAGAAGTACAGCACCTCATTTTTCATACTGGAATCAACACGTGCAAATATACATCCATCACAGACAATAAATGGACACAACTTATCAGAAATATCAAGCATGTGTTCCCCCAAGCCAGGCTGCTGGCATCGTCCATTATCCCCCCAATGGAACGGCATCCTCTAAAGAAGACCGTCAAAGTGTGTTCTGCAGAAAACATCACGTTTGCAGACCACACTGCCATATTTACAACCGCCAGTGGGGCCCCACGCAAAGATTTATATTCTGACCCTTTCCATCCCAGCCCCAAAGGTACAGACAGGTTAGCGTACAGCCTCAAATACGCCGACCCCCGACACCAACGACAGCCTCTCCTGACGACCCCAACTACACGGCCCACTGACCTACAGAGGACGCAACCCTTACCTCTGCTTCAAAAAGGGTATCAACCAGATTCCAGTGTCCCTGGATACCCCTTTTCATCGCAGATGTCAGGACGCCAACCTACCCCTCAACCCCTGAATGACGGTGTCTGGGCCAACAGACAAACCCCATCACATCTACGATATGTGACGACCCTACATCCTCCCCACCGCCAGCCCCCACCCTACCCAGCAGTGTCCGCCACCAGACTTCACCCAGCTCCAACTTTTCCGTCTAGGGTTACACTAGAAACTCTCGTGTGATAAATTCACACCTACCAATACTCCACATTAAGGGTGTGTGTGTGGGGGGGGGGGGGGGTGGGGGGGGGTATGCAGGTGCACCTATGTGTGCGTATGTGTGCCTTACGTGTGTGTGTTGTGTGTGAACAAGAATATGTATGTGCGTTCATACGCGCATGCATGTGTATGAACTTTTCCTTTAACTAATCATTAGTTAGAAGCTGCATAACATTTTACAAGGACTTATTCCTGTGTTCTGCTACCCATAGCCTTGAAATGTCAATTTGGTGACAGTTTAATTTTACATTATATATCTCTTTTCTGTGCTGGAGACACGCCCACCCAGTGCTGCAGTGTGAAGCAAACAGTGACAGGACACAACCAGTGACAATCTCCTACACCAAGACCAAGCTTTCTGGAACAGTGCTGATTGTGCTCATCACTTTCTTTTCTCTTTTCTTTTCTTTTTTATTTTTCCTTTCTTTCTTAAATTTTTTTTCCAGGAACTGTGCTGATTGTAGTTGTGCTTATTATTCATATTCTGGCATCTTTTATTTACAGGTGCTTTACTGTATTGTCTGGCCTCGCTTGTTGAGGGTGATTTGATTGCTCTGTTGTTGTTTCTTTTTATATCTCCCCTTTCTCTCGGTAACCAACCACGCCACCTGTGGAATTTTTTTTCTCCCCAGACTACTTTCGGACTGATTGAGTTATACACACAGTGTGTGCTATGGAGTGGTAATTGATTTTACGTCTTTCTTTACCCTTCCACCCCTATACCCCTATCAAGTATTCACTCCCCACCCCAATCCTATTATTAATATTCATTGTCTCTCTTTTCTTCCTTATCTTCACCATTCTTGCACACATTAATAGATTTCTCACAAAACTAACTTCAATAGATGTATTCAAGACACAATTAATGGCCCTCCAAGGATGGCTTACGAATTTGCCACCTAAATATAAACCATGCAGTCAATAAAATCGAAGATATAACAAGACTCATCACAAACCAAGGCAAACCATTTCATATACTAGGGCTTTCCGAGTCAAGACCTTCAGAACACATAACCAACACTGACATTTCCATTCCAGGATATAAAATCGTGCAAAAAGATCCGCAAAAGCCCAAAGAAACAGGTATCTTAATCTATATTAGTGAGTCTGTAGCGTTCAAACGTCTTTTCCATCTTGAACGTTGTGAAGTAGAATCCATCTGGATCGAAGTAGCTATAAAAGGTGCAGCACCTATTATAATAAGGTTCTGCTACAGAAATCCAACTGAAAGAAAAAAATTGGATAGACAAGTTTGACTCCATGATAAACGTAGTCCTATTAGAATCTAGGGAACTTATCTTACTAGGTGATTTTAATATTGACCTACCAAAAGTAAACAACCAATGGACCCAAGTTATGAACTCATTCAATCTTTACCAATTAGTTACTTCACCAACACGAGTCACATCAAATTCTAACACAATTATTGATCACATCTATGTATCAGACCCTAAAAACATCATAGAAACGTGTGTCTCTGTATATAACTGTAGCGACCCAGTTTGTACCACATGGTCAAAAAAAGGAACAAAAATTCCTAAACCTGGCCATAAAACTATAACCCATTGTTCTTTTGCAAAATTTAATGAGCAGCTTGCCTTACTAGAGTTAAGCAGTTCCATGCTCTCGGAAACATTCAATACTACTGAATCCAGACCTGGCCATTGAGTTCTGGATAAAAATTTTACTGAAATCTATAACAAACATGCCCCATTAAAAACCATAAGTATCAAACATGTCCGCAAACCGCCTTGGTTTACAAAGGAACTAGAAGAAGCATGTTATCTTAGAGATTTCTTAAAAGAACATAAATATTATGAGGAGGCAAAAAAATTAAGAAATGCCATAAACTCACAAAACGGCGAGAGAAAAGGAAATATTTCCAAGATCTACATTCATCCAAACAAAATTCAAAGACTGTATGTATAAGGCAATCAATCAAATAACAAATAATCAATTGTCCTCCAAATCTAATGTAATTAAAGATATTTCTGCTGAAAAACTTTTCTATCACTTCATTAATATTTCTTCTAACATAATTAACAATGATAACTCGAAGTCAATGATCTCAATGAACTAAAACAATACTGCCAAGAAAAGCGTATTCCATCAAAACTCCACATACCATTCATATCTGTTTCTGAGGTCTATAATTATCTGACTCACCTCAAACAATCAAGTACGCGTGGTCTTGATGGAATAGATGGCAGAATACTGAAACTCTCAGCTCCAGTTATTACAGACACTCTGACACATATCTATAACCTTTGTCTTCATAAGAACTATTTCCCAAACGCCTTCAAAACTGCTAAGGTGATTACGATCCACAGTCTGGAAACACTTCCGATCCCTCAAACTATAGGCCAATCTCTATTATATCTTATCTTTCAAAACCCTTGGAAAAACATATGAATAAACACCTAGTCCACCATATAGATATTAACAACTTACTTCACCCAAATCATTCTGGATTTAGAAAAAATCACTCGTGCCATACGGCATTGACTTGTCTTGTAGACAATTGGCTGTCAAACATTAATGACAATAAAGTTTGTGGAGTATTATTTGTAGATTTCAAAAAAAGCATTGATACAATTGACCACAGACTTCTCATTAAAAAGCTACACCTATATAATCTCTCTACAAATACTTTAGAACTTCTTGCTTCTTATCTTAGAAACAGGCAACAGTTTGTTTCAATAGCTACGTCCACATCCACACTAAAACCCATTCATTGTGGAGTACCACAGGGATCCATCTTAGGACCAATTCTCTTTTCATTATACATAAATGACCTTCCTCTCCATATCAAATCCAAATGCAAACTTTTTGCTGATGACAAGCCATACCGACATTAACTCTCTTGCAAAGACATTGCAAAAAAGCACTGATGATCTTGTCAAATGGACTGAACTAAACCACATGTCTATACACCCCCAAAAAACAAAATTCATGCTTATCACTAGCAGACAAAAGCGACAAAATCTATCTCATAAACTTTCTCCAATCCATATTGAAAAGGAAACAACCTAACAAGCCTCTCACCACAAAGTTCTAGGAGTAACAATTGAAAATCTCAGCTGGTACCATCACATATCCCATCTGTGCAAATACATGTCTCAAAGAGTATACCAATTGACTAAAATCAAACATTTTCTTGACTTTCATTCAACAAAACTATTCTTTCAAGTTTATATACAATCTTCAATAGATTATGCTTCAACCCTGTGGGATTCCGCTAGTGCAAACACTATGAAACCATTATTAAGTCTGTATCATCATCATCATCATCATCATCAGACCCGTGACCTTGGCGGTCGTGGGGGAGACACGAAAGACGATGCCGTGGTAAGCCTCCTCCATCCATCTCGGTCCTCGGCTCTGCGCAGTAGTGCCGAGTCATTCATCCTGGTCCATTCTTTGATGTTGTCCATCCATGACTTGTTCTGTCTTCCCCTCTTTCTGCCACCTTCGAGTGTTCCCTGCAGTACTGTTTTTGGCAGAGTGTTGTGGCGGGTGACGTGGCCGAACCATGTCAGCTTTTTCTTCTTGACGATGGTTGAGAAGGGGTTCCTGTGGACCTGCTAGCGCACGTGTTATTTAACTCTTGACAAATTCATTGGTCTTTCGTTCTCTCCAGGGGATGTGCGCAATAGTTATCTATGGCATTATTTTTGTTTCAAATGACTGGACTCGCGCTTTGCTGTTATCAACTAGTTCAATGTCAGGTTTTCACTGCCGTAAGCTGGATAGTCGAATTTCGGGCTTTGTAGAGCTTTTGTTTGATTGGGGAACTGATCTCTTTACTTTTCCATATGGTGTGAGTTTTGTCATGGAAGATGTTTGCATGGCTATTCTGACTTTTGATTTCTGTCGTCGATCGCCCCGTCTTTGTGAGTGTAGACGCCAAGGTAGTTAAAAGGTCTACCTCATCAGTTGTGGCGTTCAGTAAATTTTAGCAGTGGCGTTGGCTCAGTGCTGTTCACAAAGTTACATTTACTTTTCTTCGAGCTCACCTCCATCCCATATGCTCCAGCTCTGTTCTCAAGTCTGGTCGTAAGATCTTGCAGCTCTGTGTTACTTCCGCCCATGAGGTCAATGTCATCGGCAAACCGTAAGTTGTTGAGGGGTCTGCCGCCAATGGAGATGGTAGAGTGGAAGTCATGGAGGGTCTCTCTCATGATGTTTTCCAAGAACAGATTGAACAGGACTGGAGATAACAGGCATCCTTGTCGGACCCCAACTGTGGTTTTGAAGTAGTCTCCGACCTGATTGTTCAGAAGGACTGCACTGCTTGCAGTGTTGTATAGTGCTTGAATGGTTTGCACTAGTCCTTCTTCAATGCCAAACATTCTGAGGACCTGCCACAGGCCTTCGTGCCATACTCTGTCAAAAGCCTTCTTGAAGTCGATGAAGTTGTGGAACAGGTCTCTCTGATGTTGAAGATGTTTTTCCATCATGATGTGGCAGTTTAAAAATCTGTTCGATTGTGCTCCTGCCTGCCCTGAACCCAGCTTGTTCCTCTGCAAGGTGTTCTTCTGCCTCCTTCTTGAGTCGATTCAAAATAACTTTGAGCATGATCTTGCTGGCGTGGCTGATGAGGCTGATTGTTCTATAGTTTTGGCATTGGCGTAAATTCCCCTTCTTGGGCAGGGGTATGATGAGTGATTGTGTCCATTCTGTTGGCCACTGTTTTGTCTCCCAAATCTTCTGACAGATAGCTGTAACATATGTGATGACTGTTTCGCCACCATGCTTGAGCAGCTCTGCTGGTATATTGTCTGCTCCTGGGACTTTCCTACTGGTAAGCTGCGGATGGCTTCTTCCACTTCTTCCTCAGTATAGGTAATGGCGAGGGTGCTCTTGATGTTGCTGCTTTCTCTTCTATTATGCTCTTGTCAGGTTGTATTGGGTAGTTGTACAGTTCTTGACAATATTCAGACCACCTGTTCAATGCAGCTGAGCTTTCTGTGAGGAGGTTTCCGGAGCTGTCTTCAATGACTGATGATTTGGTTTGAAGTGGTTTTGTGAGTTTCATCTTCAGGGTGCCGGATGCCTTTTTACCGTTGCCCCACTTTCAATGTTTTTTTTTCGATCTCATCACATTGATCATGATCCACTTCTCTCTGGCCTTTAACATTGACTTCTTCACGAGATTTAGTGGCCACCCGGTATTCTTTAAGGGTGCTGGAAGACCTGGTTGTTTCAGTGCTCTTCTTGTATCGCAGAAGTCCAGAATGTCATTGCGGATATCAGCTGGTGAGTTTTATTCCTCTGACGACCGAGTACCTCCTCTGCTGTTTCTCACTGCCTCATGGAAGTTGTTGGTGAGGTCATTGATGTCCAATGTCCAGGAGGGGATAATCCGCAAAAAAACGTCCGCAAGCTTAAAGCTTGGAGAACTCTCACATCTGATCTTTCATTTGTCCACGTCAATTTGATACGTGGGTTTGGCAGCTGTTTGTTTCTTCAGCTTCATTTTGAATACACAGCACAAGGTCGAGTCGCTTGCCTATGTTCAGCTCCAGGGTAGGTTTCTTGTTTGGCTCTGTTGATGCTGGATTTGAAGCGCCGTGGTGTTAAGATAAAATCTAATTTGGTTATGGAACTTGCCGTTTGGCGCATGCCCAGATTGTCCTCCTTGACCTGCTTTTGGGGATAGAGGGTATTTGGCAATGGTAAGTCTGTGGGGTGCAGGCAAACTCCAGCAGACGTAGTCCCCTGTCGTTGGTCTCCCCGTTCCAAACTGACTCAACTTTTTTCCGGCCCATTGGTTGTAAGAAGTCAGACCTACTTTGGCGTTAAAATGCCCCTTGGATGATGATGAATCCATTCTGGGTATTTTCTTAAATGGTCCACTTCAAGATCTTCATAAAATTCTTCTACTTCTTCATCTTAATGGTCAATGATGGTGCATAGATTTGTATGATGGTGATGTTCTTGGTCTTTGGCCCGACACCCCGGAGGCTGATAATCCTGCTGAAGCCGGTGTATACAGCTGGAAAATGGCTCCCCACTACTTCCTTTCTGACAATAAATGCACTTCCAATGTTGGTGATGTTTCTCTTGGCACTGTACCAGAAGCTGTTGCCTTCTTTCAGTCATGTCTCACCAAATCCTGTCCAACTCACTTCTCCTCTCCTAGTCCAATAATGTCCCCATTTATATCGGCTAAGCTCATACGCTAGTTCTTTGATTTTTCCGGCACTGGTAGAGTGTACGGACGTTTCCATGTAACCATTAGTGATTTGTTTCTCTTAGGGAGCTTACGTAATTTTTTAACTCCAGTAGCTGAGCTTGTCACTTCCACCCTGGTGTTTTTGCACAATGGAAACGCGGTCGTTTGGTAAACCCTGGCTCGACGGGGATCGATCCGGTATCATCATCGCTTTGCATTGTCTTTCTGTTTTTTCTGTGGGCTTAGGATATCCCTGTGGCGCCATCTCCTCTCCAAGTCTCCATATGTTTTGGGGTTTTTTCTATTGGGGTTTCCTCCCTCCACATGCGACAGGTTGTACTGGGGTTACATGGATAACCGTAGCAGTAGCAGAGAACTACCTCTGACTGACCTGACTTACCTAAAGAGTACAGGATGGTACAAATTCACCCATCACCACCACCACTACCTTTGACTCTGTGGTATAACCACGTCGTATGGGCAAGCTGAAATTTCCACGCAGAGACAACTTGAGTGATATTGTTTCTCCATACCAGACAAACTAGACTAGACTATACAACCCGTTACGACACGGCATTACACGATGCATAGACATTGCGTACTAAAACTGCACTGCTCTGCACAGCACAGCGCAGCACTGCACAGACACTGGACTTGCACTGAACCACCACTCACTACACTACACTACACAACACAACACTACTACACTACACTACACTACACTACACTACACTACACTACACTAAGTAACACTACGGAGAGACTATAACCGAGTCCCCGTGTGCGAACGCACCAGAACATCTTGCCACAACGTTAAATCCTGTTTCCTGCATTCTCGTAAGAGTATGGCCCTTTGTGTGTCCGGTGGGAGCCAGATGACAGAAATAAACAAAACCACATACACACGAAACAAGATGTAAAAAAGCACTTACGTGCTTATTACCATTATCCTCGATATAAAAGAATTTTTTTAAAAAAAAAATTAAAAAAAAAATACAACACTACACACTACACTACAGTACGCCTAACACTACACCACAGATACAATGTAGTAACATACAATGCATTGCATGTTAACGAACGCATTCCCCACCAATCCGTTTGCAAAACGCAATCCATAATGAATAATTATAACCCAAAATCCAATCACTCCTAGAGATTTTCATATGGCAAGAGTACCCCGTGAAATTCAGCCTGGGGAGGGGGGGGGGGGGGGGGGGGGCGGAGGGAGGGGGGGAGGGGAGGGAGGGGGACAAGTCAGTATAGCATCTTCCACCTTCTGGAAACTCTGGGATTATTTCAACTGATAGAGACACCAATATTTCATTGATTGTTCTATTGATGTATTATGTTACAAGGACAGATTGAGTAAGGACAGGCCTTGGCAAAATCTTTATTCTTCTGTATTAAAAATATCGTTCATGATCACTCTCATCTCTCTCTCTCTCTCTCCACTCTCCTCTCATCTCTCTCTCTCTCTATCTCTCCTCACACACAACACACACACACACACACACACACACACACACACACACACTACACACACACGCACACACACAACACACGTAGCAAGACAAACGCACGCACAACACACACAGACACACACATCGCACCACTGCACACAGACACACACATACACACACGCACACGCACATACGCACACACACCACACACACAGACTCACAACACAGACTCACACACACACACACGAACGCACACACACACACACACACACACACACAACACACACACACCGCACGCACACACAGAATAAGCACGCACGCACACACACAGACACACACAGACACACAAACACAGACACACACAGACATACAGACACACTCAGACACACACACACGCACCAGACCCACACACACACACACACACACTCTTCCACAATGACAAGTGGACAATATTGCATGTATACATCAAGAACAGAGAGATGAATGAAATAAGAACAATATCCTTCTGTTTCTCCCATTCAACTGACCAACTGACCACTACTCTAATAAAAAATGCAGAGCTCTGGATCTGGCCTTTTTTTCCGTTAATTTACGGAAGCTAAAAAAACAAGGTTATTGTCCGATACACAACCAAGAAAAATAAAACAAAAATAAATAAAATTAAGACAACAACATTTTGGAACAAATATGAATATAATAGAACACAATACAGCTACAAAGTATTACCTATATCCCACGTGCTCTCAGCCTGATTCAGATATATATTTTTCCATTTAGTTAGCGAAAGAGACAGGCACTGTAGCCTTTGGATAAGACAACGGTACTTGCGGTCTGTATGTTTCTTGCTTGTGTCACGGGGTTCGAATTTCAGTCAGGAGTTTTTCTGCCTTCCTCCTGCCATGCCTGCAAACTGCACGCTACCCCCAAAAATCATGCACTAAATAAAACCAATTAAAAAAATCCACAACAAAACTCTATGATTTTTTGAGTGGGTAGGTCCGCGTATGAGATGGGCGGGGAAGGATATGGTGTAAGGTTTGGGAAAGAAAAAGAGGAGTATGAGGAGAGAGGAAAGGAAGGAGTATGTGGAGTAGGTTCTGGGGAAGGGGAGTTTTGAGGGGAGTATGATAGGGTATGTCCCCTGATGGAGGTGGTCATGGTGGGAGTATGGTGAGGTAGGTCTGGTGAGGAGGAGGAGGTTTAGGAGGAAAGTATAATGGCGGGGTAAGGTCTGGGAGAAGTTATTATGAGGGGTAGGGGTTATTTCTGGTGATGATGAGGAGGTTTACGGTGACTACGATGAGTGAGTAGGACTGAGAGGTAGGATGAGGTTTAGGGGGAGTAGCGATAGAGGGTAGTCTCTGGTGATGATGAGAGGTTAGAGGGAGTATGAAGAGGGTAAGACAGTGCGGGAGAGGATGTTTAGATGGAGAATGATGATGGGATAGTTCTGGCAGGGAGGAGGATGTTTAGAGGGAATATGAAAGGGTAAGACAGTGAGGGAGGAGGTTTAGGGGAGTATGATTGAGGGTATAGACAGTGAGGAAGGAGGAGGATTTAGAGAGGGAGAATTATGATGGTTGGTCTGGCAGGAGGAGGAGGTTTAGTGGAGTATGAAAGAGGGTAGGACTTTGAGGGAGAGGCTTAGGGGGGAGTATGATGAGGTGGCTAGGTCTTTAGGGGCGAGGCGAGGAGGCTAGGGGAAGTATGATGAGGGTAGAAAATGAGGAAGGGTTTTAGGGAGAGGTTTAGGTGTATGATAGGGAGGGGAGTATGACGAGGAGGAGTAAAGGAGTATTGACGGGGTAGAAGGAGTAGGAGGGTAGGGTCTGGGGAAGAGGAGGCCTTGTGGTAGTTGAGAGCGATGGACAGTGACAATAGCTTTTGGTGGTGGGAGTATTTTTTTACCTTTTGCTGCCATTGCTTTGGTTTATTGGAAAATTGCTTTATTTCATATCACAATTTCACACACTTTTAACAATCCTACTATACGCACTAGCCGCTAAACCCACAAAATCATGGGCTTTATGATACAATATGTCAATCTCCTGGGACAGAGAAAATATGGCCGAAATGACTTCAACTTCATTCATACTTTAACTCGGGTGCTTACGAATTCTGCAATATCTACCCCTTCTGTAAACACTAGTAGTCTGTCTATTGCTATATTTTTTTCTCTGTATTACCACCACCACAATACACATCCTCTTTGATAATTTCCTTTTAAAGCACTGACAATAACAATTGGTTTTTTTTTGTCTTTCTGGCTTGGGTTAGTTTCGGGTAGGTCTGGTGGGAGAAAGGTCTAGGGCTTGGATTATAAAAGGTAAAGAGTCCCATAACCTTTAAGGTTTATAGGGGAACGAGCGTCCAGAGACCTCACTTTCACACTAGGGCCAAGACATATTGAGGGCGGCGCCCATCTCCTCTCCCTCGCTGCAGGTACCCATTTACAGCTGGGGGGTGAAATGGTGGAACTGTACTGAAGCAAAGGCGTCAAACGGTCACCCATCCAAGTGGTAACCACGCTTGACGCTGCTTACCTGGCTGGGGGAAAGCAAGTGTTCCGACCACTGAGCTATCCCGTCACCCTGATGGCTTGGAATGGTATCTATTAAACTACCATAAACAAAAACTTCCTCACCCCCCCAAACAAACAACAACGAAACACGCCCAAACCCACTCTTACTCCACATTCAAAAGCCCACATTTTTCAACAAAGGTAGCTCGGTTAGCCTCAGTGGCAAACCCACTCAAGCTAGCAGTTTGACACGCGCCGCGCGGTGAACGGTAAATATAAATATACCCTCTGTCACAGATCACCAATGGATCGTGAAGCAGGGCGGTGTTTCTGGCTCCCCACCCTGTTTCAGGCCTCATGTATTCGGCAATGCAGTCAGATGCGTTCAGAGATTCGATGTTGTGGTCAGCATCAGGACAGGTATGATGATCACTCCTTCAATCTCAGAGGCTTCCAAGCAAAAACTAAGGTCTTTCAACAGATATCATCAACCCGGACTTCCTGTTTGCTGATTAAATTGCGCCCTCATGCTGCTTCTGAAGCCGACATGCAAGACAGAGTTGACAAGACTCTGATGCTTGCGACAACTTTGGTTGACATCAGACCAAAAGACTGGAGGTAATGCCCAACACTAGCCCAGGGAGCCCTAACATGAACCAAACATCTCCGTAAATGACATAGACTCAAAGCAGTGGACAAATTTACTTACTTGGCAGTACCCGCTCCCGCACAGTAGCCATTGATGATGAGGTCAACACCAGACTCGCCAAAGCAAGCGCTGCCTTGGCAACTTTGAAAGAATGCGTGGACAAGGAGAGGCATCTCAACATAAACCAAGATTCAAGGTCTACAAGCGGCATAGTGCTCACACCCCTGTCTCTATGGCTCAGAGTCCATGACACAGTCTAACCAACGCCATGCTAAAAAGCAGAACCACTTCCACACACTGTTTGGGAGAAAACTGTTTGGCATCAAGTGGCAGGACCAGATCCAGACACTGAGGTGCTCCTAGAGCAAACCTGTCCCAGCATCCACACCATCCTGATGCAGACCCAGCTTTGCTGGGCAGGCCTTGTAAAAGTTTCGCAAGCCAGACCATCGGCTCCCCAAGAAAATTCTAATTTTGGCGAACTTCACAGCATGAAAAGCGCTCCCAGGGAGGCCAGAAGAAAACGCTTCAAGGACACTCTGAAAGCCTCACTGAAAGCCTTCAACATTGAGGTTAAACTCATGGGAGCAGGCAGCAATGGAGAGGCCACAGTGGCGAACAGCTGTACGCAGTGGAGCCAAGGCCCACAAGCTAACAAATTGCGACAGCTGAGCATCGCAGTCAAGACAGAAAGATAGAGCCTCCAAGTCCTCCAAATGCCGCCACTATACCCGTTCATACTCTCAAGAAATTTTCAGCGCGGATTGGCCCAAATTAAGTCATCTTCGCACCACAGAAATAGACCTCCCAACTCAGGATGAATAGATGGTCATCAACGATCCCGATGGACGAAGAAGAGAAAATATACCTCTGCATCCGTGCTTTGCCACTACTGGGGCCATCTGAGAACCACGATCTTGGCGCAACGACATTGTCATTATCACCTCCTCCCCCTCGCCTTCTCTGCCTGTCACCCTGTGCCTTGCTTAACTGGTGTGATGAGACTTCAGCTTGACTGGTGAGTTTTTGCTTATTTATCGCTGGTTTAGTTTGTTCTTTGGTTTGTTTTCCTCCTTTTTTCGTGTCATCCTCAATGTTTTTGTATTTTCTTTCTTTCCTTCTTTTCTCTCTCTGTCTTTCTTTCTTCTCTCTCTCTCTCTCATCTCTCTCTCTCTCTCTCTCTCTCTCGTCTCACTCTCCCTCTCTCCTCTCTCTCTCACTCTCTCTCTCCTCTCCTTCTCTCTCTCGCTCGTTAGTGGACTTTTCTCTCTCTCTCTGTCTCTCTCTGTCCCTATCTCTCTTCTATTTCTCCTACTTCTTCCTGCCATTCATTGTGACTTAATTTTTTCCTTCTTGTTTTTAACACCTTTTTTGTAGCCTATCATTCATCTGTCCATGCACACCAGCCACCCACCCACCCACCCACCCATCCACATCCATCCCATCCATTCATTCATCCAATCCATCATCCAGTACCAACCAACCAACCATCTATCCATGCAGTATTTTAATCATTCTCTCATTAGTATCTTCGTCACCTGTTCTTGTCATTTACGTTTTCAAAGCTTTATCTGTTTGTCCCATTTCGTCATTTCCTTCCTTCCTTCATTTGTTTATTTATTCCCTTGTCATGTTTGTAATCTGTTGAACGGAAAAGTCTGTATGAAAAGTAGGCAGCGATCTGTATAAGAGCAAAACAATAAAAATAAGGACATTAATGTCTATATACATTTACAAAGGGAAACATAGTGCATCTTTAAGAACAACAAATGGAGAGGGTGCAGGCTTACAGCGGCAAAGTCCTGCTGGTCTCCATGGATGGCTTCTGTGCACTTTCCGCGTCTGGCAGCCACCGGCTGTAGTGTCCACCACGTCAACAACCCCTTTGCTACGGTACAGTTTCCCTGTCACTACACCCCCCCCCCCTCAATTACTACAGGTCCGTTTCCCTGTCACTACACATTGCTACAGCAGCTTCCCTGTCACTACACCATTGCTACAGGTCAGTTTTCCCCTGTCACTCACCATTTGCTACAGGTCAGTTTCCCCTGTCACTACACCAATGCTACAGGTCATTTCCCTGTCACTACTACCAATTGCTACAAGGTCAGTTTCCCAAAACTCTGCAGCTCGACTAGTCCTCAGGAAGAAAAAATCTGAGCACAACTCACCCCTCTTTTGCAATCCTCTCCACTGGCTCTATGCCACAAAGATAAACTATAAGATCATACTCTCTGTTACAAATTTCTTCCACAAGACGAGCACCACCTGTACACCTTCTCGTTCCCCTTTGCTTGTCTTACGAACAACCTACATCAGCCAGATCCAGCATCGGCCCTTGCTCTTTCTCTGTTTCTGGTCCACTCGATTTGGAAAGGCCGCCCTACTCTCTTCGCCAAAGGGCCTTCTTGTGACACTTTAAATCCGGCCTCAAGACATATTTGGTTTCAAATCTAAGATTTTCCTCTCTTTTCATTCATAGCTATCCCCTGCTTTTTCAAAGCAAAAAATTCATCATCCCTGCCAAAGTGTATAACCTGTGTGTGTGTGTGTGTGTGTGTGTGTGTGTGTGTGTGTGTGTGTGTGTGTTTGTGTGTGTGCAATTTGTACTAGTTTAGAACTATTACTGCTAATTGTTTGCATGCTTGTGTAAGAGAAATGATTTGAGTGCAAAGTGCTTTGGTTGTCTGCAATATGCAGCACTATATCAATTGCCATTTATTATTATTATTATTATTACTATTATTAAATACAGGCACGGGGGGGGGGGGGGGGGGGGGGGGGGGGGGGGGGGGGGACCGAGAACGAGTGATACTAATGAAGAATGAATAAAATGCTGCATGGAGAGTAATAAACCAAGGAATAAAAAATTAAAGACAGGATGAATGCATGAAAAAAGTAAAATAGAAGCAAGAAAGAGAGAGAGAGGAGAGAGAGAGAGAGAGAGAGAGAGAGAGAGAGACAGACAGACAGACAGACAGACAGACAGACAGACAGACAGACAGAGAGACAGAAGGAAGACACGAAAAAAGGAAGAAACCAACCAAAAGAACAAACTAACCAAGCTGATCGTGGTACTCAGATGTAGTGGCAAAGCAGGAAGCAGAGGTATAATTTACCAATCACTGTGCAGCGTGTCAATACTGCTAGCTCTGATATTTTGAATGTGGAGTAAGAGTGGGGGTTTTTGGTGGGTTTTTTTGGGTGGGTGGGGGGTGAGAGTAGGGACGGGATAGCTGATTGGTCAGAACACTCACTTTCCTTCAGCATGTTAAGCAGCGTCAAGTGTGGTTACCACTTGCCCCATGATGATCATGTTTCTCCTATGCCCCAATAGTAGCAAAGCACAAGGGAGAAGTATATATTTATGCCCTCTTACTAGCTACCACCCTTACCAGCCCCCTTTACAAGCTACCCCATTACCAGTCCCCCTTATAAGCTACCCCTACTAGCTACCCCCACACCCCTAGTCCCCACCCCCCTTACACTAGCTACCCACCTTACCAGTGCCCCCTATAACTACCCCTTACCTATCCCCCACTAATACCCCCTTACCAGTAAAAAAAATATAACGCACCTTTCAATACTGCGCAACCCAAACCCCACGTAAGTACCATCCCCTTACTAGCTCACCCCTTTACCAATACCCCTACTAGCTACCCACCATACCCGTCCCCCTACCAGCACCCCTATAACCAGTCCCCTAATAGCTTAACCCATCTTACCTGTCCTTCCCTCCCCTTACTATCCCCTCTAGCTTATCTCCTCTCCCCTTCCCCTAAAACAGTGACTCCTATTCCAACCCTCTAATTTTTATATTTTTTAAAAGCACAAACATGGGAAGAAGACCATACATCTCCACCAAACATACAGAGGATAGAAGTAGGACGTGATCTCCCTAAAGGTCACAAATTTCTAACTTACAGCTCCAAGTTGTTGCATATCCAATTTTAGAACATTTCATCAATATAAAACTTCCAAACTTAAAGGTGTCTTCCTATTTATCTGTTTGCAAATTTCAAAAAACGTCATTTCATTTCACCCATTCACTTGTTCCAGATAGGTAAACAACGATTTGTACTTTTTTCAAATCAAAATTGTTGCATCATTTCCAACGGTGGAAGCTTCTCATCTAGACACTAAGGCAGATTTCAAAAATAAAGTGGGAATATAAATTGTTTAAGGTCCTGTGAGGGGAAGTAAGATTGTAATTGATATGAATAGCACACAACAGCATGTTTTCAAAATCTAATGAACAAGTAAACATATTCACATGCACGTAAACAATTCACCAGCCTTGCAGACATTGGTCAACTTGCACACTTTCTGAATAAAATACCACACTAACAGCACAACAGTTACACATGCAAGTGCAAACTAAGTAAATGAAAAATAGAATAAGAATAAACAATTGGATCACACTGCATTGTTGTGGTGGTGCTCATTTCATTTCCTGTTTACTTGTGAGAATGTGTTTCTTTTTAGAAGGGAGTGGGGATGTACACTGTTGCAAATAGTGACTTAGTCTAATAAAATATGCTGGGACCAAAAATAACCTTCTTTGAGACACTGAAACTGAACCTCCTTGAGGTCAAATATACAATAAAGATACTAGTTAAAAAGCTAACGAGTCAGTCTTACTATGAACATTTTTCTGTTTTTTTTTTATTTTCGTGTTTTTTTCAGTTTGTTTTCTTTAAGGTTTATCCCCTCTTTTTAGAGTTGTTTTAGGGGTCGTATAGCGCTACCAGCGTGTTTTGAGCCCTTATGGTTGGATGGGGCATTGATTCAAAATAACAGAAGAGCATGTTTAACCTTGTTTAATTAATATAATGTTGCCTGGGGGGGGGGGGGATTTCTGCCCCCCCCCCCCCCCTCGTAGATCTCCGAAGTTCATCAATGAGGGGGATAATTTAAAATGATATTTTAAAAAAAACATTTATAAGTGACCGGTTTAATACAAACTTCTGTGATCATGGGGCAAAAACACTATGATGTGATTGAAAAGAAGTGACATTTGAGCGGTATAGCCGGTGCCCATAAGTGACCTGGACGAGACAATCACTAGTGGATGGCCTGTTTGGAATCACACCCTGCATCACATTTTCATTATTGAACAGGGGCAACTCACATATCTCTTCAATAATCTATCTGTTATCTCTCACACGGTATGGTGCAAATAAACATAACGTGTCTATGTGTACATGGCCGCGTAATTCTCACTGTGTGTCTGCATGCGTGTGACTGTTATGTTGTGTGTGTGTGTGTGTGTGTGTGTGTGTGTGTGTGTGTGTGTAGTGTGTGTGTGTGACGTGTGTGGATTAGTGTTTATATTTTTGCTGTGGAGAATAATAGGAATAAGCACTTCAAGGGCTTTTTTTTTTGCTCCATTTCCCCGTGTGTAGCAGGTTTAAAATTTGTCATCCATCCCACCCTTCATACATGTCCTAACCTTTCCAAAGTAGTATATAGATTTTAACAGTGTCGCAAGATGTTCTGCGTGCATTCGCACATGGAACCTCGGTTTATAGTCTCAACCAAAGGATGTGTGTCAAGTCAAGTCAAGTCAAATTTTTATTTCCAGATGGTACATTGAATACATTTGCTTTTTTTCATCAAGTAAACTTGATCAATATTATCTAACTACATTATGACCATAACCAATTATAATAAGACTAACTCCATAAGAAAAATAGAAACAGATAAAAAAAAAAAAGAAACACACACACGCACACACACACACACTCATCCAGCCCAAAACAAAAAAACGCTCACCATAACGAAAATGGACCCTCCCCCTCCCTCCGCCCCCAAACAATAAAATACACTGCATCATAACACGTACACACATACACTGCGCACGCACGCACACACACACACACACACACACACACAACACACACGCACACGCACACGCATTCGCACACGCAACGCAAACGCAATATAACACATCACAACCACACACGTTTCATACTCATACTCAATTACATACCGCGCACATTTGTGTGTGTGTGTGTGTGTGTGTGTGTGTGCTGTGTTGTGTGTGTTGTGTGTGTGGTGTGTGTGTGTGTGTGTGCGCGTGTATGTGTGTACGAGTTATGCAGTGTATTTTCTTGTTTGGGGGCGGAGGGGGGGGGGGGGAGGGTCCATTTATTTCGTTTATTGATGAGCCGTTATTTATGTTTGGTCTGTATGAGTGTGTGTGTGTGTGCGTGTGTGTGTTTTTTTCTTTTTTTTTTTTTTTGCAATCCAGCCTCCATATATAACCTATGATTTCCTGTTTCATCTCATATGCTATCCCTAGCTTTCAACAGCCAAACATTCCCATCACCGGGACAGGAACAGGATTTTAACGGTGCGCTAGATGATTCTGCGTGCGTTTCCTATATGGTCTGCGTGCGTTCGCACATAGTTTTAGTCTCATAATAATTAATTTTGGGAGAAAGAAGTCTGGCACATTGAGAATATCCCCTTGAACGGGATTCGAACCCACGTCACAGAATAGGAGCGCAATGTTCTAAACCACTAGGCTATTCCGCCCCCCTTCTGTGTATGTGCGTGTGTTTGTGGGTGTGTGTGTTGTGTCTTGTGTTGTGTGTGTGTGTGTGTGTGTGTGTGTTGTTGTGTGTTGTGTGTGTGTGTGTGTGTGTGTGTGTTTGTGTTGTTGTGTATGTGTGTGTAAATTTGAATTTGTTATAATTTAGTTGCATAGGTTGAATGCAAGCACTTTGATTTGTTATCACAAGTAATAATGCAATATAAATTCATTATCATTATTATTATTATTATCATTATTTCATTTTATGTTCTTTATATCCCTGCTGACCACGAAGGCCATACTGTGTCACCTCATTTAGTTGAAATAGCGATGACAACTTTCATCAAGACCTCTAACACCAAAGCGTTTTTGACTTGACTTGACTTGAACCTGAAAAATAACCACATTAATAATGCTAAGCCTGGACCTCCTGCCCCCGAGACAACAAATCTGCCAGTGACAACTCTCTTCAAGGTGTAAGTTATTTTGCCGTGTTAAGTTATGCTGCTCAACTGTAACGTTTTTGACACATTTTATGTGCGTGTTAAAACGTTCATTTCTATTTTATGGTGATATTACTTCCCCTTCATAGGTCATAAACAGTCTAAATATTCTTTTTAAAGTTTGAAATCTCTCAGAAATCCAGGAAAAGCGAGTTTGTATCTGATGGAATGAATCAGCATTTTGATTTAAAATTGTAGACTTTAACTGTTTAGCTGTCTGAAACAAGACAGGGTGAAAGTGCACAAACACAATAAATAAGCTTTTTCTTCTCGATTTGGTGAACAGATAATAATAGAAGAAGAACCTTAAAGTTTGAAATGTAGTTTAATAAAATGTTGTAAAAGCTAGAGGCATAACCATTAATCTGTGAGTTAGGATTTGTGAACTTCAGGGAGAATCACATCCTAATTTCTAATCCTCTGTAGTTTGGAGGAGAATGTTGTGGTCCTGTCTTCCCCTATGTTTGTGCAGAATTTTTGTTTTTTTTTTTTTTAAATTTAGACTGAGTAAAGGGAGGGAGTTGCTAGTCAAGGACTGCAAAGGTGGGATGTAAAGCTAAAGGGGGACGTAGGAGGACTAGTAAAGGTGGTGGGGTGTGGGGGGGGTGCTGGTAAGGTAGGGGGACTAGTAAAGGGGGTATAGCTAGTGGGTGGACTAGTAAAGGGGGTTTAGAGCATAGTAGGGGTCTGGTAAGGTGGGTAGCAGTAGGTAAGTGACTGGTAAGGGGGTAGCTAAGTAGGGTGTGAACAGGTAATGGGGGTAGCTAGTAGGGGACATGGTTACTGGTGGGGGAGTTAGCTAGTTGGTGGACTGGTAAAGGGAAGGGTTTAGCTAGTAGGGGACAGTAATGGGATAGCTAGTAGGTGGGACTGGTAAGGTGGGGTAGCTAGAAGGGGACAGTAAGGGGGGGGTGGGCTTTTGTAGGGACTGGTAAAAGGGATACAAAGTAGGGGGACTGGTAAAGGGGGGATGGTTATTAGGGGACTGTAAAAAGGTGGGTAGCTAGTAGGGGACTGGAAAAAGGGGGATAGCTATAGGGGGACTGGTAAGGGGATAGCAAGTAAGGGGACAGTAAAGGGGGGGTAGCTAGTAGGGACTGGTAAAGGGGGTAGCTAGTAGGGACTGTTAACGGGGGGTAGCTAGTAAGGGGAACTGGTAAAGGGATACTAGTAGGGGGTCACTGGTAAGGGGATAAGCTAGACAAGGGGAACTGGGTAAAGGGGAATAGCAAGTAGGGGGACTGTAAGGGGATAGCTAGTACGGGAGACTGTAAAGGGGATAGCTAGTATGGGGGGACTGGTAAGGGGGATAGCTAGTAGGTGGCGCTGGTAAAGGGGGGGGAGGTACTAGACTAGGTGAGACTGTTAAAGGGGGGGGTAGCTAGTAGGGGAACTGGTAAAGGGGGGTAGCTATAGGTGGGAACTGGTAAAGGGTTTTAGCTAGTAGGGGTACTGGTAAGGGTGAGAAGCTAGTTAGGAGGGGACGGTAAAAGGGGGTAGCTAGTAAGGGGGACTGGTAAGGGGGTGTAGCATTTTAGTGGGGGACTCGGTAAAGGGGGGTGGGTTAGTAGGGGGAGAAGGGGGGGGGGGAGGGAGGATGGTGGGGGAGAGGGGGGGGGGAACTGCCAGATTAGGGGAGAATGTAGAGAATAGGGATGAGAAATGGGGGCGGAAGAGAGGCGGGGGAGGGGAGGGGGGGATGGGGAAGAATGAGGTATAAAGAAGGGCAGAAGCAGGGGGGGGGGAGCGCATCATCCCGTCCGGACTTTGGTGGTGGGTTTGCTTGACGTGGTTAGCCTTATTTTTGCCCCCCCTTCCCCCCCGTTCCCCCCGTCCCCCGCCCAACCTCATCTAACAAATCCACTATCCTTCCCCCTCCCTTTTCCGAACCGTCCACCAACCCATACGCACTTTCTCCTTACCCCACATCCCCGCGGTTCAAAAGTCACCCCACAACAAATATTAAATTAAAAAAATCATTTACAGACCCTTTGTTACTCACTTCTTAGTTCCCTGACCTATTTTACGCACTACTGTTTCATGACCCTGGTTTTAGTAACTACAGTTCCATTCCCCTTTTACTCACAACGTTTGTCATTACCTTTTTCACACACGTCGGGGCCAGGACCCTGGTTGCGACGTCAACTACTTTGGGACAGGTACCGGGGGCACTGCACGACTGTTCCTTTACCCTGGGGCACTCACGACGTTTGCCCAGGACCGGGTTGCACTCACTACTGATGCCATTACCCTGGGGGTTTTGGACTCACGACTGAGTCCAGACCCTGTGTGTTGCGTTACGCACGACGTGTGCCCAGGACCCCTTGGGTGAACTCACTTCGCAGTCCCGTTCCCTGTTGGTTAACCACGACGGTGACCAGAAAGGGCCCGACCTCACGACGAGGGGCCAGGACCCTGGCTGTGTCGATGAACGAATTGTTTGCCCATACAAGGTGTGACGCTAGAAGTAGGCCTCGAACCGGGGGGGGTGTACTAGTACGGTGGCCTGGAACAGGGGGGTATGCAATAAGTGGGAACTTGGGAAAATGAGGGTGTAACCAATAAGACTGGACCGGAAAAGTGGGTTAAGCAACGTAGGGGAACTGGTAAGGAGCATCTAGAAGGGGGACCTGGTAAAGGGATGGGGAGAGGTTAGTAAGGGGAACTGGTAAAAGTCATGGAGGGTCTTCTCATGATGTTTCCAAGAACAATTGAACAGGCCTGGAGATAAAAGGCATCCTTGTCGGACCCAACTGTGGTTTTGAAGTATCTCCCGACCTGATTGTTCAGGAGGACTGCACTGCTTGCAGTGTTTAAAGTGCTTGAATGTTTGCACTAGTCCTTCAATGCAAACATTCGAGGAACCAGCACAAGCCTTCGTGCCATCTCTGTCAAAAGCCTTCTTGAAGTCGATGAAGATTGTGGAAACAGGTCTCCTGATGAGGAAGATGTTTTTCCATCATGATGTGGCAGTAAAATCTGTTCGATGTGCTCCTGCCTGCCCCTGAACCCATCTTGTTCCTCTGCACGTGTTCTTCTGCCCTCTTCTTGAGACGAATCAAAAAACTTTGAGCATGATCTTTGCTGCGTGGCTGAATGATGCTGATTGCGTTCTATAGTTTTTGGCATTGCGTAAATTCCCCCTTCTCATGGGCAGGATATGATTAGTGATTGTGTCCAGTTCTCTGTCCTCACGGCCACTGTTATTTGTTCCCAAATCTTCTGACAGATAGCTTGTAACATTATGTGATGACTGTTTCGCGCGCACCATGCTTGACAGCTCTGCTGGTATATTGTCTGCTCCTGGACTTTCCTACTGGTAAGCTGCGGATGGCTTCTTCCACTTCTCCCTCAGTAAGGTAATGCGAGTGTGCTCTTTTAAAGTTGCATGCTTTCTCCTTCTATATGCTCTTCGTCAGGTGTATTGGGTAGTTGTACAGTCTTGACAATATTCAGACACCTGTTCAATGCAGCTGAGCTTCTGTGAGGAGGTTTCCCGGAGCTGTCTTCAATGACTGATGATTTGGTTTGAAGTGGTTTGGTGAGTTTCATCTTCAGGGTGCCGGATGCCTTTTTACCGTTGCCCCACTTTCAATGTTTTTTTTTCGATCTCATCACATTGATCATGATCCACTTCTCTCTGGCCTTTAACATTGACTTCTTCACGAGATTTAGTGGCCACCCGGTATTCTTTAAGGGTGCTGGAAGACCTGGTTGTTTCAGTGCTCTTCTTGTATCGCAGAAGTCCAGAATGTCATTGCGGATATCAGCTGGTGAGTTTTATTCCTCTGACGACCGAGTACCTCCTCTGCTGTTTCTCACTGCCTCATGGAAGTTGTTGGTGAGGTCATTGATGTCCAATGTCCAGGAGGGGATAATCCGCAAAAAAACGTCCGCAAGCTTAAAGCTTGGAGAACTCTCACATCTGATCTTTCATTTGTCCACGTCAATTTGATACGTGGGTTTGGCAGCTGTTTGTTTCTTCAGCTTCATTTTGAATACACAGCACAAGGTCGAGTCGCTTGCCTATGTTCAGCTCCAGGGTAGGTTTCTTGTTTGGCTCTGTTGATGCTGGATTTGAAGCGCCGTGGTGTTAAGATAAAATCTAATTTGGTTATGGAACTTGCCGTTTGGCGCATGCCCAGATTGTCCTCCTTGACCTGCTTTTGGGGATAGAGGGTATTTGGCAATGGTAAGTCTGTGGGGTGCAGGCAAACTCCAGCAGACGTAGTCCCCTGTCGTTGGTCTCCCCGTTCCAAACTGACTCAACTTTTTTCCGGCCCATTGGTTGTAAGAAGTCAGACCTACTTTGGCGTTAAAATGCCCCTTGGATGATGATGAATCCATTCTGGGTATTTTCTTAAATGGTCCACTTCAAGATCTTCATAAAATTCTTCTACTTCTTCATCTTAATGGTCAATGATGGTGCATAGATTTGTATGATGGTGATGTTCTTGGTCTTTGGCCCGACACCCCGGAGGCTGATAATCCTGCTGAAGCCGGTGTATACAGCTGGAAAATGGCTCCCCACTACTTCCTTTCTGACAATAAATGCACTTCCAATGTTGGTGATGTTTCTCTTGGCACTGTACCAGAAGCTGTTGCCTTCTTTCAGTCATGTCTCACCAAATCCTGTCCAACTCACTTCTCCTCTCCTAGTCCAATAATGTCCCCATTTATATCGGCTAAGCTCATACGCTAGTTCTTTGATTTTTCCGGCACTGGTAGAGTGTACGGACGTTTCCATGTAACCATTAGTGATTTGTTTCTCTTAGGGAGCTTACGTAATTTTTTAACTCCAGTAGCTGAGCTTGTCACTTCCACCCTGGTGTTTTTGCACAATGGAAACGCGGTCGTTTGGTAAACCCTGGCTCGACGGGGATCGATCCGGTATCATCATCGCTTTGCATTGTCTTTCTGTTTTTTCTGTGGGCTTAGGATATCCCTGTGGCGCCATCTCCTCTCCAAGTCTCCATATGTTTTGGGGTTTTTTCTATTGGGGTTTCCTCCCTCCACATGCGACAGGTTGTACTGGGGTTACATGGATAACCGTAGCAGTAGCAGAGAACTACCTCTGACTGACCTGACTTACCTAAAGAGTACAGGATGGTACAAATTCACCCATCACCACCACCACTACCTTTGACTCTGTGGTATAACCACGTCGTATGGGCAAGCTGAAATTTCCACGCAGAGACAACTTGAGTGATATTGTTTCTCCATACCAGACAAACTAGACTAGACTATACAACCCGTTACGACACGGCATTACACGATGCATAGACATTGCGTACTAAAACTGCACTGCTCTGCACAGCACAGCGCAGCACTGCACAGACACTGGACTTGCACTGAACCACCACTCACTACACTACACTACACAACACAACACTACTACACTACACTACACTACACTACACTACACTACACTACACTAAGTAACACTACGGAGAGACTATAACCGAGTCCCCGTGTGCGAACGCACCAGAACATCTTGCCACAACGTTAAATCCTGTTTCCTGCATTCTCGTAAGAGTATGGCCCTTTGTGTGTCCGGTGGGAGCCAGATGACAGAAATAAACAAAACCACATACACACGAAACAAGATGTAAAAAAGCACTTACGTGCTTATTACCATTATCCTCGATATAAAAGAATTTTTTTAAAAAAAAAATTAAAAAAAAAATACAACACTACACACTACACTACAGTACGCCTAACACTACACCACAGATACAATGTAGTAACATACAATGCATTGCATGTTAACGAACGCATTCCCCACCAATCCGTTTGCAAAACGCAATCCATAATGAATAATTATAACCCAAAATCCAATCACTCCTAGAGATTTTCATATGGCAAGAGTACCCCGTGAAATTCAGCCTGGGGAGGGGGGGGGGGGGGGGGGGGGCGGAGGGAGGGGGGGAGGGGAGGGAGGGGGACAAGTCAGTATAGCATCTTCCACCTTCTGGAAACTCTGGGATTATTTCAACTGATAGAGACACCAATATTTCATTGATTGTTCTATTGATGTATTATGTTACAAGGACAGATTGAGTAAGGACAGGCCTTGGCAAAATCTTTATTCTTCTGTATTAAAAATATCGTTCATGATCACTCTCATCTCTCTCTCTCTCTCTCCACTCTCCTCTCATCTCTCTCTCTCTCTATCTCTCCTCACACACAACACACACACACACACACACACACACACACACACACACACTACACACACACGCACACACACAACACACGTAGCAAGACAAACGCACGCACAACACACACAGACACACACATCGCACCACTGCACACAGACACACACATACACACACGCACACGCACATACGCACACACACCACACACACAGACTCACAACACAGACTCACACACACACACACGAACGCACACACACACACACACACACACACACAACACACACACACCGCACGCACACACAGAATAAGCACGCACGCACACACACAGACACACACAGACACACAAACACAGACACACACAGACATACAGACACACTCAGACACACACACACGCACCAGACCCACACACACACACACACACACTCTTCCACAATGACAAGTGGACAATATTGCATGTATACATCAAGAACAGAGAGATGAATGAAATAAGAACAATATCCTTCTGTTTCTCCCATTCAACTGACCAACTGACCACTACTCTAATAAAAAATGCAGAGCTCTGGATCTGGCCTTTTTTTCCGTTAATTTACGGAAGCTAAAAAAACAAGGTTATTGTCCGATACACAACCAAGAAAAATAAAACAAAAATAAATAAAATTAAGACAACAACATTTTGGAACAAATATGAATATAATAGAACACAATACAGCTACAAAGTATTACCTATATCCCACGTGCTCTCAGCCTGATTCAGATATATATTTTTCCATTTAGTTAGCGAAAGAGACAGGCACTGTAGCCTTTGGATAAGACAACGGTACTTGCGGTCTGTATGTTTCTTGCTTGTGTCACGGGGTTCGAATTTCAGTCAGGAGTTTTTCTGCCTTCCTCCTGCCATGCCTGCAAACTGCACGCTACCCCCAAAAATCATGCACTAAATAAAACCAATTAAAAAAATCCACAACAAAACTCTATGATTTTTTGAGTGGGTAGGTCCGCGTATGAGATGGGCGGGGAAGGATATGGTGTAAGGTTTGGGAAAGAAAAAGAGGAGTATGAGGAGAGAGGAAAGGAAGGAGTATGTGGAGTAGGTTCTGGGGAAGGGGAGTTTTGAGGGGAGTATGATAGGGTATGTCCCCTGATGGAGGTGGTCATGGTGGGAGTATGGTGAGGTAGGTCTGGTGAGGAGGAGGAGGTTTAGGAGGAAAGTATAATGGCGGGGTAAGGTCTGGGAGAAGTTATTATGAGGGGTAGGGGTTATTTCTGGTGATGATGAGGAGGTTTACGGTGACTACGATGAGTGAGTAGGACTGAGAGGTAGGATGAGGTTTAGGGGGAGTAGCGATAGAGGGTAGTCTCTGGTGATGATGAGAGGTTAGAGGGAGTATGAAGAGGGTAAGACAGTGCGGGAGAGGATGTTTAGATGGAGAATGATGATGGGATAGTTCTGGCAGGGAGGAGGATGTTTAGAGGGAATATGAAAGGGTAAGACAGTGAGGGAGGAGGTTTAGGGGAGTATGATTGAGGGTATAGACAGTGAGGAAGGAGGAGGATTTAGAGAGGGAGAATTATGATGGTTGGTCTGGCAGGAGGAGGAGGTTTAGTGGAGTATGAAAGAGGGTAGGACTTTGAGGGAGAGGCTTAGGGGGGAGTATGATGAGGTGGCTAGGTCTTTAGGGGCGAGGCGAGGAGGCTAGGGGAAGTATGATGAGGGTAGAAAATGAGGAAGGGTTTTAGGGAGAGGTTTAGGTGTATGATAGGGAGGGGAGTATGACGAGGAGGAGTAAAGGAGTATTGACGGGGTAGAAGGAGTAGGAGGGTAGGGTCTGGGGAAGAGGAGGCCTTGTGGTAGTTGAGAGCGATGGACAGTGACAATAGCTTTTGGTGGTGGGAGTATTTTTTTACCTTTTGCTGCCATTGCTTTGGTTTATTGGAAAATTGCTTTATTTCATATCACAATTTCACACACTTTTAACAATCCTACTATACGCACTAGCCGCTAAACCCACAAAATCATGGGCTTTATGATACAATATGTCAATCTCCTGGGACAGAGAAAATATGGCCGAAATGACTTCAACTTCATTCATACTTTAACTCGGGTGCTTACGAATTCTGCAATATCTACCCCTTCTGTAAACACTAGTAGTCTGTCTATTGCTATATTTTTTTCTCTGTATTACCACCACCACAATACACATCCTCTTTGATAATTTCCTTTTAAAGCACTGACAATAACAATTGGTTTTTTTTTGTCTTTCTGGCTTGGGTTAGTTTCGGGTAGGTCTGGTGGGAGAAAGGTCTAGGGCTTGGATTATAAAAGGTAAAGAGTCCCATAACCTTTAAGGTTTATAGGGGAACGAGCGTCCAGAGACCTCACTTTCACACTAGGGCCAAGACATATTGAGGGCGGCGCCCATCTCCTCTCCCTCGCTGCAGGTACCCATTTACAGCTGGGGGGTGAAATGGTGGAACTGTACTGAAGCAAAGGCGTCAAACGGTCACCCATCCAAGTGGTAACCACGCTTGACGCTGCTTACCTGGCTGGGGGAAAGCAAGTGTTCCGACCACTGAGCTATCCCGTCACCCTGATGGCTTGGAATGGTATCTATTAAACTACCATAAACAAAAACTTCCTCACCCCCCCAAACAAACAACAACGAAACACGCCCAAACCCACTCTTACTCCACATTCAAAAGCCCACATTTTTCAACAAAGGTAGCTCGGTTAGCCTCAGTGGCAAACCCACTCAAGCTAGCAGTTTGACACGCGCCGCGCGGTGAACGGTAAATATAAATATACCCTCTGTCACAGATCACCAATGGATCGTGAAGCAGGGCGGTGTTTCTGGCTCCCCACCCTGTTTCAGGCCTCATGTATTCGGCAATGCAGTCAGATGCGTTCAGAGATTCGAAGGGGGTTAGTTTAAGTGGGGGACGGTAAAGGGGGGGGGGGTTATAGGGGGAGGAAAAGGGGGGGGGGGGAGGAAAAGGGGGGGAGAGGGGGGGGGGCACGTAGGACTGTAAAGGGGGTAGCAGTAGGGGACTGGTAAAGGGGACTAGTAGGGGACGGTAAAGGGGGGGTAGCTAGTAAGGGGACGGGTAAAGGGGATAGCAAGGGGACGTAAGGGGAAGCAATGGGGACTGAAAAGGGAAGCTAGGGGGCTGGAAGGGGATGGCATATGGGACTGGTGGGGAAGCTTTGGGGACTGAAGTGGGTAGCTATATGTGGACTGGTAAAGGGGGGAAGGGTAGCATTGAACAAAGGGGGGTACTATTGTCTGGTAAAGGGGATAGATATTGTGGACTGGTAAAGGGTTAGCAGTAGGGTACGTAAGGTAAACTATAAGGGGCTGGAAAAGGGGGTCAGCTAGGGGGGGACTTGTAGGGGTGTAGCTAGTGGGACTGAAAAAGGGGGGTGGTATAGGGACTGTAAAAGGGGTTAGCTAGTGGGGGACCGTAAGGTGGTAGCAGAAAGGGGACGGTAAAGGGGGGGTTAGTTAGGGGACTTAAAAGGGGGTACAGTAGGGACTGTAAGGGGGGAATCTAGGGGACTGGTAAGGGGAACTAGTTGGGACGGTAAGGGGATAGCAAGAGGGGACTTAAAGGGGAAGCTAAGGTAGGGGACTGGAAAGGGGGATACAAATAGCGGTGGACGGTAAAGGGGGTGGGTAGCTAGTAGGTGGACGGGTAAAAAGGGGGGGGTACTATAGGGGAACGGTAAAGGGGGGTCTAGTAGATGGACTGGTAAAGGGGTTTAGCAGTAGGGGTACTGTAAGGGGGGGAACTAGTAGGGGACTGGTAAGGGAGGGGAGTGGTTAGTAGGGAACTGTAAGGGGTAGCTAGTAGTGGACTGAAAAGGGGGGGGGGGGGGGGGTAGCTAGTAGGTGGACTGGTAAAGGGGGGTAGCTAGTAGGGAACTGGAAAGGGGGAAACTAAAAGATGGACGGAAAAGGGGTTAGCAAGTAGGGTACTGGTAAGGGGAGAATCTAGAAGGGACTGGTAAAGGGAGGGGAGTGGTTAGAAGGGGAACTGGTAAAGGGGGTAGCTAGTAGTGGACTGGTAAGGGGTGGGAGTTAGCTAGAGTGACTGGAAAAGGGGGGGGGGGGGGGGGGGCTAGTAGGTGGTAAGGGAAAGCTAGTAGGGGACTGGTAAGGGGGTAGCTAGTAGGTGGACTGGAAAAGGGGGTGTGGAAGCTATATGGGACTGGTAAAGGGGGGGGGGTTAGCTAGTAGGTGGACTGGGTAAAGGGGGTAGCTGGGTTAGGGGGGGAGGTTTTGGGTTTAGCTAGTAGGGGTACTGGAAAAGGGAGAAGCTAGTAGGGGACTGGTAAGGTGGGGTAGCTATTAGGGGGAAACTGGTAGGGGGACTGGTAAGGGGGGGGGTTGGGGAAACTGGAAAGGGGTACCCCCCCTAGTAGTGGACTGTAAGGGGGTGGGGGTGGGTTAGCTAGTAGGGGGACTGGTAGGGGTTAGCTATTAGGGGACTGTAAAGGGGGGGGGTAGCTAGTAGGTGGAGGAACTGGTAAGGGGGTACTATAGGGGTGGCTGGGTAAGGGGGACTAGTAGGGGTGGTGGAAAAGGGGTAGCTAGTAGGGGGTGGGGGTGGTTTAAATAGGGGGCCCCTGGTAAGGGGGTAAGTAGTAGGGACCCCTGGTTTAAAAAAGGCCTAAAAAATGGAAACACTTAAAAGTTTAGCAAAAATGTATTTAAAAATCAGGAAAAATTACTTTGCAAATGGACAACCCTATCCCATCCCAGTGTTTAAAACAAATATCAACGTCTGGTCACCAGAAAACGATGTAAAATTGTCATATAACAAGGCTACTGTTAACTTGTTAAAATCAAAAAGGTAGAATTGTCATAACCATGAGATAGAATTGTCATGTCAGAAAGTAGAATTGTCAAATCAAGGCACTGTTGAATTTCCCCTAAATACAAAAGGGGAGAATCATCATGCCACAAAGCTACAGCTGAATATCTCAAGATAAAATTGACATATAATAATAAATAATAATAAAAAGGAGTTTGTATAGCGCCTAATATCTTGCAAAGACAAAGCAGAGCGCTTGCATACAACATTTTCTTACAGAGTCATGCAGCCAATAACTATCAAAAATTAAACAAAATTCAAATGTAAAAAATAATAATAATAATAATAATAATAAATAAATAATAATAAAAAATAATAATAATAATATTGTGTTTTTAAATATAGCGCCGAATCTTGTAAAACAAACAAATCGAAGCGCTTGCAACTAAAATTTCATTTACGCGCATACAACTATCCCCTCAAATATAAAAAAGAACATTTTCAATTTATGCACTGTTTGTACACACACAACAACACACACACACACACACACACACACACCCCACACACACACACCACACACACACACACCCACCCACACACACCGCGAACACACTTGGGAGATGAAGGATGCTTTTGAAAAGTAGAGACGGATATGAGGGAAAGTGTCAGGTAGGAAATAATGTGTTTTTGAGCAGGATTTGAAGGTATCAAGTGAAGGCTTTTGGCGAAGTGAAAGAGGGAGGTCCATTCCACGTGGACGGACCCAAAACAGAAAAAAAGATCGACAGCCAACATGGTTTTGTTTGAATCTGGTGTTCGAAGCACAAAGTAAGTAAACCAGTGAGGCTGTGCCATTTAAAAACCAAACGTATTTTGGGGGCGAGAAAGAAAATTGAGTGATCTATAGTGTCGAAGGCTGCAGATAATTTAAAAGAGTAAGGAGGGAGATTTATTCCTGCATCAGAAGCAAGTAGAAGTGTATCTAAAGTATGGACTAAAGGGGGGATCGGTGCTGTGGTTGGGGCGATAGGCAGATTGAAAAAGGGGATGGAGATCATTGGAATGAAGGTGACCCGTTGAGCTGTTTTTAGAACAACTTTTTTCTAGTACTATTTGAGACAAAGGGTAAGTTTTTAGACAGGACTTTAATTCTTCAGAATGTTGGGATCGAGGTCGTGTGCTTTTTCAGTAAGGTGTGACTATTGCGGTTTTAAAAGAGCTTGTGGAAAATGTCCTGACAGAAGAGATGAGTTTACTATTTTAGTGATAATAGGGACAAGTTTGGAAAGCTTGTGAGAAAACAGGAGCAGGTATGGGATCCCAGGTCGGCATGATTTATAGTCATTTCCTTCAGAATTTGTCATGATTTCTTTTCCCCCCTTGTTTGGAACAGAAGGAAGAGAGGAGTGCCAGTGAACTGGGGATCAGGAGGGGCAGGGGCTGGGAAATGATCTGATCCAGTCTGGAGCGTAATGTTGTTGGGTTTTTGTCTGAAAAGAAGGCAAAAAGATGATGGAAGTACAGACAGGCATGTGTACGCACCATTATATACATACACACGGCCACACGGGACAACCCCCGCGCACACACACACACACACACACACAACACCACACACACCCCCACACACACACCCCACACACAAAAACACACACACACACAGGTTTAGGCTTTGGCAGGGTAAATGGGAAATTGGCTGTTGAAAAGGGAAAGGGGGGAGTTTTAAGATAAAAAGAGGAAAAAGCTTTGTTTGAAACAAATAATCTTTAGGTTGGATTTAAATGTGTCATATGAGGCCTCTGTCGAAGAGAGAGGAGAAAGGTTGTTCCAGAGGATGGACCAGAAATTAGAAAGAGCGACGACCCCAAAGGTGATTGGTTGAAACTAAAGGGATTCGTAAGCACAAGGTATCTGCAGCAGACGGAGGGAACGAGAAGGAGTGTAAAAGGTGAAGACATTCACAGAGTAGGAGGGTGCTGTTTGGTGGAGACATTTTAACAGAGGGTACTGATTTTATAGGTTACTTCTTTGTGGCAACAGGCAACCAGTGGAGAGATTGCAAGAGAGGGTAATGTGTTCAATTTTTTCTTTTCTGAGGACAGGCGAGCTGCAGAGTTTTGTATACGTTGAGGGATTTGGGTAGATGTTGCGGCAGACCAGCTAAAAGAGAATTGCAATAGTCCAGACGTGAGAGAATAAAGACGCAACAAGTTTACATGTTTCATCAGTGGACAGGGACTTTCGAATTGCACTGATACGCCGTAATTGATAGTAGCCCCGACTGACATTCCCCGGGTGAAGAATTTTTGCATAGACAGTTTTTTGTCGATAACAACTCCGAATACTTCACAGCATGGACAGAGGAACCGATGATACCGAGTCTATTAAAGTTTAATGGAAGAGAGTTTGTTTTGGTTCCTACAAGCATGGTTTCGGTTTTAATTGCGTTTAAACTGTAACTTGTTTTGTATCATCCAGTTTTGGATATCTTGAAAGCAGTAGGGGCCATATTTGTCAAGAGAGAAGGCAGATTTTCAGGTGTAACACTACTTTGAATCTGAGAGTCATCTGCGTAAAGTGATAGTTGATATGATGACGGTTTATTATATGTGATAGTGGAGCAGTATAGAGAGTGAAAAGAACAGGGCCGAGAACTGATCCCTGCGGGACACCACATTCCAGTTTGGCAGGTAATAATAATAATAATATATGGAATTTATATAGCGCTGAATCTTGTAAAAAAACAAACAAATCGAAGCGCAGGTATTGACTGTATCTTGTTTACTGCGACTGTATGGAATCGGTCAGTGAGGTATGAACTGAACCAGGAAAAAGGGGGTCCATAAACCACCGACTGTTTTTGAAGATGGGAAGAAGAATTGAAGGTCAATAGTGTCAAAGGGTGCAGATAAGTCGAGTAGAGTGAGAAGGGAGATTTTCCCCCGAGTCCAGAAGTAGAAGTGTATTTAGGGTATGGACTAGGGTAAATTTTCAGTGCTATGGTTGACGCGATAGCAGACTGAAACTCAGAAAAGACGTTGGAGAGAAGGTTAATTAACGTTTTTAGAACTACTTTTTTTAAGGACTTTCCCAGATGAAAGGTAGCTTGGAAACAGGTCTATAATTCTTCAGAATGTTAGGGTCAAGGTCATGCTTTTTGAGTAAGGTGTAAAATAATTGCAGGGTTTTGAAAAATATGGAACATTTCCGAAACAAGAGATGAGTTCACCATTTTCCTGAAGCAGTATAAGTTTGGTAGGCACTGTACAAAAAGAGAAGCAGGTAGGGATCGAGGTCACATGAATTATAAGTCATTTTTCTTTCAGAATTGTCATAATTTCTTTATCAAAGATAGAACTGATAATCACAAGGCTACTGCTGAACTGTCAAATCAAAAAGGCAAAATGTCAATCACAAGGTAGAATTGTCCAAATCCAAGGGAGAATTGTCATATAGCAACCTGCAAAGTTGAAGGAAATGATGGTGATTATTTTACATCTCCCCCTTCAAAAATTCTTGATATTTCTATCTTCTTTGTCGAACGCTCAGACAGCAACCACTTTTTGGTCTGTCATAATGAGCAAAAATGCGTTGCGTTTTAACCCCTCAAGCACTTGAAAATTCAGGCCAACACAATCTTACTTGGAACAGAAATGTTATCTTTTAAATCTTTCTGGAAAAAAGGCAGGTGAATGGACCAAGAAGGCAGAAAATAGACAGGAAGGAAGGTGACAGGAAGAAAAAGAATAAGGCAGAGACAAAGAGAGGGATAGAGAAGATGGAATTATTCGCACAGAATTTCTAGAAAGTGGGGATAATATTTAGACTGGCAGGCCCCTGGTATCCCTACCGGGAAATTTTTGTTACGACGATGACTTTTATCTGGGTGTTTCCATCCCTCAATAGGTACCCAGTTTTAGTTTGAGCTTTAAGCACTAACGAGGTGACAGTCCTGATATGGCTTCTGAGGTCAGCAGGGCTACAATGATTACAGTGGATTTCACAAAACCCTTGGCCATTCCGCTACACTTGGAGAGATGGTCTAGAAGAAGCTAGTCTCCTTAGAGGAGACATTAAACTGAAACCCCTTGACTAGTATGCAGTTATCTATCTATCCATCTATCTGTCCCGTAGTCTGACGACCGTGGGGGCACCCTCAAAGACTCAACAACCAGTTCCCTCCATTCCTCTCTCTGTTCTGCCTTTCTCAGGGTTTTGTTGAGTTCTAGGCCTGTCCATTCGCTGATGTTATCCTCCCAGCTCTTCCTTGGTCTGCCTCTTCTTCTTCCTCCTTGGACAGTGCCTTGTAAAACTGTCTTTGCAAGTCCTTTGGATCTTGTGACATGAGCCCATACCATTTAAGTTTACGCTTTTTCACGATCGTTTAGAAGGTTCTCATAGGGTCCAATGGTTTGCTGGATTCTGTTATGCACGCTTTCGTTGCTTATGTGGTCTTTGTAGGTCCGAAAGCATCTCATCTCCACCGCCTGTACTCTTCTCTCCAAATCTGCTTCAGGGTCCATGATTCACAGGCATACAGAAATAGGGATATGACAAGGGAGCGCATTAGTCTGATCTTGAAGATAAGTGAGATATTTTTATCTCTCCAGATGGTGTTTAGTTTTGACAAAGCTGTTATTGTCTGTGCATACTACTTCTGGCTTGGATCCCTGGTCTGATACAATGGCTCCCAGGTACTTGAAGCTTTGAACTGTTTCCAGCTTCTGGTCATTAACCCTGATATCAGTGCTAATGCCGTTGGTGTTATTAGTCATCAGTTTGGTCTTCTCTGCACTGATTTCCATGCCGTATGTTTTGGAGGCCTTATTCAAGTGTTCTGTTAGGCTGGCAAGCTCTTTTTCTGATCCTGCTACTCCATCAATGTCATCTGCGAAGCGGAGGTTTGTGATCGTTCTGCCACCAATGCTGACTGATCCTTCATGATGTTCCAGTGCATCAGCCATAATTCTCTCAAGGAAGATGTTGAAAAGAGTGGGTGAGAGTCCTGCCTTACTCCAACTGTTGTTCAAAACCGTTCTCCAATGTTGTTGTAGTACACTGCACTGGTGGCCTTGCTGTACAGCTGTACAGCTGTTTGATGCAGTTAGTGGGCAGAAAAATCGTCAGCTACAAGGCAAAGTTTTATTACTGAAATTCACCCCTGAAGATGGAGTGCGGCTACGTTCATGGTGGGCAAAAACGGCGGCACATGCAAACACTCGCCATGGGTGAACCTCGGAGCTCTAGCAGAGCAACGAAAAAAACCCTACAACCAACCAACCAACAAACAAACAAAAGAATAAAAGCCCAACTGAAATTCAGTCCCACTTTTATTGGTACATATGCATATGGATAACCACGAGTACAGGAGGGAACAAATCCACCATCATCACCACCACGACCTTTGACACTGTGGTATAACCACCATCATCACCACCACTACCTTTGACTCTGTGGTATAACCACCATCACACCACAAC
>CM054136.1:68619111-68644813 GCA_028751875.1 Rapana venosa | reverse complement strand
TCCCCTACGACCCTGTCCCCATGGATACCCAAGACATCTTGATAGCGAAGCGCAAACGCCGGCAACTAGAACGGCAGTGGCGGAAGTCAAAAACCGAAATCAACAAACAGTTTTTCCCGAAAACAAATAAACAAAGTCAAACTTTTAATCCATTCAGCAAAGACGACTACTACTTTCCCAAATTTTTCTGTGCTACACCCCAAAAAAATCTCTTTTTTCCCCTCACCTCAAATCTCCTTGGATCTGCAAAAAAAACTCCTCTCCCAAAACCCCCACAGCCTGTCTGAACTTCCATCCTTTATTTTCTCTTCTTTTCAGATAAAGTTCGAAACTACGCTCCAGACTTGATCAAACTAAATTCCCAGCCTGCGCCTCCTGACCCCCAGTTCACTGGCACTCCTCTCTTTTCCTTCCATCCCACAATGGAAAAGAAATCATGACAATTCTGAAGGAAATGACTATAAAAATCATGCGACCTTGACCCCATACCTGCTCCTGTTTTCTCACAATGCCTTCCACAACTTGTGCCTATTATCACTAAAATAGTAAACTCATCTCTTCAGTCAGGAAAATTTTTCCATCAGCTCTTAAAACAGCAATAGTCACACCTCTACTGAAAAAGCACCGACCTCGATCCCAACATTCTGAAGAATTATAGGCCTGTCTCAAACTTACCCTTTACTCTAAAGTACTAGAAAAGTTTGTTCTCAAACAGCTCAACAGTCCCCTTTCATTCCAATGATCTTCTTCCCACTTTTCAGTCTGCCTATCGCCCCAACCACAGCACCGAAACCACCCTAGTAAATACTTTAGATACACTTTTTACTTGCTTTGATGCAGGAAAAATCTCCCTCCTCACTCTTCTTGACTTATCTGCAGCCTTTGATACCATAGATCACTCAATTTTTCTTTCTCGCCTCCAAAATACGTTTGGTATTAATGGCACAGCCCTCACCTGGTTTACTTCATACCTCACAGACCGGTTCCAGAAAGTTATTGTAAACAAAATTCAATCAAAACCTGTCAAAATGGAATGTGGAGTCCCGCAGGGATCAGTCCTGGGCCCTGTTTCTTTACTCTATACACTGCTCCACTCTTTACATATAATTTAAAACAACCACCCTATTTAAACATCTTTTTATGCCGAGAACTCAAATTCAGTGCGCGGGTACTGTTGAAAAATTGCCCCCCTCTTGACAAAAAATGTCCTACTGCCTTCAAGCCCTTTAAAATTTGGGGTGACTTTAGAACAAGTTACAAAATTTAAAAACCCATTTAAAAACCCAAGCCTTTCTATAGGGGCCCCCAAAATAAACTTTTTCCCCTATCACAAAAACTTCAAATTGAATTCGGGAAAACGCAGTTTCCTTTGGGCCAACTTTTGTGAAGTATTTTTTGGAAATAGTTCTTTAAAAAACACTCTCTATGAAAAAATTCATCAAAACAGACCCGGGCCCGTCTTGTACTATCAATTTTCCGCGTAAGGGGGCGATTTCCAAAATATCTGTCCCCTGAAGGGAACTTTTCCCGCTTGTACATCTCTTATTCTTTTAAAGTTTTGAATTTTGTAATTTTTCTTTTGGCTGGCCTACCGCTCATCTATCCACTCTCTTCAAAAGCAACAAAATCTGCCGCTCGACCCGGCCCAAGAAAGAAAAAATTGGGAAAACATCCCCTCCTTTCTTTCGAAAACTCTTCACTGGTTGCCTGTCTCACCCCCGACTGCAGTTTAAAAAAACAATACCTCTTGTTTCAAATGTCTCCACAAATCTGCACCCCCTTTTTCTCTGTAAAATGTCTTCCCCCTGTACACCTTTCCCTCCCGTTTCCCCCCCCTTCAGCCGCAGAACTTTGGCTTTCGAACACCCAGATTTTAAAAAACCCCTGTTTTGGGCCCTCGCTCCCTTTTCTGTTTTTTGGTCCACCACCTGGAATGACCCCCCCCTCTTTCACTTCGTAAAAAACCTTTACTTGATTCCCTTTAAATCCCGGGCCCCAAAAACACCAAAATTATTTCCTACCTGGGGACTTTCCCCCCCCCATATCTGTCCCTAATTTTCAACGATCTTTCACCGTCTAAGGTTTTTTCCGTTTTGTGTTGGGGTGTGTGTGTTGTGTGTTTTTTGGGGTTTTGTGCTGTTTGGGGCGTAGTGCGCGCGCAGGGGTTTCTATTTTGTTTAAGGGGAGTTTTCTTTCCTTAAATGAATTTGGGGAAGCGCTTTGATTTGTTTGTTTTTTACAAGATTCAGCGCTAAATAAAATTTCCCTATAAATTTTTTTATTATTATGACATGCTCAAAAAAGGTTTTAATATACGGGGAAAACACTGTATTACACTGTAATTTCATTGTAAAACATGTAATACACGTAATTTAATGCACTGTACCACAGTACACTACACTGATCGCACTGCAATTTCACGGGAATAAAAATGTAAAATTTCTGTTTGTCAAATCTAATACACTGCACTTACTGTTGTACATTACTTTTTTAAAAATTTACAACACCCCCACTCTGCCGCAGTTTACTACACTGTAAAACCTGTAAAACAATGCCACTGGGACCCCCAGTACACTAAACCCTGCAATGACTGAATACAATTTAAATACCCTTTCCTTTCCCCCTAAACAATGCCCTTTCACTGTTTAAAACACTTATTTCTTGTAAAACAAGCAAAACACCTGTATTTTCATTGTAAAAACTTTAATCACTGTAATACCTTTAATACATTGTAAAACACTGTAATACACTGTAATAAAACCCCGTAATCACTGTAATATATGTAATTTCAATGCACTGTAAACCCCAATCCTACACTGGGGTGCACTGTAAGGGGCCCCTGAAAAACATTGAAAAACACTTTCAAATCCCCTGTATTACACGTGATACACTTAATACACCGTAATACACTGAAAAAAATTTGTAATCACTGTCATACAATGCATTTTTTAAACCCCAGTACACTACAAATTTCAAGCACTGTCATCATTTTAATACTATGTAATATACTGTAATTTTAAATTTTAATCCCCTTTTGTTTCCCCTGTAATTTCATTTTAATAAAAAGTAAAAACCCCCTGCAATACACTGAATTTCACGCAAACACTGTTTAAAACACTGTAATACATTGGGGGTACCTGTAAAAAACCCTTGTAATCACTGCAATTCCGGGATTTTCAATTTTAATACACTTTTTAAAACACTGTAATACACCTTTTAAAACTTTTTAATACACTGCAATACACTATAAGCAATGCAATACACTGTAATGCCCCGGGAATGTACTGTAACACATGGAATAAAACTGTAAAACCCCTACAATACATTGTAATACACTTTCAATACAAATGTAAAAACCCCTGCAAAAAACCCCTGTAATACATTTTTTTCCCCACCCGCAATACACTGTTTAAAAACCCGCAATAAAAACTGAAAATGAACTGTTAAAATTCCCAAAACACTGACCACAGTACACTACACTGCAAAAACACGTCATACACTGTAAAAAACACGTAAAAACTGTACTTCAGTGTCATAACTTTTAAAAAACTTAATACACTGTGATACACTGTAATACCCTGTAATACACTGTAATACTCTGTAATACACTGTAATACACTGTAATACATTCAAATACATTCAAATACACTGTGATACACTGTGATACACGGTAATACTCTGTAATATACTGTAATACACTGTAATACACTATAATTCACTGTAATACACTGTAATACAATGCACTGTACGACTGCAATGTACTGAAATACACTGCAATATACTGTATTACACTGTATTACACTGTAAAACACTGCAATGTGCTGCAGTGCACTTTACTACATGTAATTCATCACACTGTAACGCAGTACACTTCACTTTACTCCAGTACACTACACTGTAATACACTGCACTGAACTGAAATACACTGCAATACACTGCAATACACTGTAATACACTGTAATACACTGAAATACACTGTAATACACTGTAATATATTCTAATACACTGCAATGCACTGCAATAGACTGTATTACTTGTAATTCACTGTAAAACAGTGTAATACAGTGTAATACAATGTAATACGCTGTAATACATTGTAATACACTGTAATACATTGTAATACACTTTAATACGCTGTAATACACTGTAATACAATGCACTGTGCCACAGTACACTACACTGCAATGCACTGTAATACACTGTAATACATTGTAGTAAACTGTAGTACACTGTCATACACTGTAATACACGGTAATACACTATAATACACTGTAATACACAGTAATACAATGCACTGTACCACAGTACACTTCACTGCAATGCACTGTCAGACACCGTAATACACTGTAAAACACTGTAATTCACTGTATAACCCTTTAATAGACTGTAATACACTTTAATACATTGTATTGTACTGTTGTACATTACATTGTTAAACACTTTACAACACCGCACTCTTCCGCAGTTTACTGCACTGTAAAACACTGTAATACAATGCACTGTACCACAGTACACTACACAGCATATGCACTCAGTAATACATTTTAGTACAGTGCATTCTCTGTAATACACTGCATTACACTGTAATACACTTTATTACACTGTAATATTGGAACAACACTGCATTACACTGTAATTACCACTGTATTACATTATTATATACATGTCTATACACCTGTATTACATTGTAAGTTACACTTTATTTCCACTGTAATACACTTTAATACATGGTAATACACTGTAATACATTGTTATTCACTGTAATACACTGTAATACACTGTAATATACGGTATTACTATGCATCTGTCCACAATACAATACACTGCCATGAACTTGTTAAACCTGTATTACATTGTAATACAAACAAGACATTGTAATGCACTACAATACCACTGTTATTCTCGTGATACTCTGTAATAATGTAACTACACTGTAATACTTTGTAATACACTGTCATACAATGACTGTACCACAGTACACTACCACTGCAATGCACTGGTCATACATTTTTAATACTAAGTAATTTACTGTAATTCACTGTAATTACATTTAATACCTGTTACGCATTTTAATACAATGTAAAACACTGCAATACACTGTAATAACACTTGCAAATACACTGTTATTACACTGTAATACATTGTAATACACTGTATACATTGTAATTACACTGAAATTCACGGTATTACATGTAAAATACACTTTAATACACGGTAATACACTTTAATTACATTGTAATTACACTGTATACCAACTGTATTGCACTGTAATGTACTGTAAAACCACTGTAATACTCTGTAATCACTACAATACTATTGTAATACACTGCTATTCACTGCTAATACACTGCAATACGCTGTTAATACATTGTAACTCACTGCAATACAATGTAATACGCACTGAAATACACGGTAATGAACTGTAATTACAAAGAACTGTACCACAGTACATTCATTGCAATGCACTGTTATGCACTGTAATAACTGCTAAAAACACTGTCTTCAGTGTCATTACACATTTAATAAACTGTAATCTTTGTGATACACTGGAAATACCCTGTAATAACTGTAATACTCTGTAATACACTGTAATACACTGTATACATTCAATACATTCAAATATCACTGTGATACACTGTGATACACGGTATTTAATACTCTGTAATATATGTTAATATTACACTGTAATACACTAATTTACTGTTATACACTGTAATACAATGCACTGATTACCAGTACACTACACTGCAATGTATGAAACTACACTGCATTATACTGTATTCACTGTATTACACTGTAAAAACTGCAATGTCGGCTGCAGTGCACTGCACCTACATGTAATTCATCACAATGTAATCCCAGTACACTTTCACTTTACTCCAGTTACACTACACTGTAATACACTGCACCGAATGGAATACACTGCAATACACTGCAATACACTGTAATACACTGTAATACACTGAAATACACTGTAATACACTGTAATACATTCTAATACATGGCAATGACTGCAATACACTGTATTACTTGTAATTCACTGGTAAAAACAGTGTAATACAGGGTAATACAATGTAATACGCTGTAATACTGTTGTAACACACTGTATTACATTTGTAAAACACTTTAATACGCTGGTAATACACTGTAATACAATGCACTGTGCCACAGTACACTACACTGCATGCACGTAATACACTGTATACATTGTAGTAAAATGTAGTTACACTGTCATTAATGTCTTACCACTGTAATACACGGTAATACACTGTAATACACTTGTAATACCAGTAATTCAATGCACTGTACCACAGTTCACTTCACTGCAATGCTCTGTCAGACCCTGTAATGCCACGGAAAAACACTGTAATTACTGTAATACCCTGTCATAGTCACTGTAATACACTTTAATACATTGTATTGTACTGTTGTCATTACATTGTTGAAACACTATACAAACACCGCACTCTGCCGCAAGTTTACTGCACTGTTAAACATCTGTAATAAATTGCAACTGTCCACAGTACACAACGACTGCCCAATGCACAGTCAATACATTTTAGTACAGATGCATACACTGTAATACACGGCAATACACTGTAATAACACTTTAATACACTGTATATACATTGAAACACACTGCAATAACAGTTAATACACTGTATCCACTGTAATACACTGTAATTACACTGTAATTGACTGTAATTACCATGTGGGATGACTGTAATACAAATGCACTGTACCACAGTACATACACTGCCAATGCTCTGTTAATACACTGTAGTCACATGTACTTCACTGTAATACACTCTAATACAATGTAATACACTGCGATACAATGTAATACACTGCAATACACTGTTAATATCGGTAATAACACTGTAATACACTGTCACTACATGTATACTCTGTTATACACTGTGATACATGTGTAATACACTGTATACTCTGTTAATATACTGTAATACAAGTAATACACATAGAATGCAATGTGAATACACCTGTAATACAATGCACTGATACCAAGTACACTACACTGCAATGCACTGTAATACATTTAATAACGGCAATACACTGTAATACACTGCAATACACTGGCATTACACTGTAATACAATGTAATACATTGTAACACATTATAATACACGCCAATACACTGTATAACTTGGAATACACTTTAATTCACTGTATAACACTTTAATACATTGTAATACACTGTTAATACATTGTAATACACTGTATACACTGTAATACACTGTAATACACTGTATACAATGCATCTGTAAACAGTGCACTACACAGAATGCACTGTAAAACGAATTGTAAGACAACTGCATTACACTTTTATACACTGTTAGAAATGCACTGTACCACAGTACACTACACTGCAATTCACTGTAATTACACTGTAATACGCGTGCAAATAAACCCAAATGTAATTCACGGTAATACACTTTAATACACTGTAAACACTGCAATACACTGTAATTATTTGCACTGTACTAGAGTACACTACACTGCAATGCACTGTAATACACTATAAACACACTGTAATACACGGTATAATACCTTTAACACACTGTAATCCACTTTAATGCATTGTAAAACTCGGAAATACATTGTCTACACTGAAAAACTTTGTAATACACTATAATTACACTGTAATACACTTGTAATTCAATGCACTGTACCACGGTACACCTCACTGCAATTTGAACAGTAATACACGGTTAAATACACTGTAAATCTGTAAGTCATGCAATAACTCCTTAATTACCTGTAATACACTTTATTACATTTTTCACACTATAATACACTGCAAACTACACTGCAATACACTGTAATACAATGCTATGTGCCACAGTACACTACCTGTAATGCCTGTAATACACTTTTATGGACAATGTAGTACACTGTAATTTACTTTAATACACTGTTAATACTTGTAATAAACTGCAATACTTTTGTAATACACTGCCAATACACTGTAATACAACTGCAATACACTGAAATGCACTGTAATACACATGAAAATACATTGTAAGTACACTGCAATACACGCCACCTTGCTGCAGTGCACTTACACTACTGTAATTTACTTCCACACTGGGACCGCAGTACACTTCACTGATTACTACAGTACTCTACACTGTTAATACACTGCACTGAACTGAAATACACTGCATGTATGTTGTACATTACATGGTTAAAACACTTTACATTCACCGCACTACGCGCAGTTTATACACTGTAATACACTGTAATACAATGCACTGTACTCACTACACTGCAATGCACTGTGAATACATTGTAAGAAACTGCAATACACTTTATACACTGCATACAGCTGTATATACACTGAATTGCTCTGTAATGCATTGTAAAAACATGCAATACACTGTAATACATTGTAATAAGCTGTAATACACTATAATACTCTGTAATACGCTGTTATACAATGCAACTGTACACTAGTACATACACTGCAAGGCTAAGTAATACTTGTAATACAGGCAATACACTGTATTACAATGTAATACACTGTATACATTGTATACACCCGCAAGACACTGTATTCACTGTAATACACTGTAATACAATGTAAATACACTGTAATACGCTTTATTACAAAACTCTTTGTTCACAGTACTCTACACTGCATTGCACTGTACATTAATTGTAATACACTGCAATAACACCGTTAATTTATGTAATTACACTGTTTATACATTGTAATACACGGTGATTGCTGTACTTACTCTGGTAATACACTGTAATACACTGTAATACATTGTAATACACTGGTGAACCAGTGTATACCACTGTAATACTCTGTAATACACTGTAATACACTGTAATACAATATAATGCATGTTAACTCTGTAATACAATGCTCTGTACCACAGTATACTTCACTGCAATGCACTGTAATACATTTGGAATACACTGCAATACACTGTGCACTGCAATTCACTTAATACCGGTACTTACACTGTAGTACACTGTATTTCATTGTATACACATTGTTAATACACTGCAATACACTGTATACTTTGTATACACTTTATACACGGTAATATACTGTAATACTTTGTTAAAACACTGTAATACATGGTAATACACTTGTAATCATGTAATCAAGTAATACACTTGTTAATACACTGTAATACACTGTAATTCACTGTAATACACTTTTATACATTTGTAATAACACAACTGTAATACACGGGAATACACGGTATACAATGCACTGTACCACAGTGACTACAACGTAATGCACTGTTTGAATTCATTGTAATACACTGCAATACACTGTTATTACACCTGTAATACACTGTGAATCAATGCACTCTACACATTACACTACTCTTGCAAATTCACTGTATTAATACACTGTAATCCACTGCCAAAACACTGTAATTCACTGTTAATACACTTTAATTACATTGTAAAACAATGCTATACACTGTAACACTTCAATTACACTGTATTACATTGCACTGCTACTTAGAGTTACACCGACACTGCATTGCACTGTAATACACTGTTTTACACTGATATACAACTATAACACACTGTAATACACTTTAATGCAGTGTAACACACAATAATACACTGTAATACACTGAAAAACACTGTAATACACTCTAATACACTGTAATACACTGTAATACAATGCACTGTACCACAGTACACCTCAGAGCAATGCACTGTAATACACTGTAATACACTGTAATACACTGTAATACACTGTAACTCACTGTAATACACCTTATTACACTGTAATACACTTAAATACATTTTTCTCACAATAATACACTGCAATACACTGTAATACAATGCACTGTGCCACAGTACACTACACTGCAATGCACTGTAATACACTTTAATACAATGTAGTACACTGTAATTCACAATAATACACTGTAATACATTGTAATAAACTGCAATACATTGTAATACACTGCAACACACTGTAATACACTGCAATACACTGAAATACACTGTTATATTACACTGAATGTACATTGTAATACACTGCAATACGCTGCACTTTCTGCCAGTGCACTACACTACATGTAATACCGCTGTTACAGTTCACTGTACAGTGTAGTGACACGGTAATACACTGCTCTGATCTGAAATACCTGCACTGTACTGTTGTACATTACTTTGTTAAAAACTTTTACACCACACGCACTACGCGCAGTTTTACTACACTGTTTATTTCACTGTAATACAATGCACAGTACCTCAAGTTACTCTACACTGCAATGCATGTAATACATTGTAATAAACTGCAGACAAATAATACACTGTAATACGCTGTAATAAATTATTGTTCACTGTAATTACGCTGTATATACAATGCAATGTACAGTACACTCACTGCAAGGCACTGTTATACATTGTTTTCATTACACTGCAAGACATTGTAATACACTGTTAATACACTGTAATCCATTGTAATACACCGCAAGACTTTGGTATTACACTGTAATTCAATGTAATACAAATTGTAATATACTGTAATAACGATGAAACTCAATGCAAGGTAAAACAAGCACGCTACACTGCAATGCACTGGTATAATTGTATACACTGCACAAATACCTGTAATACACTGTAATACACTGTGATACACTGTAATACAATGCAATACACTGCTAATACAATGTAATTAACTGTATTACTTATTAATACATGTAAAACACTGCATAACACACTGTAATACACTGCATTACCACTGTAATACAGGGCTCTGTACACAGGTTCACTTCACGGCACTGAATCTATATTACACTGTAATACACTGTAATACATCGAAGTCATCTTGTATTACACTGTAATACACTGTAATTACACGGTTAAATTTACTTTATATACACTGTAACTCACGTTTTACACTGTATTACATGTTAGTATCACTGCAATGCATGGCAATACACTGTTTTCTGGTTTTATTCAATGTAATAGACTGTACTAGACGTATTACACTGTGAAGCATCTGTTATACATGGTTAGAGGTTGTATTACAGTGTATTAAGACACTGTAATACATTGTAATACACCGAAATTACACTGTAATACACTGTAATTACAACTGTTAATACACTGTAATACTATGTATTTAACACAGTAACCTTACACTGCAATGCACTGTAATACACTGTTAATACATTGTAGAACAATGTAGTACACTGTAATACACGGTAATACACTGTACTACAGTGTAATACATGTAATACACTGTTATATAATGTTAATCCTCTGTAATTACGCTGTAATACACTTAGTAACATGTTTTACATTTCACTGTACACAGTACACTACACTGCAATGCAACTGTAAAAAACTGTAATAAAATTTTAATACACTGTATACATGTTATTACACTGCATACACTGTAATACACTTTACATTACACTGTAATTCATTGTAACACACTGCAATTCACTGCAATACACTGAAATAAACTGTTAAAACACTGTACACACTGTATACATAAACTGTCAGGTAATACACTTCAATACTCTGTAATACACTGTAATCACTGTATACACTGTAATAAGACATTGTGATACACTGTGATACACTGTAATACACTGTAATTGATAATAATAAAATAGATAATAATAATAATAATAATAATAATATAATAATAATATTACTAATAAATAATAATTAATAATGAATAGCATTTATATAGCCATTTCTCAAAGCAATGGACTCAATGCGCTTTCATACCATGCGCATCTATTACACTTGCACACACAGCAACATATAATAACAACAACAACAATCAACAACAATGATAATGGAGAATTTCTAAAGCGCAAATAAATTTACCCAGAGATACCTATCGCACTGTAGTGGCCACACTTGCGTCGGGCACACACTAGCGGGCAATTAACAGTTACACTCAGAGAAATGGCACTAGCATAACATAACTACAAACAAACAAAAACCCATAACCAACAGCCAGCATTGCACATGACAGTAGCCTACAGTGTGACAAACGGCGGACCGTCAAGACAAGCACAATTATATTAACTAGTAAGAATTACATTTAAAGAGATGTGTCTTCCAATGAGACTTAAACTGGTTATAGTGGGAGCATGTCTGACGCTACCTGGTGGCAGAGTGTGCCGATCGGTGGGCGCAGCTAACACCAAAAGATCTACGACCTGCGAGTTTTTTTTAGGTTGTAATGGGGTACGGTACATTTGTAATACACTGTTAATACACTGTAATTACTGTATTCAATACACTATACCTTGTTTAGAGTATATTGCAGTGTATTACGTGTTTTACAGGTTTTACTGTGTTATTAAAGTGTTGTTCAGTGCATTGCAGTGTAGTGTTCCTGTTGTACATTGCAATGTCGTTTACAGTTGTATTGCGTGTTTTCATGTTTCTCGCTGTGTTTTACAGTGTTTTTTACATGTATTACAGTGAATTACAGTGTCTATTACAGTGTATTACAGTGTATTACGGTGTTTTACGGTGTTTTACAGAAAATTACAGTGTATTACAGGGTATTGCAGTATATTACAATTGAATATAGTGTATTGCATTGTATTACAATGTATTACAGTGTAATACAGTGTATTACAGTGTATTGCAGTGTATTACAATGTATTAAAGTGTATTAAAGTGTATTGCAACGTATTACAGTGTATTACAGTTGGAATTACAGTGTATTACAGTGTATATTACGTGCATTGCAGTGCATTGCAAGTGTAGTGTTACTGTGGGTTTACAATGCAATGTATTACACTGTATTGCAGTGTATTACAGTGTATTTGTCAGTGTTTTACAGTGTTTTACAGTGTATTTACAGTGAATTACAGTGTATTACAGTGTATTACAGTGTATTCAGTGAATTGCAGGTGTAGTGGTACGGTGGTTACAGTGCAACTGTATTGCATTGTCTATGTCAGTGTAATGCAGTGTATTACAGTTAAATATAGTGTATTTGCAGTGTATTACAATGTTTTACAGTGTTATTACCGTGTATTGCAGTGGTATTACAGGTTGTGCAGTGTTATTACATTGTATAACAATACATTCGCAGTGTAGTGCACTGTGGGTCAGTGCATTGTATTTTGTGTATTACAGTTTAGTTCAGTGTAGTACAGTGTATTACAGGGTATTACAATGTATTACAGGATGTATTTACAAATTTATACAGTGTAGTCTATACAGTGTATTACAATGTTATTACAATGTATTTCAGTGTTTTACAGTGTTATGCAATTTATTATTACTGTGTATTGCAGTGTATTTCATTGTAATACAGTGCATCTTGCAGTGTAGTGTACTGATGGTTTATTGCATTGTATTACAGTGGAGTACAGTGATTTATTTTGTATTACAGTGTTGTTCAGGTGATATTAAAGGGTATTAATGCATTTGCAGTGCAGTGTACTGTGGTACAGTGCTTTGTATTACAGTGCATTACATTGTATTACAGTGTATTAGAGTGAGAGTATTGGGAGACAAAACAGTGGCCAACAGACTGGACACAATCACTCATCATACCCCTGCCCAAGAAGGGGAATTTACGCCAATGCCAAAACTATAGGACAATCAGCCTCATCAGCCACGCCAGCAAGATCATGCTCAAAGTTATTTTGAATCGACTCAAGAAGGAGGCAGAAGAACACCTTGCAGAGGAACAAGCTGGGTTCAGGGCAGGCAGGAGCACAATCGAACAAATTTTTAACTGCCACATCATGATGGAAAAACATCTTCAACATCAGAGAGACCTGTTCCACAACTTCATCGACTTCAAGAAGGCTTTTGACAGAGTATGGCACGAAGGCCTGTGGCAGGTCCTCAGAATGTTTGGCATTGAAGAAGGACTAGTGCAAACCATTCAAGCACTATACAACACTGCAAGCAGTGCAGTCCTTCTGAACAATCAGGTCGGAGACTACTTCAAAACCACAGTTGGGGTCCGACAAGGATGCCTGTTATCTCCAGTCCTGTTCAATCTGTTCTTGGAAAACATCATGAGAGAGACCCTCCATGACTTTCACCCTACCATCTCCATTGGCGGCAGACCCCTCAACAACTTACGGTTTGCCGATGACATTGACCTCATGGGCGGAAGTAACACAGAGCTGCAAGATCTTACGACCAGACTTGAGAACAGAGCTGGAGCATATGGGATGGAGGTGAGCTCGGAGAAAAGTAAAGTACTTGTGAACAGCACGAGCAATGCCACCGCTAAAATTTACATGAACGGCCAACAACTGGAGGAGGTAGACGCTTTTAAATACCTCGGCGCTACACTCACAAAGGACGGGCGATCGACGACAGAAATCAAAGTCAGAATAGCCATGGCAACATCTTCCATGACAAAACTCACCACCATATGGAAAAGTAAAGAGATCAGTTTCCCAATCAAACTAAAGCTCTACAAAGCCCTAATTCAGTCGATCCTGCTGTACGGAAGTGAAACCTGGACATTGACTGCTGAAACAGCAAAGCGAATCCAGTCATTCGAAACAAAATGCCATAGAAAACTACTGGGCATATCCTGGAGAGAACGAAAGACCAACGAATTTGTCAAGAGTCAAATATCACGGCTGGCAGGTCCACAGGAACCCCTTCTCACCATTGTCAAGAAGAAAAAGCTGACATGGTTCGGCCACGTCACCCGCCACAACACTCTGCCCAAAACAGTACTGCAGGGGACACTCGAAGGTGGCAGAAGGAGGGGAAGACAGAACAAGTCATGGATGGACAACATCAGAGAATGGACCAGGATGAATGACTCAGCACTACTGCGCAGAGCCGAGGACCGAGATGGATGGAGGAGGCTTACCACGGCATCGTCTTTCATGTCTCCCCCACGACCGCCAAGGTCACGGGTCTGATGATGATGATGATGTATTAGAGTGTATTGCAGTGTGTTACAAAGTATTACAGTGTATTAAATTGTATTACAGTGTATTACAGTGTATCACAGAGTATCACAGTGTATTACAGTGTATTGCAGTGTATTACAATGTCTTACAGTGTATTACAGTGTATTACAGTGTATTACAGTGTATTGAAGTGTATTACAGTGAAGTATAGTGTATTACAGTGTATTACAGTGTATTACAGTATATTGCAGTGTATTGCAGTGTATTGCAGTGTGTTACAATGTATTACAGTGTATTAAAGTGTATCACAGTGTATTGCAGTGTATTAAAATGTATTCCAGTGTATCAAAATTTATTACAGTTCATTGCAGTGTAGTGTACTGTGCTACAGTGAATTGTAATACATTAGACTACAGTGTATTACAGCGTATTACAGTGTATTACATTATATTACAGTGTATTACAGTGTATTACAGTGTATTGCATTGTATTACAGTATATTACAGTGTATTACAGTGCAATACAGTGTATTGCAGTGTATTACAATGTATTGCTGTGTATTACAATGTATTAAGGTGTATTACAGTATATTACATAGAATTAAAGTGTATTACAGTGTATTACAGTGCATTGCAGTGTAGTGTACTAAGATACAGTTTTTGTATTACAGTGCATTACAGTTTATTACAGTGTATTACAGTGTATTGCAGTGTATTACAGTGTATTGCAGTATATTACAATGTATTAAAGTGTATTACAGTCTATTAAAGGGTTATACAGTGAATTACAGTGTATTACAGTGTCTGACAGTGTCTGACAGTGCATTGCAGTGTAGTGTACTGTGGTACAGTGCATTGTATTACAGTGTATTACAGTGTATTACCGTGTATTACAGTGTACTACAGTGTACTACAATGTATTACAGTGTATTACAGTGTATTACAGTGCATTGCAGTGTAATGTACTGTGGTACAGTGCATTGTATTACAGAACATTACAGTGTATTACAGTGTATTACAGTGTATTACAGTGTATTACAATGTATTGAAGTGTATTACAATGTATTACAGCGTATTACAATGTATTACAGTGTATTACAGTGTATTACAGTGTATTACAGTGTATTACAGGTAATACAGTGTATTGCAGTGTATTGTAGTGTATAAGAATGTGTTACAGTGTATTTCAGTGTATTACAGTGTATTACAGTGTATTGCAGTGTATTGCAGTGTATTACAGTGTATTAAAGTGTTTTAAAGTGTATTACAGTGAATTACCGTGTACTACATTGTATTACAGTGTATTACAGTGTATTGCAATGTATTATAATGTAGTAAAGTGTTTTACAGTGTGTTGCAGTGTATTACAATGTATTGCAGAGTATTACAGTGTATTACAATGTATTAAAGTGTAGTACAGCATATTACAGCGTATTAGAGCAAAATACATTGTATTACAATGTATTACAGTGTATTACAGTGAATTGCAGTGTAGTGTTGTGTGGTACAGTGCAATTTATTACAATGTATTACAGTGCATTACAGTGTATAAACAGTCAGTATAAACAGCATTTCCACCTTCTGGAAATTCTGTGATTATTCAACTGATAGAGGGCACCCAATATTTCATTGATTGTTTTGATGTATGTATGTTTACAAGGACAGATTGTAAGGATTGGCTTGGCCAAAAATCTTTATTCTTGTGTATTAAATATCATTCATTGATTTACTCATTTGAGTTTCTCTCTCTCTCTCTCTCTCTCTCTCTCTCTCTCTCTCTCTCTCTCTCCACACACACACACACACACACACACACACACACACACACACACACACACACACACACACACACACACACACACACACACACGCACACACGCACACACACAGACACACGAACGCACACACGCACACACACACACACACGCACGCACGCACACAGACACACACAGACACACACACAGACACAGACACACACACGCACACACACACTGCTCCACAATGTCAAGTGGTCAAATATTACATGTATACATCAAGAACAGGAATGAAGTAAATAAGACAATATCCTCATTTTCTCCCATCAACTGACCAGCTGACCACTACTCAAATAAAACATGCAGAGTTCATGGATCTTGGCCTTTTTACGTTAATTTACGGGAAGCTACGAAAACAAGGATATTCCCCGAAACACAACCAAAAAGAAAATGAAACAAAAAATAAATAAACATAAGATAAACAACAATTTTTGGAACAATATGATATAATAGAACACAATACAGCACAATATGTATTGTCTATATCCCACATGCTTCTCAGCCTGAATTCGGATATATATTTCCATTTTAGGTTAGCGAAGAGACAGGCACTGTAGCCTGTTGGATAAAACAACGGACTTGCGGTCTGTATGTTTCTTGGTGTCACGGGTTCGAATTTCAGTCAGGAGTTTTTCTGCCTTCCTTGCTGGCCATGCCTGCACGCTACCCCACAGTTGTGTCCCTTTCTGTCCTGACAAAAATCATGCACTAAAAAAATCAACAAGGTAGGTCAGGGGAGGAGAGGGAGGAGGTTTAGGGGGAGTATGATGAGGGTAGGTCTGGGGAGGGAGGAGGCTTAGGGGGAGTATGATGAGGGTAGGTCTGAGGAGGGAGGAGGAGGTTTAGAGGGAGTATGGTGAGGGTAGGTCTGGGTAGGGAGGAAAGGCTTAGTGGAGTATGATGAGGTAAGACAGTGAGGAGGAGGAGTTTAGGGGGAGTAATGATGAGGTAGGTCTGGTAGGGAGGAGAAGGCTTGGGGGGGGGAGTATGAATGGAGGTAGGTCATGGGGGGGGGGAGGGAGAAGGTTTAGGGAAGTATGATGAGGGAAGGTCATGGGGGGGGGAGGGAGAAGGTTTAGGGGAAGTATGATGAGGGTAGGTCAAGGGGGGGGGGAGGGAGAAGTTTAGGGGAAGTATGATGAGGGTAGGTTCATGGGGGGGGAGGGGGAGGGTTTAGGGGAAGTATGATAAAGGGTAGTTGGGGAGGGGAGGAGGAGGCTTAGGGGGAGGGTAGATGAGGGTAGGTCTGGGGGGGGGAGAAAGGAGGTTAGGGAGTATGGGAGAAAAGGGAGGGAGGTTTAGGGGAGTAGGATGAAGGTAGGTCGGGGAGGGAGGAGAAGATTTTTAAGGAGGATAATGTGAGGGTAGAAATGAGGAAAGTATTTAAGGGTGTAGATGAGGGTAGGGGAGTGAGGGTAGGGGAGTAATGATGAGGGAAACGTTTAGGAGAGGAGGTTAGAGAAGTAATAGAGGTAGCTTTTTAGGAGAGAGTTTAAGGGAGTATATAGGGTAGCTGGGATGAGGTTTAGGGGAGTAATGGCGGGTAGAAGAGGTATGAGGGAGTCTGGGGAAGCGAGCTAGTGGTAGGGAAAGAGGTTTAGGAGCGTGGACAGTGGATAGTAATGGGGGGGGGGGGAAGTTATTTGAAATTGCTTTATTTTATAAATACAATCCAATTAATATTAAACACGTAACAACCTACATGCTCCCCACACCTAATCCAAAATCATGCTTAGTACAAATATGCAACTCCTGTGACAGAAAATATGGCAAAAATGACTTCAACTTTCTTTCGTACTTTACTCAGGGGCTTACAATTCTGCATTTCTGCCCCTTCTGTGTCTGTCTATTGCTATATTTTTTCTCTGTATTACCACCACCACCACCACTATACCATCCTCTTTGATAATTTCTTTTAAAGCACTGACTATAACAATCGGTTTTTGTCTTTCTTGGCTTGGTTTGGTTTGGGGTAGGTCTGGGGTGGGAGGAGGTCTAGGGCTTGATTATAAAAGGTAAAGGTGTCCCATAACCTTTAAGGTCATAGGGGAACAAGGCGTCAGAGACCTCACTTCTCTAGGGGCCAGCGTATTGAGGGCGGCGCCCATCTCCTCTCCCACGCTGCTTTATCTTCCCTAACCCTATAGAGGGCTGGTACCCATTTCCAGCTGGGTGAACTGGGGGAACTGTACTGAAGCCAAGGCGTGCAAACGGTCACCCATCCAAGTGGTAACCACGCTTGACGCTGCTTAACTTGGCTGGGGGAAAGCGAGTGCTCCGACCACTGAGCTAGGGGAGGCAGTACCCTCTCCCGCACAGTAGCCATTGATGATGAGGTCAACACCAGACTCGCCAAAGCAAGCGCTGCCTTTGGCAGACTTCGAAAGAATGTGTGGGACAAGAGAGGCATCTCAACAGAAACCAAGATCACGGTCTACAAAGCGGTAGTGCTCATCACCCTGCTCTATGGCTCAGTCATGGACAGTCTACCAACGCCATGCTAAAAAGCTGAACCACTTCCACACCACCTGTTTGAGAAAACTGTTTAGCATCAAGATCCCAGACACTGAGGTGCTCACTAGAGCAAACCTTCCCAGCATCCACACCATCCTGATGCGACCCAGCTTTGCTGGGCAGGCCATGTAGTTCGCATGCCAACCATCGGCTCCCCAAAAAACTTCTATTTGGCAAACTTCAGCATGGAAAGCGCTCCCAGGTAGGCCAGAAGAAACGCTTCAAGGACACTCTGAAAGCCTCACTGAAAGCCTTCAACATTGAGATAAACTCATGGGAGCAGGCAGCAATGGAGAGGCCACAGTGGTGAGCAGCTGTACGCAGCGGCGTCAAGGCCCACGAAGCAAAAAGAATTGCGACAGCTGAGCAACGCAGGCAAGACAGAAAAGATAGAGCCTCCAAGTCAACAAAAGCAGCCACTATACCCTGTCCATACTGCTCAAGAACTTTTCAAGCGCGGATTGGCCAAATAAGTCATCTTCGCACCCACAGAAATGGACCCTCCCAATCCCAGGATGAATAGATGGTCATCATCGATCCCGATGGACGAAGAAGAAGAAGATATACCTCTGCTTCGTGCTTTGCCACTACTGGGGCATCTGAGTACCACGATCTTGGCGCAACTGACATGGTCATTATCATCTCCTCCCTCTCCTTCTCTCCCCTGTCCCTGTGCCTTGCTTACTGGTGTGTTTGAGGTCTTCAGCTGGACTGGTCAACTGTCACGGTTAGTTTGTTCTTTTGGTTTGTTTCTTCCTTTTTTCGTGTCTTCCTTTATTCGTTTGTAAATCTCTTTCCTTCTTCCTTTTTTCTCTTCTCTCTCTCTCTCTCTCCTCTCTCTCTCCTCTCTCTCTCTCCTCCCCTCTCTCCTCTCTCTCTTCTCTCCTCTCTCTCTCTCTCTCTCTTTCTCTCTTCTCCTCTCTCTCTCTCTCTTCTCACTCTCTCTCTCTCTCTTCCTGTCTCTTCCTCTCTCTCTCTTTCTCTCTTCTATTTCTACCTTTTTTCATGCATTCATTCTGTCTTTAATTTTTCCCTTTTCCTTGTTTTTACGTCTTTTTGTAGCCTAACCATTCTTCTGCCCATCACCCACCTATCCATCCATCCTTTCCCTCCATCCATCCCTCCATCCATCATCCATCATCCTCCCTCCATGCGTATTTTAATCATTCTCTCATTAGTATCACTAGTTCCTGTGCTTGTCATTTACGTTTCAAAGCTTTATTTGTTTGTCCATTCGTCATTTCCTTCCTTCCTTGATTTGTTTATTTATTTATTCCCTCATCGTGTTGGTAATCGGAAACGGAAAAGTCTGTATGAAAAGTAGGCAGCGATCTGAATAAGAGCAAAACAATAAAAATAAGGACAAAGGGAAACACATAACACAGATAAGTGCATCTTTAAGAACAACAAATGGGGCAGGTGCAGGCTTACAGAGGCAAAGGCCTGCTGGTCTCCATGGACGGCTTCCTCTGGGACTACCTCCACAAGGTGCCGGGACTGCGGCACTTCCCGCGTCTGGCAGCACGTCAACAACCCCTTTGCTACAAAGACGTTTCCCTGTCACTACACCATTGCTACAGGTCAGTTTCCCTGTCACTACACCATTGCTACAGGTCAGTTTCCCTAATCCCTCACCATACTCTCCCTAAACCTCCACCTCCCTACCGAGACCTACCCTCATCATACTCCCCCTAAACTTCCTCCTCCCTCCCCAGACCTACCCTCATCATACTCCCCCTAAGCCTCCTCCGCACCAGACCTACCGTCATTATACTCCCCCTAAACCTCCTCCTCCCTCACCAAACTACCCTCACCATCCTCCCTCACGAGACCTACCATCATTATACTCCCCCTAAACCTCCCCTCCCTCACCAAACCTAAACCCCCACCACCTCCCTCACGAAACCTACCCTCATTCATACTCCCCCGAAACCTCCCCTTCACTCACCAAACTACCCTCACCATCTCCCTCACGAAACCTACCCTCATCATACTCCCCTAAACCTCATTTCCTCCCCAGACCTACCCCATCATACTCCCCCTAAACCTCCTCCTCCCTCACCAGACCTTCCCTCATCATATTCCCCCTAAACCTCCTCCTCCGTCACCAGACCTACCCCCCATCATACTCCCCTAAACCTCCTCCTCCTCCCAGACCTACCCTCATCATACTCCCCCTAAACCTCCTCCTCCCTCCCCAGACCTACCTCCACCTTATTCCTTCCCCTCCTCTCTCCCTCATACCTCCACTTCCTCTTTCCCCAGACCTCCACCACACTCCTTCTCCTCCCCTCTCATACGACCTACCCCCTCATACTCATAGAGTTTTGTTGGGGATTTTGTTGTTGTTGTTTTTTTTAGTGCATGATTTTTGTCAGGACAGAAAGGGACACAACTGTGGGGTAGCGTGCAGGCATGGCCAGCAAGGAAGGCAGAAAAACTCCTGACTGAAATTCGAACCCGTGACACCAAGGAACATGCAGACCGCAAGTCCGTTGTCTTATCCAACAGGCTACAGTGCCTGTCTCTTCGCTAACCTAAAATGGAAAACATATATATCTGAATTCAGGCTGAGAGGCACGTGGGATACAGACAATACATATTGGGCTGTATTTGGTTCTATTTTATTGTATTGTTCCCAAAATGTTGTTTGTCTTATTTTTATTTTTTTTTGTTTATTTTTCTTTCTGATTGTGTTTCGGGGAATATCCTTGTTTTCGTAGCTTCCCGTAAATTAACGGAAAAAGCCACGATCCCTGAACTCTGCATGTTTTATTTGAGTAGTGGTCAGTTGGTCAGTTGATGGGAGAAAATGAGGATATTGTCTTATTTCCTTCATTCCTGTTCTTGATGTATACATGTAATATTTGACCACTTGACATTGTGGAACAGTGTGTGTGTGTGTGTGTGTGTGTTGTGTGTGCGTGTGTCTGTGTGTCTGTGTGTGTTTGTATGTCTGTGTGTGTCTTTGTCTGTGTGTTTGTCTGTGTGTCTGTGTCTGTGTGTCTCTGTGTGTCTGTGTGTGTGCGTGCGTGCGTGTGTGTGCGTGCGTGTGTGTGTGTGTGTGTGTGTGTGTTGTGCGTGTCTGTGTGTGTCTGTGTCTTTGTGTCTGTCTGTGTGTCTGTGTCTGTGTGTCTGTCTGTGTCTGTATGTGTGCGTGCTTGTGTCTGTGTGTGTCTGTGTGTGTCTGTATGTCTGTGTGTGTCTGTGTCTGTGTGTCTGTGTCTGTGTGTGTCTGTGTGTGTGCGTGCGTGTGTGTGTGTCTCCGTGTGTGTCTGTATGTCTGTGTGTGTCTGTGTCTGTGTGTCTGTCTGTGTGTCTGTGTCTGTATGTCTGTGTGTGTCAGTGTCTGTGTCTCTCTCTGTGTGTCTGTGTCTGTGTGTCTGTGTGGTGTCTGTGTGTGTGCGTGCGTGCGTGTGTGTGCGTGCGTGTGTGTGTCTGTGTGTGTGGTCTGTGTGTGTGTCTGTAAGTGTGCGTTCGTGTGTGTGTGTGTGTGTGTGTGTGTGTGTGTGGTCTGTGTGTGAGTCTCTCTGTGTGTGCGTACGTGTATGCGTGTGCGTGTGTGTATGTGTGTGTCTGTGTGCGTGCGTGCGTGTGTGTGTCTGTGTGTGTGTCTGTGTGTGTGTGTGTGTGTGCGTGTGTGTCTGTGTGTGTGTGCGTGCGTGCGTGCGTGTGTGTGTGTGTGAGAGAGAGAGAAAAAAAACTCTATGAGTGAATCAATGAATGACATTTAATACACAAGAATAAAGATTTTTGGCCAAACCAGTCCTTACAATCTGTCCTTGTAAACATACATACATCAAAACAATCAATGAAATATTTGGTGCCCTCTATCAGTTGAATAATCACAGAATTTCCAGAAGGTGGAAATGCTGTTTATACTGACAGCCCCCCCCCTCCACTCCCCCCCCCCTCCCGGCACCCCCACGGGGGTACTCTTGCCCATATGAAAATTTCTAAGGATTGGAATGGATTGGGTTATAATTATTCATATGGATTGTGTTGCAATGGATTGGATTGGAATGCGTTACGTTATTATTGCAATGCATTGTATTTTACTACATTGTATCTGTGGCGCAGTGTAGTGTAGTGTAGTGCAGTGCAGTGCAGTGCAGTGCAGTGCAGTGCAGTGTAGTGTAGTGTAGTGTAGTGTAGTGTAATGTAGTGTAGTGCAGTGCAGTGCAGTGTAGTGTAGTGTAGTGTAGTGTAGTCTAGTCTAGTCTAGTCTAGTCTAGTCTAGTCTAGTCTAGTCCAGTCCAGTGCTGTGCAGTGCACTGCAGTGCAGTGCAGTGTAGTACAATTTCCTATCGCATCGTGTATTGTCGTGTCGTATCGGGTTGTCTAGTCTAGTCTAGTCTAGTATGGAGAAACCATATCACTCAAGTTGTCTCTGCGTGGCATTTCAGCTGGGCATGGACCCATACGACGTGGTTATACCACAGAGTCAAAGGTAGTGGTGGTGGTGATGGTGGATTTGTTCCCTCCTGTACTCGTGGTTATCCATATGCATATGTACCAATGAAAGTGGGACTGAATTTCAGTTGGGCTTTTATTCTTTTGTTTGTTTGTTGGTTGGCTGGTTGTGGGGGATTTTTCGTTCCTAGGCTAGAGCTCCGAGGTTCACCAATGGTGAGTGTTTGCATGTGCCGCCGTTTTTGCCCACCATGAACCTAGCCGCACTCCATCTTCAGGGGTGAATTTCAGTATTAAAACTTGGCCTTGTGGCTGACGATTTTTCTGCCCACTAACTGCATACTGGTCAAGGGGTTTCAGTTTAATGTCTCCTCTAAGGAGACTAGCTTCTGCTAGACCATCTCTCCAAATCTAGTGGAATGGCCAAGGGTTTTGTGAAATCCACTGTAATCATTGTAGCCCTGCTGACCTCAGAAGCCATATCAGGACTGTCACCTCGTTAGTGCTTAAAGCTCAAACTAAAACTGGGTACCTATTGAGGGATGGAAACACCCAGATAAAAATCATATTCGTGACAAAAATTTCCCGGTAGGGATACCTGGGGCCTGCCAGTATAAACACTATCCCCACTTTCTAGAAATTTTGTGCGAATAATTCCATCTTTTCTATTCCTCTCTTTGTTTCTGCCTTATTCTTTTTCTTCTTGTCACCTTCCTTCCTGTCTATTTTCTGCCTTCTTGGTCCACTCTCCTGCCTTTTTTCCAGAAAGATTTAAAAGATAATGATTCGGTCCAAAGTAAGATTTGTTGGGCCTGAATTATCAAGGGCTTGACGGTAACGCAACGCATTTTCGCTCATATGACAGACCAACAGAGGTTTCTGTCTGAGCGTTCGACAAAGAAGAAGAAATATCAAGAAGTTTTGAAGGGGATATATGTAAAATAAACCATCATCATTCTTCAACTTTGCAGGTTGCTGTATGACAATTCTACCTTGTGATATGACAATTCTACCTTGTGATTTGACAATTCTGCCTTGTGATGTGACAGTTCAGCAGTAGCCTTGTGATATATCAGTTTTATCTTGTGATAAAGAAATTACGACAATTCTGAAAGAAATGACTATAAAATCATGTGACCTCGATCCCATACCTGCTTCTCTTTTTGTACAGTGCCTACCACAACTTATACCTGCTATCACGAAAATAGTGAACTCATCTCTTGTTTCAGGAAATGTTCCATCATCTCTCAAAACTGCAATAGTTACACCTCTACTCAAAAAGCATGACCTTGACCCTAACATTCTGAAGAATTATAGACCTGTTTCCAACCTACCTTTCATCTCTAAAGTCCTTGAAAAAGTAGTTCTAAAACAGCTTAATAGCCTTCTCTCCAACAGGCTTCTTCCTGAGTTTCAGTCTACCTATCGCGTCAACCATAGCAATGAAACTACCCTAGTCCATACCCTAAAAACACTTCTACTTCTGACTCGGGGAAAATCTCCCTTCTCACTCTACTCGGCTTATCTGCAGCCTTTGACACTATTGACCATTCAATTCTTCTCTCCCATCTTCAAAAAACATTCGGTGTTACTGGCACAGCCCTCTCCTGGTTCAGTTCATACCTCACTGACCGATTCCAGACAGTCGCAGTAAACAAGATACAGTCAATACCTGCCAAACTGGAATGTGGTGTCCCGCAGGGATCAGTTCTCGGCCCTGTTCTTTTCACTCTCTATACTGCTCCACTATCACATATAATAAACCGTCATCATATCAACTATCACTTTTACGCAGATGACTTTCAGATTCAAAGTAATGTTACACCTGAAAATCTGCCTTCTCTCTTGACAAATATGGCCTACTGCTTTCAAGATATCCAAAACTAGATGATACAAAACAAGTTACAGTTAAACGCAGATAAAACCGAAACCATGCTTGTAGGAACCAAACACAAACTCTCTTCCATTACAACAACTTCAATAGAACTCGGCAATACATCGGTCCCTCTGTCCACTGCTGTGAAGTATCTAGGAGTTGTTATCGACAACACACTCTCTATGCAAAAAATCATCACCCAGACCTG
>CM054136.1:68596611-68614111 GCA_028751875.1 Rapana venosa | reverse complement strand
AGTAAGCAAGGCACAGGGACAGGGGAGAGAAGGAGAGGGAGGAGATGATAATGACCATGTCAGTTGCGCCAAGATCGTGTTACTCAGATGCCCCAGTAGTGGCAAAGCACGAAGCAGAGGTATATATATATATTTACAATCATGCACCGCGGCTCATCAATACTGCTACCTTTCAGTGGTTTGCTACTAAGAGCTACCAAAACCAAGACAAGAAGGGAAAAGGGGAAAGAAAGAGGGGGGGGATGTTTAATGGGGGAATAGGGGAGATCGTGGTACTGTGGTGGGGGAAGCAGGGTGTTTTATATATTTAATATTTAAATAAAACTCAACCGGGCTATCAATACTGGATAGCTCATGTCAGTGGGCAACAAACTCCAGCTACCTTTGTGAATTAATAGAATTCGGATGTGGACCAGTTAAGATGGGTTCGGGGTTTGCGCTTTTACAGTAAGTCCCATTTCCGGCGGTATGGGTCTTCTTCTTTAGTAGTTAGAAGGAAAGGCAACAAGCATAGAGGGGGGGGCGCCTTAATAGCTGGCCCAGTGGCCCGGAAACCCGCTTCGCCCCTAGCCAAAGGGTTAAGAGGTCAGGCTTTACACTTTTATCCAAGTGACCTTCACGCCTAGACAGTCCCGCCCCAATCACCAAGCTGATAAAAAATGGGTATAACTTTTTTAAAAGGAAAGTCATCAAAGAGGAGATGGGGTTATAGTGGCCTAGAGTGGGGTCTCTGAGCCTTCCATCCCCAATGAATTAAATTATGGGACAACCTTTACCTAGTGTATAATAAGCCAGAAACTCCACCAATCTAACCCAAACCAAGTAAGAAGGCAAATAAAAAAGTTGAAGTCATTTTTGCATAATTTCAAGACATGGAAGATTGGTGTGTTTGTAATCAAAAAAAAACCCCATGAATTACTCTAGGTTTTAGCGGCAGGAATCAGAATCGTAAAGCGTGTGAATTGTTAAGAAATTGAAGAAATTTTTTCCAAATATCCCCCCCACAGAGATTCATCTATTTGCTCATAACCCCATGAACCTGGGTTAGCCCTACCATCATATGGATTGTTCCAGACCTTTTATACTTTTAAAGCCATTTCCTAAACGTCCCCCTCCCTCCATACATAACTCACTCTCATTGCTCCTACCCTCCTTACCCTACAAACTCCTCTTTCCCCATCAACATACCCCCCATACCTCTTCCTCCCCATACCCTAAACGCCCCTCACGCATACTCCCACCTCAATCATACTCCCCTACCCTCATCATACACCTAAACCTTCCCAAATCTACCCTCCCCATACTCCCCTTAAACCTCTTCCTCCCTCCCAGACCTACCTCACCATACTCCCATAAACCTCCTCCCCACCAACCTACCCTCACCATACTCCCTCTAAACCTCCACCTCCACCTCACCATACTCCCCCTAAACCTCCTCCTTTCCCTCACCAGACCTATCCTCATCATACTCCCCTAAACCTCCTCCTCCCACTCCCTCACCTCCCTCACCATTCCACCTACCTCACCATACCCCCTTAACCCTCCCCCCCTTCCTTCCAGACCTACCCTCATCATACTCCCCCTAAACCTCCCCCCCCCCGCCCTTTACCCTCACCTTTACTCCCCCTAAACCCCCCTCCCCAGCCCTACCCTCACCATACTCCCCTAAACCTCCTCCCCAGACCTACCCTCACCATACTCCCCTTAAAACCTCCTCCCCAGACCTACCCCACCATACTCCCCTTAAACCTCCTCCCCAGACCTACCCTCACCATACTCCCCTTAAACCTCCCCCCCAGACCTACCCTCACCATACTCCCCTTAAACCTCCTCCCCAGACCTACCCTCACCATACTCCCCCTAAACCTCCTCCCCAGACCTACCCTCACCATACTCCCCCTAAACCTCCTCCCCAGACCTACCCTCATCATACTCCCCTAAACCTCATCCCTCACCACACCTACACTCATCATAAACCCCTCTAAACATCCACCTCCCCTCATCATATCCCTCAAAACCCTCCTCCTCCCTCCCCAAGACCTACCCTCATCATACTCCCTCTAAACCTCCACCTACCCTCATCATACTCCCTTTCAACCTCCTCCTCCCTCCCCTGACCTACCCTCATCATATTCCTCCTCCTCACCATACCTACACCCTCATCATACTCCCTTCAAACCTCCTCCTCACCATACCTACACCCTCATCATACTCCCTTCAAACCTCCTCCTCACCATACCTACACCCTCATCATACTCCCCCTAAATCTCCTCCTCCCTCACCAGACCAACCCTCATCATACTCCCCCTAAATCTCCTCCTCCCTCCCCGGACCTACTCTCACCATACTCCCTCTAAACCTCCTCCCTCCCCAGACCTACCTCATCATACTCCCTCTAAACCTCCACCTACCCTCATCATACTCCCCCTTAACCTCTCACTCCCCTCCCCAGACCTCATCATACTCCCCCTTAACTTCCTCCCTCTCCTCCCCAGACCTACCCTCATCATACTCCCCCTAAACCTCCTCCCTCCCCTCCCCAGAACTACCCTCATCATACTCCCTCTAAACCTCCACCTACCCTCATTCATACTCCCCTAACCCTCCTCCCTCTCCTCCCCAAGAAAACCCTCATCATACTCCCCCTAAACCTCCTCACTCCCCTCCCCAGACCTACCCTCATCATACTCCCTCTAAACCTCCACCTACCGCTTATACTCCCCCTAAACCTCCTCGCTCCCCTCCCAAAACCTACCCTCATCATACTCCCCCTTAACCTCCTCCCTCTCCTCCCTCTCCTCCCCAGACCTACCCTCATCATACTCTAATGCTTCTTTTAATCTTGTCACATCTGCTTCTGTCACCGACGAACTGCATTCTGATTATTTCCACCATTCTTTTCCATCTTAACATCACAAAACCTGTCAGAAAGAAGAAATATGTTACTCGTCGCAATCTTAAGGCCTTAGACATACCTTCTCTTCACAAGCTTCCGAACGTTTTTCACAAACCTCTGACCACACTGACCTCTCTGATCACTATAACACTATTCTCCGCCAACTGCTTGATGAGCATGCACCTCCTACTGACCATCTCCCTGACAGACCCTGTGCGCCATGGTATACCCAAGACATCTTGATAGCGAAGCGCAAACGCCGGCAACTAGAACGGCAGTGGCGGAAGTCAAAAACCGAAATCAACAAACAGCTTTTCAGAAAACAAATAAACAAAGTCAAACTCTTAATCCATTCAGCAAAGACAGAATACTACTCTTCCCAAGTACTCTGTGCTACATCCATAAAATCTCTTTTTTCCCTCACCTCAAATCTCCTTGGATCTGCAAAAACAACTCCTCTGCCTAACACCCACAGCCTGTCTGAAAGTCCATCCATATTTTCTGTCTTCTTTTCAGACAAAGTTCGAAACATACGCTCCAGACGGATCAGACTCAATTCCAGCTGCGCCTCCTGATCCCAGTTCACTGGCACTCCTCTCTTTTCCTTCCATCCCACAAGTGAAAAAGAAATCATGACAATTCTGAAGGAAATGACTATAAATCATGCGACCTTGATCCCATACCTGCTCCTGTTTTCTCACAATGCCTTCCACAACTTGTACCTATTATCACTAAAATAGTAAACTCATCTCTTGTGTCAGGAAATTTTCCGTCAGCTCTTAAAACAGCAATAGTCACACCTCTACTGAAAAAGCACGACCTTGATCCCAACATTCTGAAGGCCTGTCTCAAACTTATCCTTTGTCTCTAAAGTACTAGAAAAAGTCGTTCTCAAACAACTCAACAGTCACCTTCATTCCAATGATCTCCTTCCCACTTTTCAATCTGCCTATCGCCCCAACCACAGCACCGAAACCCCCCTAGTCCACACTTTAGATACACTTCTACTTGCTTCTGATGCAGGAAAAATCTCCCTCCTCACTCTTCTTGACTTATCTGCAGCCTTTGATACCATAGATCATCAATTCTTTCTCGCCTCCAAAAATTATTGGGTATTAACGGCACAGCCCTCACCGGGTTTTTCTTCAAACTTCACGGGAAAGGATCTAAAAAAGTTTTTGTAAACAAAATTAAAATCAAAACCCTATCAAAAGGGGAATGTGGGTCCACGGGGATCTTCCGGGCCCCTTTTTCTCTTTCCCCCTCACTTTCTCCCACTCTCACACTAAAAAACAACACCATCATTTCTAGCCGATGATACCGCTTCAGTGCAGGATACTTTGAAAACTTCCCTTCCCTCCTGACAAATATTCCTTCCTTAAAAGACATTAAACGGATGACTCGAAAAAATTAAAAATAATCCCGTTTTAAAACCGAAGCCATGCTAAACCCCAAACATAAATTTTCCCTCTATCGAAAAAAAACTTCAATAAAATCGGAAAATACGTCAGTTCCTTTTCCAACTCTGGAATATTTGGGATAGTTCTGACAACACGCCATTTGCTACTATCAAACGGCGCATAAGGGGGGATTCGCAAGTATCTGCCCCACTGATTGCAAAACTTCCAAGCTTGTCAACTCCATTTTTCACGTTTAGACTCGTAATTCTCTTTGGGGCACTCTATCCACTCTCTTAAACCCGCATAAAAAAACTCTGCAGCTCGACGGGTCCTAAAAAAAGAAAAAATCTGAAACAATACTCCTCTTCTGCGATCTCTTCACGGTGCCGTTCAAAAAAGCTGGAGTATAAACAATACCCTCTGTTTCAAATGTCCCCACAAATCGCACCCTCTTATCTCTGTAACTGGTTCATTACACCCCTCCCGTTCCCTTCGCTCACCCAGATATTTTGTGCTTTCGAACACCCCAGTTCAAAAAAAACCACTGTTGGCCGTCACTCCTTCTCGTTTCTGGTCCATCCACCTGGAATCCCTCCTTCTTTCACTTCTTTTGTACCTTCAAACCACCTCAAAACACATTATTTCCTACCTGAGACATTCCCCCCAAAATTTTCCCCAATTTTTCAACAGCATCTTTCATCTTCTAAGTGTTGTTTCCGAGTGTGTGTGTTGTGGTTTGGGTGGTGTGTGCGTGTGTGTGGTGCTGCGGCATGGTTTTTTGAAATCTGTTTTCATTATGTTTGGGAAAATTCCTGCCTGAAAATGATTGAGTGCAAGGGCTTCGATTTGTTTGTTTTCTTACAAGATTCAGCGCAAATAAATTCCAATATTATTATTCTCCCCTAAACCCCTTTCCCCCCAAACTTACCTCATCATACCCCTCAAAAAAACCTCCACCAAACCCCTCATCATACCCCCCTAAACCTCCCCCCTTTCCCCTCCTCAACATACCCTCATCATACGCACCCAAAAACCTCCTCCCTCCCCTCCCCCGACCCCTCATCTACTCCCTCTAAACCCCACCAAACCCTAACATTATCCCAAAAGCCTTTTCCCCCCCAGCCCTACCCCCACCTACCCCCTCTAAACCCCCTCACAACCTACCCCTCATACCCCCCCAAACCCTCCTCCTCCCCCCCCAAACCTACCCTACCAACCCCTCTAAACCCCCCTCCCCCCCAACCTACCCTCCCCCTTTTACCTTTCCCCCCTCCTCCCTCCTCAACCTCCTTTTCCTCTTTCCCCAGACCCCACCAACCCCTTCTCCCCCCCCTCTCATACGACCAGCACCCCCATACTCAAGAGTTTTTTTGGGGGTTTTTTTTTTTTTGGTTTTATTTAGTGCATGTTTTTTTGTCAGACGAAAGGGACACAATGTGGGGTAGCGTGCAGGCATGGCAAAAAAGGGGAAGGGGAGAAAAACTCTTAGAAATTCGAACCTTTGACACCAAGGGAACATCAGCCCGCAAGCCCGTTGTCTACCCAACAGGCTACATGCCTGTCCTTCGCTAACCAAAATAAAAAAAATATAATCTATTCAGGCTGAGAACTTTGGGGGATATAGACAATACTATTGTGCTGTTTTGGGGTTTTTTAATTGTATTTCCCCAAAATTGTTTTTTTTTTCTTATTTTTTTTTTTTTTGGTTTTATTTTTTTCTTTTTGTTTTGGGGGAACACTAGCTTCCCGAAATTAACGGAAAAAGAAAAGATCCAGAACTTGCATGTTTTTTTGGTGTGGTTTTTTGGTCATTGGGGGAAAAAAGGGGTATTGTCTTTTTTCCCTTTCATTCCTGTTCTTGAGATCATGAAAATTTTGACCACCTAACATTGGGGAACAATGGTGTGTTGTGGTCTGTGTGTGTGTTGTTGTTCTGGGGGTCTTTCTGTGGTGTGTCTGTTGTGTGTGTGTGCGTGCTGTGTGTCGTGCGTTTGCGTGTCGGTTCTTTGTGTGTCTGTGTGTGGCTTCGGCTGTGGTGTGTGGTTGTTTGTGTCTTTTGAGTCTTTTGTTTGGCTGCGTGTGTCCGTGTGTGATTGTGTTCTGGTGCGTGCCGTTGTTTTCACTGTGTGTCTTGTTGTGCGTGCGGTGCGTGTGTGTGCTGCTGCGTGCGTTGTTGGAAAGAAGAGAGAGAGAGAAGAGAAAAGGGGGAGAAGAAGAAGAGAGAGGGAGAGAAGAGAAGAGAGAGAAACTCAATGAGTGAATCCAATAATGAATTTAATACACAAAATAAAGATTTTTGGCCAAACATCCTTTACAATCGTCCTTGTAAACATCAAACATAAAAACAATCAATGAAATTTTTGGTGCCCTCTATCATTGAATAATCCCAGAATTTCCAGAAGGGGGAAACTGTTTTATCTGACAGCCTCCCCCCCCCCCCCCCTCCTCCTCCTCCTTTCCCCCCCCCCCCCCCCCCCCCCCCCCCCCCCCCCCCCCCCCGCATCCCTAAGGTTGGGATTGGAATGGTTATAATTATTCATATGGATTGGTTTTGCAACGGATTGGTTTGGGAATGGTTACTTTAACATTGCAATCATTGATTTTACTACATTGTACTGGGTGTATGTAGTGTAAAAAATAAAAAATAAAATTTTTAAATAAAAATAATAATATAATAATAATAATAATAAATAATAATTTAAAAAAGAAGAAGAAGAAGAAAAGAAGAAAAAGAAAAAGAAGAAAGAAGAAAAGAAAAAAAGAAAAGAAATGGCCTTATCTTGAAAAGACAAATCAAAGCATAATTCAACGAAACTTACACACCACCAAAATAAATGATAAAATTAATCAATAGTTTTTTTAACAAACAATATTCAAACATTTTGCGTGGACAAAAATCTGGGGAAAAAAAATTTTAATGTCAAATTTTTTAAAAAAAAACAACACCTTTAAAAAAAAAACATCAAAAATTACAAAACAAAAAATAAAAAACACTCAAAAAAAAATAAACAATAAAATCAAAAACATTTTTAACATCCCATAAGGGGGCAATTACATACTGACAGGAATTTATCCTAAATTTTATCTCAAAAAACACAAAAAAATACTTTCGATTGTTATAAAACATTCAAAATAGCTTAAAAAAATTATCATACACAAACCAAACCCAGGGGCCCAACACACGCACCGCGTCCCCACACACACACCCCACACCACAACCAACCACACACAAAAAACACACAACACCACACCCCCCAAACACACAAAAAAAACCAAGTAGGAAACAATGTTTAAATACCTTGTTGGAGAAAAAAAAATTTTTTTTTAAATTTGGTGCCCACGTGCACATTCACACCAGCCACCCCAACAAAACACCCCAAAATGATGAACAATTTTTTTATCCACCACACACACACGTCACCCGCGCATATAATGACCTTACTAAAAAAAGAAATAAACACACAAAAATTTTTAAAAATCATTTTCTTAAAGCCAAAAGCAAGATACAGAAAGTCCTTTTTTCATTGCCCACACACACCCACACACACAACACCCCCGAACACACCCCTTTGGACAATCAGGGGATAAAAGGAAAGTTTAAAACTGTTTGGTCATGCTTTTTTAAATTTTAAAACTCGAATGCTCGGGAACAAAGGGAAATTTTCTTTTTCTATTTGTTTTTACTTTTGGGGCACCGAAAACGGCGCCTAAAGGCAATAATAAAATTTCCGAAGACAAGCATGGATATCGCCAAAGAGGCGTCGCTTTTGCGCACAGCGCTATGGGAAAGTACACTTGAACTCTTTTTCTTTCCCCAAATTTATTTTTGAGAAATTCTAAAATTCTCCGAAGACTATTCTTGTTTTTAACACTAAGGTTGTTTTACCAAACAGATGAAAAAAACTTAGAACACTCTCTATGGGGAAATTTTGTAAACAAAAAAAGAATCTTTTTGCAACAAAAAATGAGTTAACTTCCTCAAAAAACATGTTGTTTTTTCCCTTTTTTGGACTAGCGCAGGGTTACATCCCGTTTTTTTTGTCATAAAAAAGTATTTTCCCAGATACTTGTATTTCGAAACATTTCAACTTCTGACTGGATGGTAAACATTTTCAAGGTGACCCGATCTTCGAAATCGAGGGGAAATCTTTAGTTTTAGAAAATTTAGCTCCAGTAGCCTCATCACACCTTGAGAAATCTTGGGGGCTGGACCATGGTTTTGGGGATAGATCCAGAAAGGAGACAAAAGAGAACTGTCATCGCAAAATTTTTACAAGAAAGGAATTTTTTCATGCTGTTTTGCAATCATCTTGTAAGAATTACGAGAGGGGCGAGAGAACGCCCCCCCGGGGGAACCCGGGACGGTAAAACAACCCATGATTTTAAAAGGAAAAAACCCGCCGGTCGTTATAAAAATTCAATCACCCAACGATCAATTGATAGTCACAAAAATTTTTGAAATATTTTGAACAAGAATATGGGGGCTGCTTGTATTTAAAGCGAACTAAATCAGCAAAAAATATTCTGCATGGAAAATCAATGCTTCAAGTGGTTTTACAAATTGTTCAAAATGAACATTTGGGGATCTTCGACACCTCGCCGTCCTGTAGGAAACGTATGGGGCAAGGCTTTGTCTGTAGCGGAAAGAAAGAGTTTTTTTGGAATAGTATTTTGGGGAACTTTGGTTTTAAAAATTTTGTCTTGGCGGGGTAGGTATGTATGGTAGTGAATGATGGTGTATGAGTGTATGTATGTAGTGTAGGTTTTTGGGCGTGTAGTTCATGTAGTGTGTGTAGTTTAAGGGATCCAGTCCACGCTGTGAGTGCAGTCAAAATCCTATCGCTCGTGTATTGTCGTGCGTATCGGGGTTTGGTATCCCGTCAGTATGGAGAAACCAATCACTCAAGTTCCCCTGCGTGGGATTTCAGGGGGGAAGGGCAAAGGTGGGAGTGGTGGTTAATTTTTGTACCCCTTTCCGGGTTTTTTTAAACAATTTACCCAAAAATGGTGTTTATTCTTTTTTTTTTGTTTTTTGGGGGTTTTTTTTTTTTAGGTTTTTTTTTTTTTTTCCCCCCTTTGGTTTGAGGGCACCCTTTTTTTTTGCCATGGCCACCTTTTCCCCATGAACTAGAACCCTTTTTTCAGGGTTTTTCGAAAAACTTCCTTTTGGGTAGTTTTTCTCCCACAACGCTTTCTTTGCAAATTTTTTAGTTTAAGGGCCCCCCGGGGTGTTCAGCCAAAACTTCCAAGGAGGGAAAGGCCGGGGTTTTTAAATCACTAAACTGGGCCTAAAAGATTGGTTTCTTTGCTTAAGTTTAAAAAAAACTGGTACCATAATTGGGGAAACATTTTAAGGAATTCTACCCTTTACTTATGGAAGACCAAAGGGGAAAAAAAACTAAAAGGGGATAATTTTTTAAAAAAACTTATAGGGTAAAAAGGGAAAAAACGGGGTTTTTTAATTAAAATGTTTTTTCCAAAAAATTTTAAAAAGGGTATTTTTGAATAATGTAGAAAAAAAGGGATAATTTTAAAAATTTTAAAGCCAAATTTTAAAAAATAATTTTGAATTTTACAAGAAGAAAAAAGAAAAAAAATTAAAAACTTTTTAGGATTTGAAATCTTAAAAGCAAAAGATAAAATTTCTAAGGAAAGAAAAGGGAAAGATAAAAAAAAAAATTTAACGGGAAAAAAGGGGAAATCTTTCAAAATTTGTTAAAAAAGTTTGGGGAGGAAAAAAACTTGGGATTTGGGGGGAAGAAAAAAGCATAAAAAATAACTTTTAAAGGGGAATTAAACCTTTAAAAAGGTTTTTTTTTAAAATGTGGTGTTTAATAGGAAAAAACACCTTTTTTTTTAAGAAAAAATGAAGTTTTAGAAGAAATTTAAAAAAAATTTCATAAAATTAAAAATAAAAAAAAAAAAAAAAAAAAAGGAGGATTTTTTTTTTTAAAATTAAAAATTTAAAAAATTAAAATTTTTACTTTTTTTTGAAGATTTGAAAGGGGAATTTTAAGGATTTTTTTAAAATTTTTTAAAAAATTTTAAAAAAATTGTTTTAAAAAGGCTTTTTGTTATTTTAAATTTTTATTTTTAAAAATTTATTTGTTAAGAAAATTTTTGGGGAAAAAGGTTGGGGGGGTTTTTGAAAATTTTTTTTTAAATTTGTTTAGGTGAAATATAAAATTTTTTTTTTTGGGGGGTTGAAGTTTTAAAATTTTTAAAAAGAAAATTTTTAGGTTTTGGTTGTTGGGGTAAAAATTGGGTTTTTTTTTAGTGTTTTAAAAATTTAAATTTTAAAAATTTTTTGGGGTTCCCCGGGTTTGGGTTTTTTTTTAAAATTTTTTGGGTTTTTTAAGGGGGGTTTTGGGGGATTTGGGGTTTTTAAAAAATTTTGGGGGGGTTAGGGAAAATTTTGGGGGAAATTTGGGGGGGTTAAAGGGGGGTTTTTTTAAATTTTTTTTTGGGGGGAAGAGTTTTTTTTTGGGTTTTTGGGGGTTTTTTCTCTCTGGAATTGTTTTTTTTTTTTGGGAAAAATTTTTTTTTATCCTTTTTTCACCCCATTTAAAATGTTTTGGAAAATTTCCCCGTTCCCCCTTTTTTTTTAAAAATTGTTTTAAAAAAAAACTAAAAAATTTGTTGGGAAAGGTTTTTAAAATGGAATGGTTTTTTTTATTGGGGTGTTGTTTTTTTTTTTTAATTTTAAAATTAAAATTTAAAGTTTTAAAATAAATTTAAAAAAGGGAAATTAAAAATTTATTTTTTTAAAACAAAAATTTTTTTTAATGGGAAAGGGTTTTTAAATTTTTAAATAAGGTTTTTTTTGTTTTAAATTTTTAAAAAAAAATTTTTAAAAAAATTTGAAAGAAAAAATCCATTTTTAAAAAGGCTTTTAAAAAAGTTTCTTTGTTTTAAAAAATCAAAAAATTCACAAATATTTTTTCCCCGGGTTTTGGGTTTTTAATTTTAAAAAAATTTTTTTGCTTTCGTTTCTGGGGGTTAAAACCCAAAAAATGCCAAAACAAATACCTTTGTAATAAAAGTTTTTCTTTTGTTTTTAAACGCAAAAAGATCAGGTTTTTTTTAAAAAATTTTTTTTTTTTCTTTTTTCCCAATTTTTTTTTTCAATTCTTTTTCCCCCCTTTTTTTTTTTCCCTTTTTTTTAAATGAAAAAAAAAATAAAAAACTATTTAAAAGTTTTATTTTTTAAAACGTTTTTGGGGTTTATAGTTTAAAAAAAATGTTATTTTAAAGTTTCTTTTCAACAAAGTAAATTTTTAAAAGTAATGTACAGTAAAAGTTTGTTTAAACTTGTTTTTTAAAAAAAAAAAAATGAATGAATTTTTTTTGTAAAAAAAAAGTTTCAATTATGTTGTTTCTTAAGGGGAAAACTTCAAATTTCTTTTGTTTTTGATTTTCTTTGGCTTTAAAAACCCTTTTTTTGCAAAAACAAATAAATTTTTTCCTCAAAAACTTCCCCCCTTTAACTAAAATTTCTTATTTTTTTTTTCTTTTTCCCCCCCTTTCTCTTTTTTCATTTCAAATAAAATTTTTTTTTCTTCTTTCTTCTCTTCTCCCTTTTTTCCCCTTTTTCCCCCCTTTTCCTCCTTTCTCTCTTTCCTTTCCCCTCCCTTCCCCTTTTTTCCCTTTTTTTTTTTTTCTCCTTTCCAAAAAACTTGGGAAACTAAATAAAAGGATTACTACGTAAATTTTTATTATTTCCCTAAAACCAATTTTCGGGCGCCACACAAAACAGTAAAAAGGTTTCATTCAGGTTGTAAATTGTTGACAATTAAAAAGGGAAAAACTTTTAAAATAAAAATTCCCAAAATTTAAACCCAAAAATTTTTTAAAAGTTTACCCTAATTGTTACGAAAAAGTTTTGGCCCAAAAGGGGGAAAAAAATTTCAGTCCCTGTTGGGGTGTGGAGAATTTTTTTTGGTCCTTTGGGACAGGGGGTTTGGGTCAAAAAAAATTCCCCTTTTTCCCCCTTTTCCCCTGTCTCTCTTTTTCCCCCTTCTTTTTTCCCCTACCCCTTCCTTTTTTTCCCCCCCTCCCCCTTTTTTTTTCAAACCCCCTGACATTTGTTTTCCTTTTTTTCCTTTGGGTTTTTTACCCCAAACCCCCATCCCCAAACATTTTTTTTTTTTACAAAACACCTTTTAGGGGGTATTTAATGTAAAAAATAAAATTGGAATTTTAAAGGCTCATATTGGGGACAGACAAAACCCCAAACCCTTCCCCCAATTTTTCTTAAAGGATTAACTCTTTTAAAAGTTCTAATTAAATGCCCCCCAAACGCGCGCCCCCCAAACAACAAACCCCCTTCAACAAACACAAAGGGAAACTTTTGGGGAAGACAGTAAATTCAAAGGGGGGAATGTCTAAGTTTTGGGGTGCCCTTTTAAACTCCCCAAAAAAAAGGTTTTATACAAACTGCCGTACATGGGTTTGACATAAACTGACCTTAAAAGGTGGGGGTGCGGAAATGCCTTAAAACAGGGTTTTGGGGACAGGGAAACGACGTGCAAGGGTGTAGTGACAGGGAAACTGCCCAAAAAAGGTAGGAAGGGAAACGTCTTTGTAGAATTTTACGGGTCCTCCTTTGGGGAGGTAAGCCCCAGGCAAGGGTATGGGCCAGAGCTTTGCCCGCTGAAGGAAACCTCCCTTTTTGTGGTTTTAAAGATTCCTCTTTTCCCTTTTAAAAAATGTCCTTATTTTATTGTTTGCTTTATACAGAAATTGCTGATACTTTTCATACGAATTTTCCTAACAGAATGCCAACACGAAAGGAATAATAAAACAATGAAGGGGAAGAATTGAATGTGAAAACAATACTTAAAACGTAAAGAAAAAGCACTCAGGAACAAGGTTTGATCCCTAATTGGGAATTTTGTTTAAAAATCCCAGGAAGGATTTGGAAGATGGATATGGATGATTGATGAGGGCAAAGAGGGTGGGAATCAGATGAAGTGGGTCCAAACAAGGTTTAAAAAAAAAAAAGGAAGGAAAAATTGAAAGCCCAAAATGAATCTTAAAGAAATGAAAAAAGGAGAGAAGTGACGAGATGAGAGAGAGAGAGAAAGAGAGGGAGGAAGAGGAGGAAGGAGAGAGGAGAGGACGGACAGAGAGGGAGGAAGAGGAGGGAGAAGGGAAAGAAAGAAAAAAACAAGAAAAAGAAGAAAGAATTAAAAAAACGTGAAGGAAAGACACGAAAAGGAGAAAAAAACCCAAAGAACAAATAAAGGAAAAAACCCTAAGTCCAGGGAAAAAAAAAGCAGGAACGGGAAGAAGTAAAGCCAACCCAGAGACAGGGAAGAGAAAAGTAAAGATGAAGAAGAGAGGAAAAAAAGAAAAAGGAAGAATGAGAAAGGGTAAAAGAATAAAAAGGAAGGAGAAGAAAAGGAGAGTAAAAAAGAGAGAGATGAGGAATGAAAGAGGGGAAGAATAAAAAAAGTGAAGACAGGAAGAAAAGAAGGAGAGAGAGAAGAGGAGGGAGATCAGTATATTCAGATGCAATTTTGGGTACAAAGAAGTGGGGGGAAAAGAAAGGATGAAATAAAAAAAAGAAAAGGGGGGGGGGGCGGGGGAGGGGGGGGGGAATAGGGGGGGGCTAACGGGGGTTTGGGGGTCAGGTGGGGCCGGTACCTGTGTGAAAGATAGGGGAAATTTGAATGGGGGAGGGTCAATGGGGGGGGGGGGGGGGGGGGGGGGGGGGGGGGGGGGGGGGTTGGGGGGGGTGGGGGGGGGGGGGGGGGGGGGGGGGGTTTGGGTTTGTTGTGGTTTTTGGGTTTTTTGTGGGGTGAGGTTTGTTTTTTTATTGCAGTTTAAATAAAACCAATCAAAGCAATCAAGGGGGACGGATAGCTCAGTGGTCGGAACCTCGCTTTCCCAGCCAAGTTAAGCAGCGAGGGCGTGGTTACACTTGGATGGGTGACCATTTGCTTCTTATGGCTTCAGTACATTCCCAGTTCACCCACTGTAAAGGGACCTGCCCTCTTTAGGGTCGGAAGGTAAAGCAGCAGGGAGAGGAATCCAAGTAAGCCAAGCAAAAAAAACCGATTGTTTTTCATTGCTTAAAGAATTATCAAATTTACTCATGGAAAAGAAGAATTTTTTAACCCAGGTGGTCAAAACATCGAAGGGGTTATCCACGACGAAAAGGATCCCCCTTTTCCTCATTTACAACGAAAGGGCCCACATAATCATGAAGACGAAGTGAGACATGCACTCAGCAAGATGAAATTTGTTAAGGCGCCAGGACCGATAAATTATCCATTTAAATTAAATGAAAGTGGGAATAAGGCAGTCCCAAAACTACTAAACATTATTGACACAGGAGATATTCCAACAGATTAAAGAAGTCTTACATTGCGATCCCTAAGAAACGGCCCAGCTAAAGTAAACCAACATCGAACAATCGCCGTGAGTACCCACCAAGTTGTTTACGAATATCAGAGAGAATGAGAAAAAAAAATCCAAAAATATCAGAAACGAAATTTTGGGATTAGGGCCCAGACAAAGGCACCAGAAATGAAAATTTGCATTTGAAAACTCTCAAGGAAAATCCATCGAGTGCAAAAGAACGTCCTGCTCATGAATACTCAAAAACGTTGGACAAAGTACGACACTCGATTTGTTTGATATTCTGGCAGGTTAACATCGAGGGAAAAAGATCTTTGAGTCTCAGAAACATTTTATTGGAACATGAGGCAGCATTCAGTTGACAATGACTCAGTCAATATAATAATAATAATAAAATAAAATTTAAATAATAAAAATAATAATAATAAAAATTATAATAATATAATATAGGATTTACATAGCGGTGAATTTTTGTAAAAAAAAAAAACAAAAATCGAAGCGCTTGCACTCAATCATTCAGTCATGCAACTCTTTAAACATATATGAACAAAACAGATTTTCAAAAATCATGCCGCGCACTATGCACGATGCAAGCAACGCACGACAACACAAAAACCCCAAACAAACACACCCCCAACACACACACCACACACACACACACACACCACACAAACCCACCACACACACACAACACACAACACACACACACACACACAACACAACACACACAACACACCGAACAACACTAGAAGTGAAAGATGCTGTGAAAAATAGGGACAAGAATTTGGGGGGAAAGCTCAGGTAGGAAAATAAGGTGTTTTTTGAGGCGGATTTGAAGGTGGAGGCTTTTGGCGAAGTGAAGAGGAGGTCATTCCAGGTGGATGGACCAAAAAAAAACAAGAAGAGCGAGGGCCCAAACCCAGTGGTTTGTTTGAATCTGGGTGCGAAAGCAAAAGTATCTGCGGCGAACGAAAGGAACGGGGAGGAGTGGTACGATGAAGGCAGTTACACTGATAAGGGGGGTGCAGATTTGTGGAGACATTTGAAACAAAAGGGTATTGATTTATACTCCAGTCTTTGTGAGACAGGCAGCCAGTGAAGAGATCGCAGAAGAGGAGTGATGTGTTCAGATTTTTTCTTTCTTACGACTAGTCGAGCTGCAGAGTTTTGTATGCGTTGAAGAGATGCTGGTAGGCCAGCCAAAAGAGAATTACAGTAGTCTAAACGTGAAAGAATGAGAGATGTGACAAGCTTGGAAGTTGCATCAGTAGACAGATACTTGCGAATCGCGCTTATGCGCCGTGGTCTGGGTGATGAATTTTTTTCATAGAGAGTGTGTTGTCAAGAACTACTCCTAAATACTTCACAGAGTTGGACAAAGGAACTGACGTATTGCCGAATTCTATTGAAGTTTTTGCGATAGAGGAAAGAGGAAAGTTTATGTTGGGTCCCTATGAGCATGGCTTCGGTTTTATCGGCATTAAGTTGTAACTTGTTCTGAGTCATCCAGTTTTGAATGTCTTGAAGGCAGTAGGACATATTTGTCAGGACGGAAGGCAAGTTTTCAACAGTATCAAATAATATAGACCAATCTGCAAGGGTGTGAGGCAGGGCTGCGTGTTCTCACCTGATTTATTTCATGTATATAGAGAAATAATTCTACCAAATTGTTATATCAAATTAAAGTAATTTCCAAATAAAGCAATGGCAGAGAAAAAGGTCAAAATACTCCCCCCCCCCCCATACCTATCTCACTGTCCATCCCTCGCAAACCTCCTTACCCTACCACAAGCCTCTCTTCTCCCCAGACCTACCCTCATACCTCCTTCCTACCCCCTCATACTCCCCCTAAACCTCCTTCCTCATCATACTCCCCTACCCTCATCACACTCCCTAAACCCCTCCCTAAATCCCCTTCCTCATCCTACCCTCACCATACTCCCCCCTTAAACCTCTTCCCTCCCTAGACCTACCCTCATTATACCCACCTCATCATACCCCACCCTGAGCCTCCTCCCCCTCACCATACCTACCCCAATCATACTCCCCTAAACCTCCTCCTCACCAGACCTACCTTCATCATACTCCTCTAAAACCTCCTCCTCCCTCCCCAGACCTACCCCAATCATTTCTCCCCCTAAACCCCCCCCTCACCATACCTACTCTCATCATACTCACCCTGAGCCTCCTCCCTCCTTCACCATACCTACCCTCAAACCCTACTCCCTCTAAACCTCCTCCTCACCAGACCTACCTCATCACACTCCCTCTAAACCTCCTCCTCCATCCCCAGACCTACCCTCATCATATTCCCCCTAATCCTCCTCCCTCCCCAGACCTACCCTCACCATACTCCCTCTAAGCCTCCTCCCTCACCAGACCTACCCTCATCTTCTTGGTCGTCCATCGATCCGATGATGACTGTCCTCATGTGCTGAGTCTTTGTCTTATGTGGGCACGGAGATGGCTGGTTAAGCCAATCCGTGATAGGCAGACGCGGGGTTTCAGTGGGGTCAAAGGGAAAAAGTCCGGGGGGTCAGGTTGGTGGTTTAGCCTTTCTTCTAGCTCGTGCTGCAGTCACATCATCTCGCCTCTTCTCCTCGAAGTTGTCATGCGCCCGGATGGTGAGGGCGCGCCAGCCTGGTCTGTCCATAGCATACGCTCCAGCTGTTTGGGAGGGATAGTCAGCGTGTTTGATGGTTGGACTTTTACGCAGTCTTGAATCTTTTGCGTGGTCTGCCCCGGTTCCGCTTTCCCAAGGTCAGTTCGCCATACATGAGCTGCTTAGGCAGCCTTTGGTCGTCCATTCCGGATCACGTGACCAAAACCCCTCGAAGCT
>CM054136.1:68561611-68591611 GCA_028751875.1 Rapana venosa | reverse complement strand
AGTTTGTAGGGGACTGGTGAGAAGTTTGGTACTGCAAGGGTTGGTAGCTAGTAAGGGGGCATACCTCTCCCTTGTTGCTTTGCTACTATTGGGGCATGGAATTAATTCACGATCATCATGGGGCAAGTGGTAACCAAATTGACGATGCTTAACTTGCTGGGGGAAAGTGAGTGTTCTGGAAAATCAGCAATCCTGTACACCTTGATTCGCTTGGATTGTGGTTCTATTAAAACTTCTACCTCCCCCCACCCCAAAAAAAAAAACACAAAACAACACCATAACCCCACTCTTACTCACATTCAAATCTACATTATTCTACAAAGGTGTCCATAGTAGCAATCACTCAATGCTGCAATATTGATTGGTGAAATATAATATATATTATTACCTCTGCTTCGTGCTTTGGCCACTACTGGGGCACTGAAGTACACGATCTTGGCGCAACTGACATGGTCATTATCATCTCCTCCTTCCTTTTCTGCCTGTCCCTGTGCCTTGCTTACAGGTGTGTTTGAGATCTTCCCTGGACTGGTGAGTTGCTTTTGTTTCCTTGGTTAGTTTGTTCTTTTGGTTTGTTTCTCCTTTTTTCGTGTCTTCCTTCATATCTTTCTGTTGTCTGTCTGGCTGTCTGTCGCTGTTGTCTGTCTGTCGTCTGTCTCTCTCTCTCTCTCTCTCCTCTCTCTCTATCTCTTCTCTCTCTCTCTCTCTCTCTTTTTTTTTTTTACCTTTCTTCGATTGCTAGTGTCTTTCATTTTTTCTTTCCTTGGTTTTTATTTACCCAAAATATCCATCCATCCATGCAGCTGGTCGTTCCGGTCCCTTGTCATTTAAGAATAATTTTTTATATTAATATAATAATCATATCATAATCATTAAAATCTTAATAATCATTAATAATAAATGGAATTTATTTAGTGCTTGTATATTGCACACACAAACCAAAGTGCTTGCATTCACATCTCATTGTACACAGGCGATGCAACCTATAGCAAGTAATAGTCTAACTATTCCAAATGCACACACACCCCACACACACATCACACACACAACACACACACCTCACACACCACACACACACACACACAACCTCACACACACACACAAACACACAACACCTAACACACAACACACACACACACACACACACACACACACACACACATACACCATATTACACCACAGAGGTTTTACACTTTGGGAGGTGGATTAAATTTTGATGTTGAAAAAGCATGGGGATAGCTATGGTAATGAATCAGGAGAGGAAAATCTTTAGGTTTTGAAACAAATATGTCTTGAGGACAGATTAAAAGTGTCCACAAGAGGCATTTGGCAAGAGAGTTAGGGAGGGCCATTCCATATGATGGACCAGAAACAGAGAAATAGGAGCAACCGTCGATGCTGGACTGGCTGGGAAAAAATGTAAGGTATGTAAGCACAAGCCAAAGGGAACGAGAGGATGTGTACAGGTGGTTATATCAGTGCTGTTTTGTGGAGACATTTGTAACAGAGGAGTACTGATCTTATAGTTTATTCTTTGTGGCACAGGCAGCCAGTGGAGAGATTGCAAGAGAGGGGTAATGTGCACAGATTTTTTCTTTCTGGGGACTAGTCAAGTTGCAGAGTTTTGGGAAACTGACCTGTAGCAATGGTGTAGTGACAGGGAAACTGACCTGTAGCAATGGTGTAGTGACAGGGAAAAGTCTTTGTAGTAAAGGGGTTGTTGACGTGGTCGACTTACAGCTGGTGGCTGCCACGACGATTGCCGGATATGTGCCGCAGAAGCCATCCCATGGAGACCTAGCAGAGACTTGCCGCTGTAAGCCTGCCACCTTCGCCATTTGTGGTTTTAAGATGCCTATGTTTCCATTGTAAATGTAATTTAGATATTAATGTCCTTATTTTTATTGTTTTGCTTCATACAGTTCGCATGGCTCACACTTTTCATACAGACTTTTCCGTTTCATCAGATTACCCAAACGATGAAGGAATAAATAAACAAATGAAGGAAGGAGGAAAATGACGAATGGAAACAGATAAAGCTTTGAAACTAAATGACAAGCTACAGGAACGAGTGATTACTAATGAGAGAATGATTAAATAAAAAATACTGCATGGATGGATGGTCTGGATGGTTGGATGGATGGTTTGAATGGATGGGTGGAGTGGGTGGGTGGGTGGGTGCAAGGACTGAAGAATGGATAGGCTATAAAAAACCGGTTTTTAATAAACAAGGAAGGAAAATTAAGGACACAAGGATGCAGGAAGAAAAGTAGAAAAGTAAGAGAGAGAGAGAGTGAGAGAAACACAGAGAGAGAGGAGAGAGAGAGTAGAGATGAGGATAGATAGAGAGAGAGAGAGAGAGAGGGGAGAGAGAGAGACGAGAAGAGAGAGAGGTGAGAGAGAGAGAGAGAGAGAGAGAGAAGAGAGAGAGAAGAAATAAAGTTAGAAAGAAAAAAAGAAATTAACAATCGTTTGAAGGAAGACACGAAAAAAAAGAAACATACCAAAGAACAAATAACCACAAAGGGTCCGATTAAATATAGGAACTACCAGTCAGGGAAGACCTCAAACACACCAGTAGAAAGGCACAGGGGACAGGGCAGAGAGGTGAGGGAGGATAGGAGATGATAATGACCATTCAGTTGCGCCAAGATCGTGTTATCAGATGCCCGTGTGGCAAAGCATGAAGCGAGGTATATATATATATTTACCAATCACTGCACGCGGCTCATAATTATGCTCTAGCTTTGAGTGGTTTGACACTGTGGCTTACCGATGCTACCTTTGTTGATAATTATGGATTTGGAATGTGGAGTAGAGTGGGATGCTTGCCCTGGGGGGGGGGGCGGGGGGGGGGGGCGTGGTTTGTTTTTGGGTTTTTTTGTGGGGTGTGGTTTTGTTTTTTTCTTATCTATCTATCTGTTCCGTAGTTGGACGACCGTGGGGGCACCCTCAAGACTTAACTACCACTTCCCTCCATTCTCTCTCTGTTCGGCCGTTCTCAGGGTTTTGTTGAGTTTAGGCCTGTTCCATTCGATGATGTTATCCTTACCAGGCTCTTCCTTGGTCTGCTCTTCTTCTCTCATCCATTGGACGTGCCTTGCAAAACTGTTGTGTAATGCCTTGGGATCTTGTGACAGCCCTACATTCCATTTAAGTTTACGCTTTTTCACGTCGTTAGAAGGTTCTCTTGGGTCAATGGTTTGCTGGATTCTGTTATGCACGCTTTTGTGCTTATGTGTCTTGTTGGAGATGCCAAGGAGTCTCCGAAAGCATCTCATCTTCCTCTGCTGTACTCTTCTCTCCAATCTGCAGTCGGGGTCCTTGATCACAGGCATAAGAAATATGGTTATGACAAGGGTGCGGCATTAGTCTGATCTTGGTGATAAGGGAGTTATTCTTATCTCTCCAGATGGTGTTTCAGTTTTTGACAAAGCTGTTATTGGATCCGTTGGTCTGTACAATGGGCTCCAGGTACTGATGCTTTGAACTGTTTTCCAGCTTCTGGTCATTAACCCTGATATCAGTGGTATGCCGGTGGTGTTTATTAGTCATCAGTTTGGTCTTATGCACTGATTTCCATGCCGATATGTTTGGAAGGCCTTATTCAAGTCGTTCGTGTTAGGCTGGCAAGCTCTTTTCTGATCTGCTATTCCATCAATGTCATCTGCGAATGCGGAGCCGGTTTGTGATCGTTCTGCCACCAATGCTGACTGATCCTTCATGATGTTCCAGTGCATCAGCCATGATTCTCTCAAGGAAGATGTTGAAAGAACGTGGGTGAGAGTAGAAGCCATGCCTTCTCCAACTGTTGTTCGAAACATTCTCCAATGTTGTTGGTGTAGTACCACTGCACTGTTTTTTTTATAGCAAGTTTAAATATAAACCAATCAAGCAATCAAGGGGGACGGGATAGATCAGTGTCGCGAACACTCGTTTTCCCCAGCAAGTTAAGCGCGTACGGTGGGGTTACCAACTTGGATGGGTGACCGTTGCACGCTTTTGGATTCAGTACAGTTCCCCAGTTTTACCGAGCTGTAATTTGGGTACTGCCCTCTTTTACGGGTTTGGGAAGGTAAAGCAGCAAGGGAGAGGCAATCCAAGTCAAGCCAAGCAAAACAAAAACCGATTGTTATATTCAGTGCTTTAAAAGAAATTATCAAAATTACTCATGGAAAAAGAAGATATTCTTAACAGGTGGTCAGAATACATCGAAGAGTTATACCGCGACGACAGAGGTCCACCTCCTTCATATTAGCAGGAGATGGCCACATAATCCTGGAAGACGAAGTGAAGACATGCACTCAGCTTAGATGAAAAAGTGGAAAGGCGCCAGGACCTGATGATATCCCATCTGAATTGATAACAGCCCTGGATTGAATGGGAATTAAGGCAGTCACAAAACTACTAAACAATATATTGACAAGGAGAGATTTTAAAGGTAAAGAAGGTAAAAGGAAAAGTCCAAGGGGAGCGAGGCGTCAGAGACCTCATTCTCTTTGGGCCAGATATTGAGGTCGGCGCCCATCTCTCTCCCTCGCTGCTTTACCTTCATGACCCTAAAGAGGGCGGTACCCATTTACTAGGCTGGGTGTACTGGGCGGGGAAACTGTACCTGAAGCAAAGCGCGCTAACTGGTCACCATCCAAACTGGTAACCACGCTCGGACGCTGCTTAACTTGGCTGGGGGGGAAAGCAAGTGCTTCCGACCACTGAGCTATCCGCCCCTGATATTCTAACAGATATGAAAAAAGTTCCATCTACATTGCGATCCCTAAGGAAAACCGGCACGCGGTATGTCACCAACTCGTTCCACAGCCTGATGAGTCACCTCACAAAGTTCTTTTACGATTACGCATGAAGAGAATGAGAAATTAAATACTCCAGAAATATCTGAGAAACAGCAATTTGGATTTCATGGCAGACAAAGGAACCAGATTGCAATCTTCGCATTGAAAACTCTCATGGAAAGATCATCCGAAGTCTCAGAAAGACGTTTGTACCCTCTGCTTCATTGACTACTCAAAAGCGTTGGACAAAGTACGACACTCGACTTGTTTGATATTCTGGCGGGCTCTTACATCGACGGGAAAGATCTGGAATCATTCAGAAACATATATTAGGAACAGGGAAGAGGCAGATTAGAGTTCGACATAGACCAATCTGCAAGGTGGTGAGGCAGGGCTGATCGTGTTCTCACCTCGATTTATTTTAATGGATATAGTTGAAATATTTCTACCGAAATTGTTATATCAAATTAAAGTAATTTTTCAAGCAATGGCAGAGAAAAGGGTCAAAATTACCCCCCCCCCCCCCCCCCCCCCCCCCCCCCACTTTTCCTATCTTACTGTTCCTATCCCCTAAACCTCCTTACTTGCCTCTCTTCACCACAGACCTCCTGTCCCCCGTCATAACTCCCCATCACACTCCCTTAACCTTCTTCCCTTCCATCCCTAGGACCTACCCTCATCATAACTCCCACTAAACCTTCTCCCTCCCCTCCCAAGACTACCTCATCAATACTCCCTCTAAAACCTCCTCCTCCTCACCAGAGATCCTACCTAATACTCCCCTAAGCCTCCTTCCCTCCCCTCCCCGACCTACCTCATCATTACTCCCCCTAAGCCTCCTCCATCCCCCTCCCAGAAGTCCTACCTCATCATACTCCCTCTCTAAAAACTTCTCACCAGACCTACCCTCATCATACTCCACTTAAACCTCCTCCTCCCTCCCCACCTCACCATACTCCCCTAAATCTCCTCCTCCATCCCCAGACCTTCCCTCACCCTCCTACCCCCATTATACTCCCCATCAACATCCTCCCTCCCGAGACCTACCTCCACCTTATTCCTTCCCCTCCTCCCTCCTCATACCTCCACTTCCTATTTCCCCAGACCTCCACCACACTCCTTCTCCTCCCCTCTCATACAACCTACCCCCTCATACTCATAAAGTTTTGTTGGGAATTTTGTTTTTGTTTTTTTAGTGCATGATTTTTGTCAGGACAGAAAGGGACACAACTGTGGGGTAGCGTGCAGGCATGGCCAGCAAGGAAGGCAGAAAAACTCCTGACTGAAATTCGAACCCGTGACACCAAGGAACATGCAGACCACAAGTCCGTTGTCTTATCCAACAGGCTACAGTGCCTGTCTCTTCGCTAACCTAAAATGGAAAAATATATATCTGAATTCAGGCTGAGAAGCACGTGGGATATAGACAATACATATTGTGCTGTATTGGGTTCTATTATATCATATTGTTCCAAAAAATGTTGTATATGTTATGTTTATTTATTTTTTGTTTCATTTTTTCTTTCTGGTTGTGTTTCGGCGAATATCCTTGTTTTCGTAGCTTCCCGTAAATTAACGGAAAAAGGCCAAGATCCATAAAGTCTGCATTTTTTATTTGAGTAGTGGTCAGCTGGTCAGTTGATGGGAGAAAATGAGGATATTGTTTTATTTACTTCATTCCTGTTCTTGATGTATATAATGTAATATTTGACCACTTGACATTGTGGGACAGGTGTTTTAGGTGTGTGTGTTGTGTGTGTTGTGTGTCTGTGTCATGTGTCTGTGTCTAGTGTCTTAGTCAGTGTGTGTGCGTGGTGCGTCGTGTGTGCGTTGCTTTACGTGTGTTGTCGTGGTGATGTCTCCGTGTGTGTGCTTGTGTGTGCCCGTTCGGTGTGTGTGTGTGTGTGCTCGTGGCTGTGTGTCTGATGGTGAGTCTGTGTGTGTGCGTGCGTGTGTGCTTGTGCGTGTGTGTATGTGTGTCCTGTGTGCGTGCGGCGTGTGTCCTGTGTCGTGGTCGTGGTGCTGTGTGTGGTGCGGGCGTAGTGCGTGTGCGTGTGGTGCCGTGCGTGTGCGTGTTGTGTGTGATGTGTGTGTGTGTGTGTTGAGAGAAGAGAGTGAAACTCAAGCGTTGAATCAAATGAATGATATTAATACACAAGAAATAACGTTTTTGGCCAAACCAGTCCTTACAATCTGTCCTTGTAAACATATATACATCAAAACAATCAATGAAATATTTGGTGCCCTCTATCAGTTGAATAATCACAGAATTTCCAGGTGAAAATGCTGTTTATACTGACAGCCCCTTCCCCTCCTCCCCCACCCCCGCATTCCCACAGGGGTACTCTTGCCCATATGAAAATCTCTAAGGATTGGATTGGATTAGGTTATAATTATTCATATGGATTGCGTTGCAACAGATTGGATTGGAATGCGTTACGTTAACATTGCAATGCATCGTATTTTACTACATTGTATCTGTGGTGTAGTGTAGTGTAATAATAATAATAATAATAATAATAATAATAATAATAATAATAATAATAGGTGATGGTGATGATGATGATGATGATATATAATAATAATAATAATAATAATAATAATAATAATAATAATAAATGGAACTTATATAGCGCTATATCTTGCAAAGACAAATCAAAGCGCATACATTAAACCTAATCTTACACAGTCACGCAATCAATGATAAATAATCAATAGTTTAAACAAACAGATATTACAAACATGGTGCGCTGCAGAAAAAATCTATGAAATAAAATTTCAATAGTTAAATGTTTTTTCAAAAGCACACACACACGCACTCACACAGTTCGTATACTTTAGCAGGGTGATGGGACATAGGTTAGTGAAGGTGGGATATTTCTGATATAAAACAGGTCAAGTCAAGTCAAAAACATTTTAATCATCCCATGAAGCATTAGCATAACCATAAGCATTCCAATATAGCTTTAAAAAAATATCATACACAAACACAAACCCAGGTGCGCGCACACACACGCACCGCGTACACACACACACACACACACACACACACACACACACACAACACACACCACACACACACACACACACACACACACACACACACACACACACACAACACACACACACACAACACACACACACACACCACACACACCAATGTAGGAATACAATGTTGTAAATACCTTTGATTGGAAAAGAAATTATATATTAAAAAAATTGCGTGCACCCACGTGCACATTCACACACACGCGCACACCCATACATACACACACCAATGTGTATGAACACGGTTTTATCACACATACACACACACGTGCGCCCGCGCACCATAATGACCATTATCTAGTAAGATATACACACAAATACACACACACACCACACACACACACACCCACCACACACACACACACACACACACACACACACACACACACCCCACACACAATTTAGAAATCATTCTTGGAAGCCAGAAGCAAAATACAGGAGTACTTATTTTCATTACACACACACACACACACACACACACACACACACACACACACACACAACACACACACACACACACACACACACACACACACACACACACACACACACACACACACAACACACACACACACACACACACACACACACACACACACACATGCACACACGCACTTGACAATCAGGGGGTATATCAAAGAATGTAAAACTGTTTGGTCAGTGCTGTTTTGAATTTAGAATTTGAATGACTACTGGAACAAAGGAATTTCTTTTTCTATTTGTTTTACTGTTGGAGCACCGAAAGCGGCGTCCTGAAGGCAATAACTGAAATTCCGAAGACATAGCATGGGATGGATCAGCCAAGATGGCAGACGCTTTGCGCACAAGCTGCTGATCGCGTACGGCTTGAGATCTCTTTGTTCTTCTCCATTTATTTTTGAGCAGATTCTAACAATTCTCCGAAGACTATTCTTGTTTTTAACACTAAGGTTGTTGTACCAACAAATAAAAGCAAAACTTAGAACACTCTCTATGTAGGACTTGTAGAACAAAGAAAGAATCTTTTTGTCAACAAAAATGAGTTAAGCTTCCTCAGAAAATACATACGTTGTTGTCCCTTTTTGACAATAGCGTCAGTGTTAGCATCCCAGTTTAGTTTGTCATCAAAAATAGTTCCCAGATACTTGTACTTCGAAACATTTTCAACTTCTTGACTATGGATGGTAACATGCTCAGAAGTTTGAAATCGATAGGAAGATCTTTAGTTTTAGAAACATTTAGCTCCAGATATGCCTCATCACACCAATTGACGAAATCAGTGAGGGCTGGACCATGGTTTTGGACAGATCCAGATAAGAGAGACAAAAGAGCACTGTCATCGGCAAATTTTACAAGAAAGGAATTTTCATAGCTGCTTCTGCAATCATCTGTGTATAGAATGTACAGAAGTGGCGAGAGAACGCATCCCTGTGGAGAACCCGTACAGGTCAATCTAACCCATGAAGATATCTTATTGGAAAAAACCCGCTGCGGTCTGTTAGTTAAAAATTCAATCAGCCAACGAACAAGTTGATAGTCTACATCAAATTTTGAAAGTATTTTGTGAACAAGAACATGAGGCTGCATTGTATTGAAAGCTGAACTAAAGTCAGCAAACAATATTGTGGCATGAGAGTCAGGTGCTTCTAAGTGTTTGTACAACTTGTTCAAAATGAATAGTTTGGCAACTTCGACACCTCGTCCTGTCCTGTAGGCAAACTGTAGTGGGTCAAGGTCTTTCTCTATAGCGGAAAAAATGAGAGATTTTATGGTTTGAAATAAATATGTCTTGAGCAGTGTAGTGTAGTGTAGTGTAGTGTAGTGTAGTGTAGTGTAGTGTAGTGTAGTGTAGTGTAGTGTAGTGTAGTGTAGTGTAGTGTAGTGTAGTGTAGTTTAGTGTTGTCTAGTCCAGTGCTGTGCAGTGCAGCACTGTGCGGTGCAGTGCAGTACAATGTCCTATCGTATCGTGTATTGTCGTGTCGTATCGGGTTGGCTAGTCTAGTCTAGTCTAATCTAGTCTAGTATGGAGAAACCATATCACTCAAGTTGCTTCTGCATGGAATTTCACCTGGGCATACGACGTGGTTATACCACAGAGTCAAAGGTAGTGGTCGTGGTGATGGTGGATTTGTTCCCTCCTGTACTCGTGGTTATCCATATGCATATGTACCAATGAAAGTGGGACTGAATTTCAGTTGGGCTTTTATTCTTTTGTTTGTTGGTTGGTTGGTTGGTTGTGAGGTTTTTTCCTTCCTAGGCTAGAGCTCCGAGGTTCACCAATGGAGAGTGTTTGCATGTGCCGCCGTTTTTGCCCACCATGAACGTAGCCACATTCCATATTCAGGGGTGAATTTCAGTATTAAAACTTTGCCTTGTAGCTGACGATTTTTCTGCCCACTAACTGCAAACTAGTCAAGGGGTTTTCAGTTTAATGTCTCCTCTAAGGAGACTAGCTTCTTCTAGACCATCTCTCCAGGTGTAGCGGAATGGCCAAGGGTTTTGTGAAATCCAATGTAATCATTGTAGCCCAGCTGACCTCAGAAGGCATATCAGGACTGTCACCTCGTTAGTGCTTAAAGGTCAAACTAAAACTGGGATGGAAACACCCAGATAAAAGTCATCTTCGTGACAAAAATTTCCTAGTGGGGGGGCCTGCCAGTATAAACACTATCCCCACTTTCTAGAAATTTTGTGCGAATAATTCCATCTTTTCTATCCCTCTCTTTGTTTCTGCCTTATTCTTTTTCTTCTTGTCACCTTCCTTCCTGTCTATTTTCTGCCTTCTTGGTCCATTCACCTGCCTATTTTCCAGAAAGATTTAAAAGATAACAATTCTGTAAGATGTGTTGGGCCTGAATTATCAAGTGCTTGACGGTAGCGCAACGCATTTTCCATGAAGAAGAAGAAGTATCAAGAAGTTTTGAAGGGGATATATGTAAAATAAACCATCATCATTCTTCAACTTTGCAGGTTGCTATATGACAATTCTACCTTGTAATATGACAATTCTACCTTGTGATATGACAATTCTGCCTTGTAATATGACAGTTCCGCAGTAGCCTTGTGATATATCAGTTTTATCTTGTGATAAAGAAATTACTGGTCAGGTCAGTCAGAGAAGTTCTCTGTTACTGCTACTGGTATCCATGCAACCCAGTACAACCTGTCGCATGTGGGGTAGGAAACCCCAATAGAAAAAAACATATGGAGACTTGGAGAGGAGATTGGCGCCACCAAGGAATATCCTAAGCCCACAGAAAAGACATGAGAGACAAATACAAAGCCAATATGATACCGGATCGGTCGAGGCCCGGGTTACCAACGGCCGCGCTTTCCATTCATCAAGAGTACCTCAAGAGTACCCTCGCCATTACCTATACTGAGGGAAGAAGTGGAAGAAGCCATCCGCAGTTTACCAGTAGGAAAGTCCCCGGGAGCAGACAACATACCAGCAGAGCTGCTCAAGCATGGTGGCGAAACAGTTATCACACATGTTACATCTATCTGTCAGAAGATTTGGGAGACAAAACAGTGGCCAACAGAATGGACACAATCACTCATCATACCCCTGCCCAATCTACGCCAATGCCCAAACTATAGAACGATCAGCCTCATCAGCCACGCCAGCAACATCATGCTCAAAGTTATTTTGAATCGACTAAAGAAGGAGGCAGAAGAACACCTTGCAGAGGAACAAGCTGGGTTCAGGGCAGGCAGGAGCACAATCGAACAGATTTTTAACTGCCACATCCTGATGGAAAAACATCTTCAACATCAGAGAGACCTGTTCCACAACTTCATCGACTTCAAGAAGGCTTTCGACAGAGTATGGCACGAAGGCCTGTGGCAGGTCCTCAGAATGTTTGGCATTGAAGAAGGACTAGTGCAAACCATTCAAGCACTATACAACACCGCAAGCAGTGCAGTCCTTCTGAACAATCAGGTCGGAGACTACTTCAAAACCACAGTTGGGGTCCGACAAGGATGCCTGTTATCTCCAGTCCTGTTTAATCTGTTCTTGGAAAACATTATGAGACTTCCACTCTACCATCTCCATTGGCGGCAGACCCCTCAACAACTTGCGGTTTGCCGATGACATTGACCTCATGGGCGGAAGTAACACAGAGCTGCAAGATCTTACGACCAGACTTGAGAACAGAGCTGGAGCATATGGGATGGAGGTGAGCTTGGAGAAAAGTAAAGTACTTGTGAACAGCACGAGCAACGCCACTGCTAAAATTTACATGAACGGCCAACAACTGGAGGAGGTAGACGCTTTTAAATACCTTGGCGCTACACTCACAAAGGACGGGCGATCGACGACAGAAATCAAAGTCAGACTAGCCATGGCAACATCTTCCATGACAAAACCCACCATCATATGGAAAAGTAAAGAGATCAGTTTCCCAATCAAACTAAAGCTCTACAAAGCCCTAATTCAGACTATCCTGCTGTACGGAAGTGAAACCTGGACATTGACTGCTGAAACAGCAAAGCAAATCCAGTCATTTGAAACAAAATGCCATAGAAAACTACTGGGCATTTTCGCTCATATGACAGACCAACAGTGGTTACTGTCTGAGCGTTCGAGGAAGAAGAAGAAATATCCAGAAGTTTTGAAAGATGTAAATTATACCATCATCATTCTTCGACTTTGCGGGTCGCTATATGACTATTCTACTTTGTGATATGACAATTCTACCTTTGTGATATGACAATTCTACCTTGCAGAACATGAAAAACATGAACGAACAGTGAGTATTGTAGGGCGAACAATCACAAACTTGCGCTTCGCTGATGATATTGACGGATTAGCTGATCACGAGCAAGAACTAACAGGCTTAGTGAACCGCATAGAAGAAAAATCAACAACATTTGGTATGAAAATCAGCGGGGGGGAAACAAAAGTGATGACAAACAGCAACTTCACATCAGAAATCAAAAAGACCAGAAACTTGAAAATCTTCAAAGATTCAAATATCTAGGATCTATCGTGACAGACGAGGGATCAAAACCAGAAATACTGTCAAGACTTGCCCAGACCACAGCTGCAATGACCAAACTCAAACCCATCAGGAGCAACAGAAAAATCGCAATCAGTGGCATAATAATTCTCCCTTGTGATATGATAATTCTACTTTGTGATATGACAATTCAACTTTCTGACATGATATGACAATTCTACCTTGTGATATGACAATTCTACTTTCTGACATGATATGACAATTTTTCCTTGTGATATGACAATTCTACAATTCTACTTTGTGATATGACAATTCTACTTTCTGACATGACAATTCTACCTTCTGATATAACAAGTTAACAGTAGCCTTGTGATATAACAATGGAACCTCGTGATATGACAAGCCAGTAGTAGCCTTGTGATATGACCAGTCCTCTCCTGATGTTAAGCGTCTTTCTCTTTCTTTGTCTAACCACTCTCTTTCCCAACTGGTAAACGAACCAACACACAGATCTGGTCAAATTTTAGACTGGCTTATCACCGATGTTTCACAAGGTCTAGTCACATCTCAGTAATCTCTTCTCCCTAAACATTGCAAAACCTATCTGAAAGAAGAAGTGCATTACCCGTCGCAACCTCAAGGCCATAGATATTCAAACTTTTCTTTCCCAAGCTGCTGAACGTCTATTACAAATCCCTGACCATACTGACCCTTCTAAACACTACAATACCGTCCTCAGCCAAATTCTTGATGAGCATGCACCTCCTACTGACCATCTCCTGCCTGATAGGCCCTGTGCACCAAGGTACACCCATGATATCCTGGTCGCAAAACGCAAACGCCGGCAACTAGAACGGCAATGCCAAAAAACAAAAACTGAAATAAACAAACAGCTTCTTCGTAAACAAAGCAACAAAGTCAAAACCTTAATCCATTCAGCAAAAACAAAGTATTACTCTTCTCAATGAAATCTCTCTTTTCCCTCACATCCACTCTGCTTGGATCTGCGAAGGCTAGCCCTCTGCCTTCTATCTACAACCACTCTGAACTTCCTTCTATATTTTCTGCATTCTTTTCTGACGGGACGGGATAGCTCAGTGGTCGGAGCATTCGCTTTCCCCCAGCCAAGTTAAGCAGCGTCGAGCGGGTTACCAGTTGGATGGGTGACCGTTTGCGCGCCTTGGCCTCAGTACAGTCCCCCCAGTTCACCCAGCTGTAAATGGGTACCTGCCCTCTTTAGGGTCAGGGAAGGTAAAGCAGCGAGGGAGAGGAGATGGGCGCCGCCCTCAATATGCTGGTCCCTAGAGAAGTGAGGTCTCTGACGCCTCGCTCCCCTACGAGGTTATGGGACTCCTTTACCTTTACCTTACCTTTTCTGACAAAATCCGCAACATTCGCTCTAGCTTGGATCAGACTCCTTTCCAGCCTGTAATTTGTGATCCTCAATTTTCTGGCACTCCTCTCCTGTCCTTTCATCCAGCAAGCGAGAACGAAATCGAGATAATTCTGAAAGGAATGACTATAAAATCATGTGATCACGACCTGCTTCTCTTTTCGCGCAGTGCCTGCCACAGCATATACCCGCTATCACAAAGATAGTAAACTCATCTCTTCTTTCTGGAAACGTTCCTTCAGCTCTCAAAACTGCTTTAGTCACACCATTACTCAAAAAGCATGGCCTTGACCCTAACATTCTGAAGAATTACAGACCTGTTTCCAACCTACCTTTTATCTCTAAAGTCCTTGAAAGAGTAGTTCTGCAACAGCTCAACAACGACCTTCTCTCCAACAGTCTTCTTCCTGCGTTTCAGTCTGCCTATCACGCCAACCACAGTACTGAAACCACCCTAGTTCACATCTTAAACATGCTTCTACTTGCTTCTGACTCAGGGAAAATCTCCCTCCTCACTCTACTCGACTTATCTGCAGCCTTCGACACTATTGACCACTCTATCCTTCTCTCCCGTCTTCAAGAAACGTTTGGTGTTACTGGTACAGCCCTCGCCTGGTTTAGCTCATACCTGACTGACCGATTCCAGACAGTCACAGTAAACAAGATTCAGTCAGTACCTGCCAGACTGGAATGTGGAGTCCTGCAGGGATCAGTTCTGGGACCTGTTCTTTTCACTCTCAACACCGCTCCACTGTCACATATAATTAACCGTCATCAGATCAACCATCACTTTTATGCAGATGACTCTCAGATTCTAAGCAGTGACACTCCTGAAAATCTGCCTTCCCTCTTGAATATGGCCTACTGCTTTCAAGATATCCAAAACTGGATAATAGAGAACAAGTTACAACTAAACGCTGATAAAACTGAAGCCATGCTTGTAGGGACCAAAAACAAACTCTTCCATTACAACAGCTTCAATAGAATTCGGCAATGCATCAGTCCCTCTATCCAATGCTGTAAAGTATCTAGGGGTCATTATTGACAAGACACTCTCTATGCAAAAATTCATCACCCAGACCTGCCAGTCCTGCTTCTATCAATTACGGCGTATTAGTGCAATTCGAAAGTACCTGTCCACAGACGCAACATCAAAACTCGTGGCATCTCTCATTCTTTCACGTCTGGACTATTCTCTTTTGGCTGGTCTGCCAGCATCATCTATCCACTCCCTTCAACGTATTCAAAACTCTGCAGCTCGACTAGTCTCAGAAAGAAAAAATCGTAGCACATTACCCCTAACTTCCGATCTCTCCACTGGCTGCCTGTGCCACAGACATTAGATTATAAGATCAGTACTCTCTGTTACAAATGTCTCCACAAATCTGCACCCCCTTATCTCTGTAACTGTCTTCATCTGTACACTCCATCCCGTTCCCTTCGTTCAGCCGCAGATACTTTGTGCTTTCGAATACCCAGATTTAAACAAACCACTGTTGGCCGTCGCTCCTTCTCTGTTTCTGGTCCATCCACCTGGAATGACCTCCCTCTTTCACTTCGACAAAAGCCTTCACTTGATACCTTCAAATCCAGCCTCAAAACACACTTATTTCCTACCTGAGACTTTCCCCCAAAATATCTGTCCCTAATTTTCAACAGCATCTTTCACTTTCTAAGTGTTGTTCCGAGTGTGTGTGTGTGTGTGTGTGTGTGTGTGTGTGTGTGTGTGTGTGTGTGTGTGTGGTGTGTGTGTGTGTGTGTGTGTGTGTGTGTGTGTGTGTGCGTGTGTGTGCGTGCATGCGTGCGCGCGCATGGTTTTGAAATATGTTGTTCCATTATGTTTAAGGAGAGTTGCATGCCTGTAAATGATTGAGTGCAAGCGCTTCGATTTGTTTTGTTTTTTTACAAGATTCAGCGCTATATATATTCCATATATTATTATTATTATAATGTACTTTTGCTTACTTAGTATTTCCATTGTTTATGCTTTTTTTAAACCTGGGGTCCCTACTAGCTACCCCTTTTTACCAGTCCCCCTACTAGCTACCGCCCTTACCAGTCTCCCTATAGCTATCCCCCCTTTGCCAGTCCGCTTACCAGCCACCCCTTCCGTAAAGATCACAAATTCCTAACTCACAGATTAAAGCCACTGTCTTCAAAGTTTTACAACATATTATAAAACTAACAATTCCAAGTTTTAAAGGTGTCTTTTCCTATATCTGTTCTGAAATCGAGAAGAAAAAGCTTATTGTGAATCGTTAATTTCACCCTAATTTTATATAAAAAATGCTGCTTCATTTCCATCAGATACAAACATTTTTCTTGGACTTCTGAGAGATTTCAAACTTTAAACAGGAATATAACTGTTTATAGGTAATATTGCCATAAAATAGAATGAGCGTTTTAACACGCACATAAAATGTGTCAAAAACGTTACAGTTGAGCAGCATAACTTAACAGGCGCAAAATAACTTAGACCTTGAAGAGAGTTGTCACTGGCAGATTTGTTGTCTGGGGGTAGGAGGTCCAGGCTCAGCATAGTCTGTTTATATTGGCCTTACCCGATAAAATAATTAATGTGGTTATTTTTCAGGTTGGTGGTGTTAGAGATCTTGAATTATAGTGAAAGTTGTCATAGCTATTTCAACTAAATGAGGTGACACAGTATGGCCTTCGTGGTCAGCAGGGATATAAAGAACATAAAATGAAATAATGATAATAATAATGATAATGAATTTATATTGCATTATTACTTGTGATAACAAATCAAAGTGATACGTGCAACCAAATTATAACTAGTTATAACAAATTCAAATTTACACACACACACCACACACACACACACACACACACACACACACACACAACACAACACACACACACACAACCACACACACACACACACACACACACACACACACACCACACACACACACACACACACACACAAGGGGGGCGGAATAGCCTAGTGTTAGAACATTGCGCTCCTATTCTGTTGACGTGGGTTCGAATCCCGTTCAAGGGGATTTTCCCCAAGTGCAGACTTCTTTCTCCCCAAAATTCCTTCTTATGAGACTAAAAACCCATGTGCGAACGCACGCAGAACATGTGCGAATGCACGCAGAACATTTTGCGCACACGTTAAATCCTGTTCCTGGCCCGGTGATGGGAATTTTGGCTGTTGAAGGCAGGGACAGATATAAGATGAAACAGGAAATCATAGGTTATACCTGGAGGCTGGATTTCAAAGGGTCATAAAAAGACTTTTGGCGAAGGGAGAGAGGAAGGTGATTCCAGATCAATGGACCAGAACATTTTTAGAAACACACACACACACATACACAAATGTGCGCGTGTATGTACTTGAGTATGTGTATGAATGTGTGTTGGTTGTGATGTGTTATATTGCGTTGCGTTGCGTGTGCGAGTGCGTGTGCGTGTGCGTGTGTGTGTGTGTGTGTGTGTGTGTGTGTGTGTGTGTGTGCGCGCGCGCGCGTGTAGTGTGTGTACGAGTTATGCAGTGTATTTTCTTGTTTGGGGGCGGAGGGGGGGTCATTTTCGTATTATAGGGTTTTTTTGTTTTGGTCTGGTATGAGTTGTGTGTGTGTGTGTGTGTGTGTGTTGTGTGTGTGTGTGTGTGTGTTATGTGTGTGTGCGCGCGCGCGCGAGTGTGTGTGTGTGTTTTTTCTTTCTTTTTTTATCTGTTTCTATTTTTCTTATGGAGTTAGTCTTATTATAATTGGTTATGGTCATAATGTAGTTAGATAATATTGATTAAGTTTGCTTGATGAAAAAAAGCAAATGTATTCAATAAAAATTTGACTTGACTTGACTTGAGATACATCCTTCGGTTGAGACTATAAACCGAGGTTCCATGTGTGAATGTACGCAGAACATCTTGCGACACGTTAAAACCTATTCCACTTTTCGAAAGATTGGGCCTTTGTATGCCGGTGGGAATGGATGACAAAATTTTAAAACCTGCATACACACGGGGACTGGATGTAAAAAAGCACTTGAGTGCTTATTCATTATTCTCAAAAAAATTAAACACACACACACACACACTCACACACGCATGCACGCACACAAACATACGGCCATGTACACACAAACGATTAGAGCGCACAAGTACATGATACGATATTTAGACATGTTATGTTTATTTGCACATACCGTGTGAGAGAGATAGAGACAGAGGTACTGACACAGATAGATATATTGACGAAGATGAAGAGTTCCCCCTGTTCAAAAATAAAAATGTATGCAGGGTGTGATTCCAAACAGCCCTTCATCATTGCATGTTCTTGTCCAGGTCATATGGCACTGGTATACCGCTCAAATGTCTCTGCTTTCAATTACACCATAAGGTTTTTAGCCCCACTGATCACAGAAGTTGTATCAGACCTGTCACTTGATCAATGTTAAAATATCATATAAATCCATCCCCTAAGTCGGAATGTGCCTACTAACTCCATGGTGGGTAAAGGGTGGCATACATATAATCTCTCCATTGGTGAACTTCGGAGATCTAGAGGAAGAAAACCCCAGCAATTATATTCAAATAAAACAAGGTTAAAACCAGCTCTTCTGTCATTTCTGGAATCAATGCCCCATCCAACCATAAGGGCCAAACATGGATGGTAACAGCGCTATAAGAGATCCCCATAAACCACACATAAAAATGGGATAAAACCTACAAACTGAAAAAAACCGGAAAAAAAATTTCGTAGTGAAAGACTGAGACGTTAATCTTGTTCACTCACTCACTCACTCATCCCTTGGTCGGGACGACCGTTGGGGTACCCGCACGGACGCTGCAAGTGGACCGCCAAATGGTTCTGTCCTGGGCTGCTTTCAGGAGGTTTGGTACAGTGAGGCCGGTCCACTCCTTGATGTTGGCTATCCAGCTTTTGCGTGGTCTGACTACCTCCTTACTCCTTCCACCATTCCCTGCAGGACTGTCTTTGACAGGCTGTTATGCCTTTTTGTGTGGCCAAACCATTTCAATTTCCTCCATTTGACTGTATCTAGGAATGGTTCTTGTTTGCCAGCCAGTGCCTCGATCTGCTGCCAGACGTAGTCGTTGGTTTTACGGTCTCTGTAGGTGATGTTTAGGATCCGCCTGAGGCACTTCATCTCAAAGGCTTGAATTCGACGTTCTAAATCGGCAGTAAGTGTCCATGCTTCACAGCTGTACAAGGCAATGGATGTGACGAGTGCCTTGTAGAGTCTGACCTTAGTGTGGGTTCTGATGTTATGGTTTCTCCACACTTCCAGTCTGGTGGTGAGATCCTGGAGTTCTTCTTCACTGCGGCCCATGAGATCAATATCGTCTGCGAATCGAAGATTACAGACTGGCCTTCCTCCTATTGTGATTGTGGTCTTGAAGTCAAGATGATGTTCTCCAGGAACACGTTGAAAAGAACGGGGGATAGCGGGCAGCCTTGTCGAACTCCAACTGAAGTCCGGAAGAACTCCCCGATATCTCCACCAATGAGGACTGCACTGTAGGAGCTGTCATACAGCGCCTGGATGACTTGAATCAGGTCCTCGTCGAAGTTACAGTCTCTCATGACTTGCCACAGAGCTTCTTGCCACACTCGGTCGAAGGCCTTCTTGAAGTCAATGAAGTTGTTGTAGAGCTGTAGTTGATGTTGGAGATGCTTCTCTATGAGCATTCTGATGTTGAAGATCTGTTCGATAGTGCTTCGACCTGGTCTGAATCCTGCCTGACGCCAGACCTACCCTCATCATACTCCCCCTAAACCTTCTCCCTCCCTCCCCAGTATTACCCTCATCATACTCCCCCTAAACCTCCTCCTCCCTCCCCAGACCTACCATCATCATACTCCCCCTAAACCTCCTCCTCCCTCCCCAGACCTACCCTCATCATACTCCCCCTAAACCTCCTCCTCCCTCCCCAGACCTACCCTCATCATACTCCCCCTAAACCTCCTCCTCTCTCGCCAGACCTACCCTCATCATACTCCCCCTAAATATCCTCCTCCCTCCCCAGACCTACCCTCATCATACTCCCCCTAAACCTCCTCCCTCCCCAGACCTACCCACATCATATTCCCTCTTCTTCTGATAGGATTTCTTCTGCTTGTAGCTTCAGTCAGTTCAAGGCAATGCGTAGCATAACTTTGCTTGGATGGCTTATCAGACTGATTGTTCTGTAATTTTGGCACTTCTTCAGGTCTCCCTTCTTTGGAAGTGGAACTATGATGGATTGGGTCCACTGTTCAGGCCATTCTTTGCTGGTCCAGATGCGTTGGCAGATGATTGTTAGTGCCTTGATCATCTCTGGGCCTCCGTACTTGATGAGCTCAGCCGGGATGTTGTCAGTCCCTGGTGACTTGCCTCCTTTCAAGGATCTTACTGCTTCTTCTACCTCTTCCTCCAGCACCTGTGTGCTTTCAGGATCTGATGGTCTGGGATCTTGCTCGTGAAGTTTGTTCGGATCAGCCTTCAGGTTGTAGTTGTACAGGTCGCTGCAATATTCTGTCCATCTCTTCATGATAGTGGCGCTCTCTGTAAGGACTGACCCCTCTCTGTCTTCAATAACGGAGGTCTTTGGCTGCTGGGACTTGGTTAGTACCTTGATGGTCTGGTACGCCTCCTTGCTGTCTCCTTTCGCCATTGCTTTCTCAACCTTGGAGCATTGTTCTGACATCCAGTTCCCCATGGCCTCAGTCATCTTCTTCTTGATTGACCTGTTGACTGTTCTATACTCTTCGGCCGTTACTGGGTTTTTGTTCTTCTCTGGCTTTAGCTCCCTAACGTTGATCGCACAGGTCCAGGATATCGTTGGTAACCCACGGTTGGTTCTTTTTCCTATCTTTCCCAAGGATCTCCAGCGCTGTCTCCTGAATGGTCTTGCTGAAGGTCTCAGTGAGGTTGTTGATGTCATCTTGGAGGAAATTCAATGCTGCAAATCTGCCCCCTATCTCAGCTTTAAAGATTTCAGCGACTTCGGGGTCGTTCAGGCTTTCCATGTTGAACCGCAAACGGGGATTTCTCCTCTGGTTCTTGGTCTTCAGCTTGATCTGTAGGGTCATGAGTACCATGTCGTGGTCACTGCCGATATCAGCGCCAGGGAAAGTTCTTGTCTGGGCTTTGTTGATGCTTGACTTAAATCGTTTGGGGGCCAAGATGTAATCAATCTGGTTGTGTATCTTTCCACTTGGTGAGTGCCACGTCGTTCTTCTTGATGTCTTTATAGGGTGTTGGCGACAGTAAGATTGTGGCTGCTTGCGAATTCCCAAAGTCTGAGACCTCTATCGTTGGTTTCGTCCACGCCAAAACGGCCTATTGTCCCTGGCCATTGGTCATAAGCGTCATGTCCGATCTTGGCATTCCAGTCGCCCTGAATCACGAGAAAGTCCTTCTTTGGAGTTGATTTGATGATGCTCTCCAAATCCTCATAGAAACGCTCGATTGCTTCATCATCGTAGTCTGATGTTGGTGCATAGACTTGTATGATGGTTATGTTGTGTGGTGTTGTGTGGTGATCTCCATGCGTATCGCGTGGAGATCAGTCTACTTGAGATTGGGGTACAGCTGATGACACTGTTAGTCCTCTTCTTGTTGACAAGAAATCCTACTCCATGTTGGTGTTTGGAGTCGTCGCCACTATACCATAGTTTGTGATCTTCTGTGGTTGTTTCGCCGAATCTGACCCAACGGACTTCGGCCAGTCCAAGTATGTCCCATTCGTATCTTCGTAATTCATGCGTTAGTTCTTGGAGTTTCGCGCATGCGTGCAAGGTACGGATGTTCCATGTACCAATGATGGTCCTCTCATCCTGGGTTTGCGTTCCAGTCTCATATTTTCCACCTCCATCCTGGAACGTTCCAATGGAAGGCGCGGTTGTTGGTATTCCGGGCCTCAACCGATCCGGCATGTTGTCTTTTCTTGCAGTACTGTCCATGTTGGTATAATCTTGTTAACATCCTTTATTGTTCAGTTTCAGTGTCTAAATAAAGTTAATTACGTCCAGAATAATTTATTTATGCTAAGTCACTTTTGCAACAGTGTACATCCCCACCCCCTTCTAAAAAGAACACATTCTCACAAGCAAACAGGAAATAAAATGAGCACACCACAACAAATGCAGTGTGATCCAATTGTTTATCTTATTCTATTTTCATTTATTTAGTTTGCACCTGCATGTGTAACTGTTGTGCTTTTAGGGTGGTATTTTCTTCAGAAAATGTGCAAGTGACCACTGTCTGCAAGCTGTGAATTGTTTTACGTGCATGTGAACCTTGTTTACTTGTCATAAGATTTGCAAACATGCTATGTGTGCTATTTCATATCAATATTACTTCCCCTTCACAGGTAGCTTAAACAATTATATCCCTTTTTATTATTTGAAACTGCTTAGTAGTCTAGATAAAAGCCTCCATCTGATGGAAATCCAGCAACAATTTTGATGTGAAAATGTACAAATTGTTGTTTACCTATCTCAAACAAGTGATGGGTGAAATAAAATGACAAGTAGACATGACGTTTTGAAATTTGCAAACGGATAATATAGGAAGACACCTTTAAAATTTGGAAGTGTTATATTGATGAATTGTCCTAAAAATTGGAATGCAACAACTTGAGCTGTGAGTTAGAAATTTGTGATCTTTGTGATCACGCCCTAACTTCTAATCCTCTGATGTTTGGAGGAGATGTGTGATCTATCTTCCCATGTTTGTGCTTTTAAAAAAATATATAATTTAGAGTTGAGGGAATATGAGTCATAGGTTAGGGGAAGGGAGAGATAGCTAAGGGGGATAAGTAAGGGAAGGGAAGGAATTAGCTAGGGGGATAAGCTAAGTAGGTGGGACTGGTAAGGGGTAGCTAGTAGGGAGACTGGTAAGGGGGGGTTAGCTAGTAGGGGGACTGGTAAAGAGATAGCTAGTAGGGAGACTGGTAAGGGTGGGGGGAGCTAGTAGGGGGATTGGTAAGGGGTATCTAGTAGGTGGGACTGTTAAGGGGGTAGCTAGGGTAAGAGGGGTAACTAGTAGGGGGGCACTGGTAACAGGAGATAGATAGTAGGGGTCTGGTTGGGGGTAGTTAGTAGGTGCATTGGTAATTGGGGGTGGGGAATAGCTTGTAGGGGGACTGGTGAAGAAGATTGGGTATCGGCAAGGGTGGTAGCTAGTAAGGGGGCATGAATATATACCTTGTGCTTTGCTACTATTGTGGGGCATAGGAGAAATACGATCATCAAGTGGTAGCCACACTTGACGCTGCTTAACTTGCTGGGGGAAAGCCAGTGTTCTCACCAATCAGCTATCCGGTCCCCCTTGATTGCTTGGATTGGTTCTATTAAAACTTCTACTCCCCCAGATAATAATAAAACCACCAAAAAAACCCACTCTTACTCCACATTCAAAATCTATCTTATTCAACAAAGGTAGCTCAGTAGCCCTAGTAGCAAACCACTCAGAGATAGCAGTATTGACACGCTGCACTGCAGGGTGATTGGTAAATATATATATACCTCTGCTTCCTGCTTTGCCACTACATCTGAGTAACACGATCTTGGAGCAACTGATATGGTCATTATCATCTCCTCCCTCTCCTTCTCTGCCCTGTCCCTGTGCCTTGCTTACTGGTGTGTTTGAGATCTTCCCCTGGACTGGTGAGTTGCTTATTTATTAGCTTGGTTAGTTTGTTCTTTTGGTTTGTTTCCTCCTTTTTTCGTGTCTTCCTTCAATCTCTGTCTGCCTGTCTCTCTGCCTGTCTCTCTCTCTCTCTCTCTCTCTCTCTCGGGGGAATACGTTTGCACTGAACAGAGCAAGACGTGTTTTGAACTGTCTCCTGTTTAGAAAGTAGTACGTCGGATAGTGACCAAGCCAGACTCTGAAACTGTGCAAGTGACGGGACTAAGGGCCATGCCAGCTGCACCGTTAGTCTCCAGTGGCAGCATGTGCTGTTTTGTCGGTGTATACATCACCTTCTTGTTTCGGTTTCTTGCATGAGGAAGGCCCAAGTAAGATATCCGACAGTGAAGCCAAAAATCAAGGCATAGCCGGTGCTATGGTAGGAGTCATGACCCTCACGTAATTTTTTCAGCAATCTGATTTTGCAATGTGGGGATGTTGAACAAAACAAAAAATAACCCCCCGGGCCTCTCCAAAGCTCCCAAAGCAGCAAGCAGACCGTCTGGACCAGCACCAGTTGAGCCAGCAGCAGGATGAGGTCTTGAGGCGGGATGGCGGAACCGGCGGGCAGCAGTCCAGGGAGAGAGTGGGGTGCTTAAGTGACAATACAATCATCTCACTGACAAACTTAATGGGGAGGATGACCACACTGACTCTAAAATTTTAAGAAATAAGCACTCTGATAGGGAATAAAGATTTTACAGTTGCAGACAAAAAAAAAAGAGCGTGGCGTTTGTCTTGTTGGCGACTTCGCTCTACCGGGACGCGAGAGCAGACTGAATTTTACGCGAGAATCTCCGTGACTTAGTGGTATAAATAATGAAATGAACAACAAAGTTTGGATGGCATGAGGAAGAATTTAGAGAATGAAAGAATCAATGACGAGCTGAAAGGGAAGATGAAAGGCGGCCAGGACCTGAGATAGATGAATAGAGAACTGGAGAAATCCACATGAACTGACAGAGAAAACCTGAAACTTGGTACTGAAAAACTGTGACGATTTGGAAATCGATCCAAGCGCAACACATAATTGTATACGGGTTTTTCAAAGAGAGAAATGAGACGCCAGTGAGTGTGAGAACTGGCTCGGAGGGCATAGCGATCATGAATAGGAGCTTTGCGTGGACTTAAGGCTTTTGACAGAGTTGCGCCGACTTAGTCCAAGGAAAACTCTCCTATCCATTGCAACGGTGCTCTTCCTACAAGGAACAAGATCAAAATTCTTCAAGGCAAAAGGCAAATGAGGGGAAGTGATGTGTTTGTTGCGAGAGGACTTACTTTAGGATCAGAGAAATCCGGAAAGAAACTGTCACCACTGAAGGCCACCAAAGCTCAAAATCTAAGGGCAACAATGGTGGCGACCATCTGACTGATCGAGTGGAAGAAGTTTGCTCTTGGTGTGTGACAACGCCTTGTGGAATGCGCTAGGGACACGCGCCCGGCCTCCACGATACGGAAAACGGAACTCGCCAGATCTTTAGCTTAGGATGGGTGGGAAAAATCAGGGGGCAGGCTCAATACAGTCGCTCTGGACACACACGGCGCGAATGGTCAGGGAAGGGTCAGCAGTCCGTGGAAAACTAATACGCCGGCAAATTCCCCCCCACGCTAGTCGTCTCCCCTTGTAACCACTGAAGCCTCGACACAGTCGGCACTCACCCCAAAGCGGATCTGGCTTCGCGGTGCAAGTCGGTTGATACCATCTCACTTCACGGTGCCTCTCGGCTAATGTCTCTCATGGTACCAGGCGGCTCTCCTCTTTTTGTTTCTGATTGTAAAAAAATGGCAAATCGATGTCGCGACTTTGCTTTTGTAGCCGAAATCTGTAGACAATGTTGCTATCCATTTGAAGATTTTGCCAAGCGCAGGATGTCTAAATTATTTTTTCCCAGCTCTGGTTATGTCAGTGGTCGGATTTTAAGTCGCTCCTGATCCTGATTTTGTGCGCGGTACGCGCTGTGTAGTTTTGTCCACTTTGTTGTATCGTGTAGCTACACTTCGCGTTGCCGAAGTTTTCAGTTACTCCCTCTCGTTTTCTGCAATTCTCACGGTGCTTCTGTTAAGCCCCCTCCGCTTGTCTCTTTTAATTTATGATCGTCGGTCGAATGGCTCTCCAGCGGGCCGCTTTCTTTGGTGTAATTTTTATACTAGCAGCATGAAAGCATCCGTGAATCAGCGTTGATGTAAATCATGATCCGCTACATTGTTGACGTTGCTTTCTCATCGCCGATAAAAAGCGTTGCATCTGGCCATAGTGTCGTCGCTTTATCGAGCGTCCTGCGCATTTGTTACCCTATGAGTCGCGTCAACCCCTCTCTCGTATTATGATGTCTTGATCTCTGATAATCCGGCACCGTGCTCACGAGTTGAAGAGTCGTTTGTTTGATCGCTCACTTTGTTTAACCAATAATCGCACTGTTCTCAGTCTCACGCTCTCGCGTGTGGAGATTTCACTGGGCCCAAGCGCTAAGCACTGATATATTTCAACAGACCTGGCCAGTGTCACCGTCTTCTACATACACAACGTTTCATTGCTTCGACAATTTAACAACTCGGCACATTATTGAAATCTGATGTTCTCCTGAGGACTAAGGTGTTTAACTCTCTCCCGATGGATCAAAACGTGATGCTTCGTTCCCGCCTCGGTTCGCCGGCACCGCGAGTTATTTATTTTAAATGGATCGTGCTGTCACTCAATGATCCCTCTGTTGGTCAGCGTTTACCTTCTGTACGCGTGACGCCTGGGCATCACACAGTCTCCTTCCGATCCAAAGACTATTTTGTTGCTTCATTGTAATCTCGCTTCGCGAGGGTGTTTGCTAATCCTGTTGCTCTAATTTAGAGTTTCACATAAACATGCAAACTCATATCAGGTTGCTCAAGGAAAAACAAAGAGAAAACGATGTATATTGATCAAATTTGTTGTGGAATGATGTCTCGTGCTGGTGATTCTCGGTCTCTTGCTAAATGACTCTACTAATTTGCTGGCGACTCACAATTCTATTTTTCTTAATGCTTTGGTCGATGTCGATCTCGCTCTAAGCCGGCGAATTGAGACAGGCCTATAATTCTTCAGCTCATGTTGGGATCGAGGTCCTGTGCTTCTCTAAGTAGAGGATTCGTGCTCATGCTGTTTTAAAGGCCTGATGGAATTTTTTAGCAGTTCCGTCTTAGATACTGTAATTCTCTTTCTGATGGCTACATGCCAGCCACGACTTTCCACTTCTAGCAACGCATATCACTAAATATCGTGCCGATCGCTGCTCATAACGAAAGAAAAAAATCTTCCCCGTCACCTACTACTCGCCTCCGCTTCGCACGTCTCTCGTCTCGCTACTCGGTCTCGAACTGTCTCACTCACCAAAGACCGGGCACGCTCTTAAATCAATCATCCTGTTTCAATGTCTACACAAATCTGCACCCTTCCTTATCTCCCTGTAACATGTCGCTCTACTCTCCGTTCCATCCGCCCCTCTACGCTTACCACTTACGTGCACGCGCAGTTACTTTGCTGACTTCCCAGCAGAAATCCCAGCTATCAACTACAAACCACACACGGTTGGCCCAGCGCTTCCTGATCTGTTTATTGGTCCATCACACAGGGAAATGCACCCACTCCCTCTTTACACTTCGACAACACTAGCACTTCAGCTTGATTCTTTCAAATCCAGCCTCAAAACACACTATTTCCTACCTGAGACTTTCCCCAAAATATCTGTCCTAATTTCAACTGCATCTTTTTAACCTTCTAAGTGTTGTTTCCGAGTGTGTGTGTGTGTGTGTGTAGTGTGTGTGTGTGTGTGTGTGTGTGTGTGTGTGGTGTGTGTGTGTGTATGTGTGTGTAATTATTTGTGTGTGCGTGTGTGTGCGTTGAATGCTGTATATACGTGCGCGCGCATGGTTTTGAAATCTGTTGTTCATTATTATTTAAGGAGAGTGATGCATGTAAAATGACTGAGTGCAAGCGCTTCGATTTGTTTTGTTTTTTTTAAAAGATTCGCGCTATAAAATTCATATTTTATTATTCGAAATTCTGACACACAGTGACTGAGCTTATACTAACCTTTAGCAGATCTATAGGTACAAGGCCAATGTGAGAAACCCAGGACAGGTTGGGATCAAGGTCGAATCGTCTCTATACGTCATTTTCCCTACACGACCATTCGCTCAATCCGTCTCTCTCTTTTTCATCCATCCTGTGCGGATCGCCGAAAGGCTAATACAGATCGACGGAGTGACCCAGTGAAGCTGGGGACAAGCGCCGGCGCAAGGCACGCCCGACTTTCGAGTCCCATGATCACTGTCCTCCGCGAGCGTATGTTTCACGTACTGCTTCGTCTGAGCGGTATCTAAAGGCAACGCAAAATATCGGCTCTGGAAGTTCACAGACAGGCTGTGGGTTGTTAGGCCGCCAACCCACGCACAATCCGATCGCGCCCCCCCCTCCTGTTCCCCCACCCCCGCTCTCTCCCCCCCACCCCCCCCATCCCCCCCTCCCCCCCGCCCGCCCCCACACCCCCACCCCCCCCCCCACCGTTGGTTCCACCCCCCCCCTCTCCCCCCCCCCCCCCCCCCCCCCCCAATCCCCCCCCCCATATGTTCCGTCCCCCCCAACTCCCCCCGCGCTTCTACCCCCCCCCCCCTCCCCCCGCCAACCCCCCCCCCCACCCCAGCCGTCCTTACCACCCCACCCCCTTTCTCTCCCCGTTTTTGTGTGTGTGTGATTTGAAGAGTGAGATAGAGGAGAGGACTGTGGATAGGAGGTTTTATGGATTGTAGCACATGGGTGAACGTTTGTGCGCCCTTGGCTCAGATACAGTTACTCCTGTTCACCAGCTGTAAATGGGTACCTGCACTCTTTAGGGTAAGGGAATCCGGTAAAGCAGCGAGGGAGGGAGAGGGAGATCGGGCGACAGCACACACTCTAAGAAGTGGCCTAGAGTATGTGAGGGTCTCTGACGCTCGCTCACCTACGACACTTTTAGGTTTATGGGACACCTTTACCTTTTTACCTTTTAGCACAGTCGAACTTGGATTCGCAGTAGCGTCAGTCATGTCTTTGACTGAATGGATTTAAGAGTTTGACTTTGTTTATTTGTTTTCTGAAATAAGCTGTTTGTTGATTTCGGTTTTGGACTTCCGCCATACTGCCACGTTCTAGTTGCACGGCGTTTGCGCTGCGCTATCATGATGTCTTGGCGTTTATACCATGGCGCACAGGGGCTCTATTCAGGGAGGCGAGATCATGTTTTCCTGTACCCAAATTGTAGCAAAAGCTCAAGGGAGATGTAGTATATTTTGCCACCTTACAAGCTACCCCCTTACCAGTACAACCTACTAGTTACCTCCACCACCAGACCCTACATATTCTATCTCCCTTTACCAGTCCCCATATAGTTTACCCCCTTGCCCTACTACTGCTTAACAATCCCACTAGGAACTACACCCACACTTACCGCTTCCCCCCGAGTATAAATAACCCACATACCCTATCCCCCTACTTTCTCTTAGCTCTTACCAGTACCCCTTACCGATCCCCTTACCTAGGCCCTATAGCTTCCACTTACTTGTCCTTCCTACAATCTTTCCGTTCCTCCGCTTACTGCAGATACATTGTCGCCTACGTTCATACTAGATTCGCACGCAGCTATTCTCTTATTTTCGGGTCCAACGACCCTGGAATGAGCTCCCTCTCATCTCTTCGCCAGAAAACATAGTTATGACAATTTTAATCCAGCCTAAGACATATTTATTTCAAACCCAAGATTTCCCATCTCTGTTTCATCATCCCGAACCCTATCCCCTCCTTCAAATAACCAATGTTCCTTATTCAACCTGCGAAAGTATCTGACCTGTGTGAGTGTTGTGTGTGCTTTGAAATAACATTTGCACTGTTGAAATTTTATTTAATAGACTTATGTCTGCATCGCTCCATGTTTGTAAATATCCGTATGCTTAAACTATTGCATCTATTTATTTTGATTCGTAAGGACAATATGTAAGATCTAGGTTGATGCATGGCGCTTCTGATTGTTCCTTTGCAAGATTTAGCGCTATATAAGTTACATATATTAGTATTATTATTTTATTATTATTATTAATTATTATTATTGTTGTTTGTGTTGGACTGTTGTTATTGTTGGTTGTTGTGTTGTTGTAT
>CM054136.1:68541919-68561111 GCA_028751875.1 Rapana venosa | reverse complement strand
GGAAAATTGGGTTTTTTTTTGAATTAAAGAAATTTCCCAAATAACTCCCCTCCCATACCTATCTCACTCTCCATTGCTCCTAACCTCCTTCCCCTCCCACTAGCCCCCTCTTCCCCAGACCTACCTCATACCTCTTCCTACCCGCCATACTCCCCCCTAAAACCTCCTCCCAGGACTACCCTCATCATACTCCCCTAAACCTCCTCCCCCCCAGCCCTACCTCATTTTATTCCCTCTAAACCTCTTCCTCCTCCCTCCCCAGACCTACCCTCACCATACTCCCACAAAACCTCCTCGTCCTCGCAGAGGTCCCCTCATAATATCCCTCTAAACCTCCTCTTCACCAGACATACCCTCATCATACCCCCTAAACCTCCCCCCCAGACCTACCCTAAAATATTCCCCCTAAACCTCCCCCTCCCTTACCTCCGGGCCCAACCCTCATCTTACTCCCCTAAATCCTCTCTCACTGTCCTACCTCATCATACTCCCTAAACCTCCTCTTCCCCCCCCAGACCTACCCTCTTTCATACTCCCCTAAACCTCACCCTCCCCCCCCAGACCTACCCTCATCATACCCCCTCAAAACCCTTCCTCCTCCCCCCCCAGACCTACCCTCATCATACTTAACATCCTCCCTCATGTCCTACCCTCATCATACTCCTCCTAAACTCCTCCTCCTCTCCCCAGACATACCCTCATCATACTCCCCTAAACCACCTCCCCCCTCACCAGACCTACCCTCATCATATCCCCTAAACCACCTCTCCTCCCTCACTGTCCTACCCTTTTCATACTCCCCTAAACCTCCCCCCTCCCTCACTGTCCTCCCTCATCATACTCCCCTAAACCTCCTCCTCCCTCACTGTCCTACCCTCATCATACCCCCCCTCGACATCCTCCCTCCCCAGACCTACCTCCACCATTTTCCTTCCCCTCCTCTCCCCTCATACCTCCACTTCCCTCCTTCCCAGACCGCCCCTTTACTTTTTCCCCTCCCATCTCATCCAAGGGGATTTTAACGCCAAAGTAGGTCCTGACTCTTACAACCAATGGGCCGGAACCCGTTGGTCAGTTTGGAACTGGGGAGACCAACGACAGGGGACTACGTCTGCTGGAGTTTGCCTGCACCCCAGACTTACCATTGCCAATACCCCTTCCCCACAAGCAGTCAAGGAGGACAACCCGGCATGGCCAAACGGCAAGTCCATAACCAAATAGATTTTATCTTAACACCACGGCGCTTCAAATCCAGCATCAACAGAGCCAGAACAAGAACTACCCTGGAGTGACATAGGCAGCGACCCGACTTGTGCTGCTGGTATTCAAAATGAAGCTGAAGAAAAACAAACAGCCTGCAAACCCACGTATCAAATTTGGCGTGGACAAACTGAAAGATCCAGATGTCGAGGAGATCTTCCAAGCTAAGCTTGGCGGACGTTTTGCGGCATTAACCCTCCCGGACAATGACATCAATGACCTCCCAACAACTTCAATGAGGCAGTCCGAGAAACAGAAGAGGAGGTTACTCGGTCGTCAGAGGAATAAACACCAGCCATGGACTACCAATGACATCTTGGACCTCTGCGATACAAGAAGAGCACTGAAACCAACCCGGTCTTTTCCAACCCTAAAGAATACCGGTGAGGCCAAAAATCTCGTGAAGAAGTCAATGTTAAAAGGCCAGAGAGAAGTGGATCTGTCGTGTGATAGATCGAAAAAAAAAAAAAGGGGAACGTAAAAAGGCATACGACACCCAAGAAACTCACAAAAACCCTTCAAACCAAATATCAGTCATGAAGACAGCCGGGAAACCCCTCAAGAAAGCCAGCTGCATTGAACAGGTGGGGAATATTTTCAAGAACTGACAACTACCCCAATACAACGACAAGAGATAATAGAAGAAAAGCAGAACATAAGAGCACCCGCCATTCCCTATAAAGGGAAGAAGGGGAAAACCCAACCCCGCAGCCCCGGGAAAGCCCCCAGGAGCAGACAATATACCAGCAGCGCTCAAGCATGGTGGGGAAACGTTTCACATAGTTACGTATCTTCAGAAGATTTGGGGACAAAACAGTGGCCAACAGAATGGACACAATCACATCATACCCCTGCCCAAAAAGGGGAAATTTACGCCAAGCCAAAATTTTGAAAAATCAGCCTCACGCCAGCCAGCAGGATTCATGCCAAAGTTTTTTTGAAGACTCAAAAAGGGGCAGAAGAACACTTTGCAGAGGAACAAGGGTTTAGGGCAGGCGGGAGCCAATCAAAAGTTTTTTTAAACGCCACATTGAGGGAAAAAAACATCTCCCATCAAGGCCCTTTCCCACAATTTCATGCTTCAAGAGGTTTGACGAGATGGCAGAAGGCCTTGGCAGGTCCCAGAATTTTTGGCATTGAAAAAGGACTTGCAAACCTTTTCAAGCACTATACAACCGCAAGCGTGCAGTCCTTCTGAACATCAGGTCGGGACTATTAAAAAACCACATTGGGGGTTTCCGAAAGGATGGTTATTCCTTGTTCAATTGTTTTTGGAAAAACATAAGAGCCCCCTTTCCATGATTTTCCCCCCACCATTCCTTTGGGCGGCAGCCCCCCAAAAAAACCTTACGGTTTGCCGTGACATTGACCTCATGGGGAAAGTAACAGAGCGCAAGATCTTACGACCAGCTTGAGAAAAGTGGAGATTGGGTGGAGGTGAGTGGAAAAAAGAAGTACTTGTAAACAGCCCAGCAACCCACCGCAAAAAATTTCTAAAACGGCCCAACTGGGGGAGGTAGACGTTTTAAACTCGGCGCTACCTCAAAAAGGAGGGGCGATCGACGACGAAAAAAAGTAGAAAACCCATGGCAACATTTCCATACAAACACCCCCCTTGGAAATAAAGAGATCAGTTTCCCAATCAAACTAAAGCCTACAAAAGCCCTAATTCAGACTATCCCGCTGTACGGGAAAAGAAACCCGGAATTTATGCTGAAACAGCAAAGCGAATCCCGTCATTTGAAAAAAATGCCATAGAAAAAATATGGGGGTATCTGGAGAGAAGAAAAACAATGATTTGTAAGAGTCAAATAAACGGCTGGGGAGGTCAAGGAACCCTTCTCACCCGTCAAGAAGGAAAAAAAAAGACAGGTTCGGGCCCCGTCACCCCCCACAAACTCTGCCCCAAAAAAGTACTGCGGGAACCTCAAGGTGGCAGAAAGGGGGGAAGCAGAAAAAATCAGGATGGAAAACATCAGAGAAGGACAGGATGATGACTCGGCACTACTGCGCAGGCGGGACCCAATGGATGGAGGAGGCTTTCCCGCTGTCTTTCATGTCCCCCCACGACCCCAAGGTCCGGGTCTGATTGGGTGTGGGGTTGGATTTTTTGTTTTTTTTTTTAAGCATGATTTTTGTCAGGACAGAAAGGGCACAACTGGGGGGTACGTGCAAGAGGCCAGAAAGGAAGCAAAAAACCCTGACTAAATTCGAACCCGTGACACCAAGGAACTCAGACCGCAATTCCTGTCTTACCAACAGCTACGGGCCCTGTCCCTTTTCGCAACCAAAAGGGAAACAATATATATCTGAATTCAGGTGAGAAGCAGGGGGGATAAGACAATAATTTTTGTGCTGTAAGGGTTCGTCTTTCATATTGTCCAAAATTGTTGTTTATCTTATTTTTATTTTTTATTTTTTGTTTCTTTTTTTTTGGGTTTGGGGGTTTTGGGAAATATCCTTGTTTTCGTGCCCCCCGAAATTAAGGGAAAAAGGGCCAAAGACCAGAACCTGCATTTTTTTTGGGGAATGGTCCTGTCAGTTGAGGGAGAAAATGAGGATATGTTTTTTTTCATCATTCCTGTGTAATATTTGACCATTTGACATGTGGAACTGTGTTTGTGTGTGTGCGTGTTGTGCGGGGGTGTGTCGTGGGTGTGTGTTTGTGTGTGTGTGTGTGTGTGTGTGTCTGTCTGTCTGTCTGTGTGTCTGTGTCGTGTGTCTGTGTGGGTCGTGTGCGTGCGTGCGTGTGTGTGTGTGTGTGTGTGCGTGTGTGCGTTCGTGTGTCTGTGTGTGTGTGTGTGTGTGTGCGTGTGTGGCGCGCGCGCGCGCGCGCGCGGGGGTGTGTGTGTGTGTGTGTGTGTGTTGTGAGAGAGAGAGAGAGAAAAGAGAGAGAGAGAGAGAGAGAGAGAGGAGAGAGAGAGAGAGAGAGAGAGAGAGAGAACTCAATGAGTGAATCAAAGAACGAATTTATTACACAAGATACAGACTTTTGGCCAAGCTAATCCTTACAATCAATGAAATATTTGGTGCTCTCCATCAGTTGAATACTCACAGAATTTCCAGAAGGTGGAGAATGCTATTTATACTGACATGTCCCCCCCCCCCTTCCTTTAGGGGGGTGCTCATGCCCATATGAAAATCTCTAAGGTTTGGGAAATTGGTTTGGGGTTTTATAATCTTTCATATGGACTGCGTTGCAACGGATTGGATTGGAATGCGTTACGTTAACATTGCAATGCATTGTATTTTACTACATTGTATCTGTGGTGTAGTGTAGTGTAGTGTAGTGTAATAATAATAATAATAATAATAATAATAATAATAAATGAAACTTATATAGCGCTCTATCTTGCAAACCAAATCAAAGTGCATACATTCAACCTAATCTTACACAGTCATGCACTCAATGATACATAATCAATAGTTAAAACAACAGATATTACAAACATGGTGCGCGGCAGAAAAAATCTATGAAATAAAATTTCAAAAGTTAAATGTTTTTCAAAAGCACCACAACACGCAACTCACACAGTTCGTATACTTTAGCAGGTGATAGGACATGGGTTAGTGAAGGTGGGATAGTTCTGATATGAAATAGGTCAAGTCAAGTCAATCAAAAACACTTTAATCATCCCATGAAGGGCAATTACAATACTGACAGGCACATTGATACCTATAATTATCTCACAAGAAACAAGAAAAATACATTTCAGATTGTTATAAGCATTCCAAGATAGCTTTAAGAAAAATATCATACACAAACACAAACCCAGGTGCGCGCACCACACGCACCGCGGGACAACACACACACACACACACACACACACCCCACACAAAACACACACACACACCCAAAGTAGGAAACAATGTTGTAAATACCATTGATTGGAAAAGATTTTTTTTTTAATTGGTGCACGCACGTGCACATTCACACCGCCCCACACCCATAAAATACCACACCAATGTAATGAACACAGTTTTATCACAATACACACACACATGCGCCCGCCGCACCATAATGACATGAGCTAGTACAGACATAAACACACACACACACACACACAACACACACACACACACCACACAATTTAGAAATCATTCTTGAAAGCCAAAAGCAAGATACAGGAGTACTTATTTTCATTACCACACACACACCACACGCAGCCCCGCGCGCCCCGCGCGCGCGCGCGCGCACACACACACTTGACAATAGGGGGTATATCAGAGAATGTAAAACTGTTTGGTCTATGTAGGACTTGTAGAACAAAGAAAGAATCTTTTTGTCAACAAAAAATGAGTTAAACTTCCTCAGAAAATAATACGTTTTGTTTCCCTTTTGACATGCGTCAGTGTTAGCATCCCAGTTTAGTTTGTCATCAAAAAATAGTTCCCCGATACTTGTACTTCGAAACAATTTTCAACTTCTTGACTATGGATGGTAACATGCTCAGAAGTGTGACCCGATCTTTGAAAAACGATAGGAAGAAACTTTAGTTTTAGAAACATTTAGCTCCAGATATGCTCATCACACCAATTGACGAAATCAGTGAGGGCTGGACCATGTTTTGGACAGATCATATAAGGTGAGACATAAGCGCACTGTAATTTGCAAGTGACCACTGTTTTGCAAGCTGGTTGAATTGTTTTTACGTGCATTGTGAATCTTGTTGTTTACTTTGTCTTGTAGATTTGCAAAACATGCTGTGTGTGCTTATTTCATATCAATAATTACTTCCCCTTTCACAGGTAGCTTAAACTAATTATTCCCTTTTTATTGATTTGGGAACTGCTTAGCAGTCTAGTTAAATGCATCCATTGATGGAAATGGAAGCAACAATTTTGATGTGAAAATTTACAAATTGTTGTTTACCTTTCGGGAACAAGTGATGGGTGAAATTAAATGACAAGTTGACATGACATTTTATACTTTGCAATGGATAATATAGGATGACACCTTTAAGTTTTGACAGTGTTATATGATGAAATGTCCTTTTAATTGGTATGCAACTAAACTTGAGCTGTGATGTTTGATATTTGTGATCTTTATGGAGATCACGTCCTAACTTCTAATCCTCTGATGGTCGGAGGAGGTTTGGGTCTAGCTTCCATGTGTGTGCTTTTATAAAAAACAAATTAATAAATAATTTTGATTTGGGGGAATAGGAGGTCAGAGTAGATATGGGGGAATAAGTAAGGGGAGGGGAGATAAGAAAAGGGGAGGGGGATAAGATAAAGGAAGAAGAGCAAATGAGAGGGGGTTGCTAGTAGGGGGGACAGGTTAAGGGGGTAAATTGTAGGGGAACTGGCGCGTGGGGGGGGGAGGGGGGGTTTGCTGGTAGTGGGAACTGTTAATGGGGGGTAGCTTGTAGGGGGGACTGGTAAAGGGGGTTAGCTATAGGAGGGTCTCGTAAAGGGGGTAGCTGGTAGTGGGGAAACTGATAAGGAGGATAGCTGGTAGGGGAACTGGTAAGGTGGGTCAGCGAGTAGCTAGTAAGGGAGTTGGCAGGGTAAGGGGCTTTAAATTGAAAACACGTATCATCATGGGCACGTGGTACAAACCACATTTGTCGCTGCTTAACTTGTGGGGGAAACGCGAGGGTTTGACATTGTGCTATCCCGTCCCCTTGATTTCTTGGATTCGGTTCTATTAAAAACTTTTTCTACCCCCCCCCACCCCCACCAAAAATAAACCAACAACAACAAACCATAACACACACAAAAAACACTCTTACGCCACATTAAAAATCCATATTATTCAACAAAGGTAGTGGGTAGTCCTAGTGGCAAAGGACCAAATGCTAGCGTATTGACACGACCTGCGAGGTGATTGAGTAAATATATATATACCTTGTTCCGTGCTTTGCTACTATGGGCATCTGAGTAACCACCATTTGGCGCAAACTGACATCGTCATTATCATTCCTCCCTCTCCTTCTCTCTGTGTTTGAGATCTTTGCTTGACTGGTTGCGTTAACTTATTCATTCGCTCGGTTAGTTTGTTCTTTCTGGGTTGGTGTCTTCCTTCAAATCGCTTGTTTTTAAATATTTCTTTTATTTTCCTTTCTCTCCTCTCTGGTCTGTCTGCCTCTCTCTCTCTCTCTTCTCTCGACTCTAACACAGGCACCTGCACATGAAAGCCTGGAAATGTCTCACCAAGAGCTTCCTCCTCCCCAGCAAACGTCATTCAATGATGGACTTGCGTTTTATGGCAATATCCATCAGGGGGCTTTTCCTACAGTTATGTTTGAGATAAAAAAGTAATGAGAAAAGTTCACTCTTTAGATGCCAGAATTTCATGCTCTATGGATAGAAATACATAAACTGAAAGAAAGTGTATGTTGCAATAAAGAGGTATTACAGAAACTGCCAGAAAGGACAGTCTCGTTGATATTTGACACGTTGGAAAACAGTATAGAAAGAAAATGGGAATCACGGACAAAGCACAAATATGTGCAGTGGTCAAAGTTCATTCAACGTCGAAGTACAGAAGAGGAAAATGACCGTTGGACTTCCAGTGAATTGTGGACTATCTTAAACGGACCATGGACCTACCAGCTGCGCCTGGCTAAGACATCTCCAGAGTATATACCTACCGTGTAGGAAGGCCACGCCCATGGAAGATTGACACACGCCCCATTATCGGTGCACTTTTGCGTGGGTGGAAAGATGGCAGTGTTGGCTGACAGGGAGCTTAGGGACAACCTCCGGAGAGTGTGGCATCGGGGTAGCTTGATCTCAACTGCCACCAAAGAGAAATTGTGGATTTCCATCGTGGGCCAAGGGACAAATTGCATACTTCAACAATTGGAAAGTACAGTCGAGACAAGCATACCACCCTCCATGGAGGAGTTCAATCATGCAGCCTACTCTACAGGAAGCAAGAATGGCACACAGTCCGAGAAACAGCAAGAGTTTGGAACGGGGTGGAAGGAAGAACGAATCACCAGACCATTTCTATCCCAGGCATCCACGTGAAGAAGAGGGAATTCAGCAGTCCTGGTAACCGCCCACATCCAGGTGGATCCATAAATCAGTCCCAACAGACGTTCCTTGTCAACCAGCAGGCCTCGCCTGGGGACATTGGACAACTTCTGTTGGCACAAGTCACGGACTACAGAATTGCCCAGGACAGTGGACAGAAGGAGTGCCATATGAGAAGAACTACAAAGCCAAAGGAAGGAAAGCCCAGAAAATTGCAGAACTGTGCCCTTCAACAGAGGGGGATTGACTGTGCTACCCAATTGTTTCAGGCTTACACTCCTACTGTGATGTCGTAAGGCAGGAGAGGCAGGCCGGGGCCAGATAGAAGACTTGTGTTTCAGAAAAGAAGTAACAACAGATATCCCCTGTCTCATACAAAGTCAAAGCCTAGTAACAGAAACTGTAGGGACCTCAGGCAGGCACCAGCAGAACAGAGTTGTGCAGCTAAGAATAACCAGCTAGAACGTGTTTCTGCTGGTGAGGATGTACAGCTGAACACAAGGAAGATGACCCAGTTGTTGACTGAGACAGATTCAATTATAGCCAATCAGGTGAGATACAATGATAATGATGATGTTGACGGATCTGAAGATAGGGATACATAAATTGACAGAGGTGGAAGACTATCAAGTCATATATGCATGACAAGCAAACAATGATGATGAAAAAAAGATTCTGGACAATTGACTTGTTATGTTAAGGACTGTTAATGATGAAAATAAGGTGACAAAAAATACAGACAAGGCAATGACAGTACCGAGTCTGACAGTGAGAAAAGTAGAGAGATGAAAAACAACAGATCAGGAATTCAAAACTGCCTAAAAAAAAAACAGTCTGGAATCGTTGCTAGTTTCAAAAACTCAGACCACAGCATAGTGTAAACACTGAACATTTCAGACGGGTCAAGAGACTGTGAACAAGACCGATGGACCAAACAGGTAGCCAGGCCCAGTCCATAGCCCTGGGCCCCAAGGGACCTAGGCGTCATTACCTCTCACAGTGGGAGAGGTCCAGACAAAAAAATCTGTAATGTTGCTGCAAGGTTAGCAGTACAGAGCAGCATACTGGCTCCTTTCAAAGTTCGCTTCTGATGACAGTTGCAGTGGGCAAAGGCTACCCTCCACCTAAGGCAAAAACCAAAAGAGGAAAAACAGGGGCTTCAGAAGCAAAAGATAGGGATTCCGGCCGGGCACAATTTATAAATGCGCAAGGTAACACTTCTATTGGGTGAATAAGAACATAGCTCCAGAATACTGCAACACAAGGCATATTCTGGAGAATTAAAGATAAAAGTCATATCGACTTTCTAAATTACAATGTGCTGGTCTCTTACCAAACTGATGATATGTGTTTCATTTGTTTTCTTTTGGCTTATGATGTTATTTGTTTAACAGAAACTTTTGTTGCAAACTGATTTTGTGTCTTCAATTTTTCACCTTTATTATTACTTCAAAAGCTAACAATATCACATCAAGGGAGATTCTCAGGGGGGGGGGTCATTGTATGATAAGGAATCTACTGGCATCCTATATTGAAAATTATTGTCGAAACTGATAATACTATAACTAATAAAGATGCATAAAGATTTGTTTGGCACAGACAAAGGACATTTCTTAGTAGGCACATACATTCCTCATACGATTCACCTTTTTGGGAATAAACATGCGGTGTATGTATGGAAACTCTGGAACAATGTGTTCTGGGACCTTCAAATTATTATGATGATTTTTACTTATCCTAACGGGAGATTTCAATGGCCCGAACAGCATCTGAAAAATTATTTAAACCAATGAAAATGATGATTTGAGAACCTAAATGGTCTCTACCAATTCTAAAATACCAAGAAATTCTCATGATGTGCCCACACAAAACCATAATTGGGTATCAATTGCTTGAACTGTGCAACATGTTGATGTGTGTCATCTTAAAGGACTTTGTGACTCAGATTTTGATGTAGTTGGCCACATTCATATCTCCTTTAGGGTCAAGCACACGTGGACTATTTCATTAATGTCTTTGATTTATTAGGTTTGTTAAAGTACCTTTTTGATAGTCGGAAAAAGCTTAACAGAATCTGACCACTTACCAGTTAGATGAAATTAGAAGTGGTTAAGATTGTATTTCAAAACCCACAGGAACTCCAGAAATGAAAGGGTAATCTTATTTAATATTAGTGTGGAGCCAAAACAAAAGAAGACAAATATCTAAATGCGCTAAAAAGCAGGGACATGCACGACAGACTTTTGATAGCCTACAAACACCCCTTGAGAATTATGTAGAAATGCTCTAGGACATGTTTACCAAGTGTTTTGAAAGAGGCAAGCGAATGCATGTCTAGAAGGATTTCAGTGAACAGTACAAAGAAATCTGATATGGTTTGATAATGATGTGGACTTGCGAAAAAAGAAAGCCGAAAGATGCTAAATGTTTTCGCTCACCAGAAACTGGAGAAGAATGGATTGTTTATGTCGAGAAAAGAAAACTGTACAAAAAAGCTAATTAAACTCTAAAAGCATGATTATAGAAAGCAAAAGATGAACATTAGCTAAGAGTGTTAACAGGTTCATCACAGTTCAGGAAAGAGGTTAGAAAATGGGATGTGGAATGGGTGTTGGAAAAGATATATAAAAATTATAATATGAGAAAGTTCGTTTAATCACTTTAAAGGGTTTTTGAAAAACATGATGAAAGTGATTAAACCCAGTGATATTTCAGCGGGCCTAATGGAAGATGCGATCACCCATTAATAAAGATTATATCAGAGGATGAAGTTAAAAGAAGCATTCGAAAACTAAAATGAGAAAGGCAAAGTGGTATAGATGACATATCAGCTGAGCGGATGTAAAAAATGGTGACAAAATTGTAAAACGTTTGTGGTCAGATATTTAATATAATCTTTTCATCTGGTATTTATCCCTAAGAGTTGATCCAAGGGACATAATTATACCAATCAAAAAAAAGGGAGACCACGATAACGTTGAAATTACACGGGAGGTTGCTTCTTAAGTATTATATCTAAGTGTTACACATCTATCTTTAAATTCAAGACTTTATAAATGGCTAGAAAGTAATAATATGATTTCAGAAAGTCAGCAGGATTCAGGAAAGGTATACTCAACTGGGTTCAGATATTCAACCTATATGCAAGTTGTCAGAATGCATGCAAAAAAGGGGGAGAATTATATGTTGCTTTTGTTGACTTTTAGGAAAGCTTTCGATTCTGTTCCGCAATGATAAGCTTCTTGAATGTATGAAAAACTAAGGTTTGTGAAAGGAAATTTCTGGTTTATGCTTGAATCTATGTATTGTGCATTACTGTCATGTTGTGCGTGCAACAATGATTACAGGAATTTTTTTGAATGTCACTTGGTGTAAGGCAATGGTTGCGTCTGATCCTTGAGCCCTAATTTATTTCTATTTTTATAAATCAGATGGCTGACCACGATGAATGCTGAAGGTAAGCATGGCATACAAATGCTTCAGGTGTATTGTGGTTGTTATCTTCTTTTTGCGATGATGTGGTTGTTATCACGACTCAGGCGGCACTTCAAAATCACTAAATGTATTTCATAGATGCTGTAAGGAAAATGAAATTAGATGTTAATACTGAAACAAAAAAAAAACCAAAAGTCATGGTTTTTAGAAAACGGGGTTACTTAGGCAAACAGGAAGAAATGGATTTTTGACGGTTTAAAAACTAGATGTTTGTAATTAATCTATTGTTATTTAGGGTTTAATTGTACGACAATGATCAGCATGGAAGAAGGAATGAAATCTACGCAACGAAGGGCAAGAAGGGCAGCTGTGCAATCTGAATTAAGCCTTCCAAAAATATAGGAATAGACTGCTATTACTTTATTTAAAATATTTTGATGCTAAAAATACAATCTGTTTTACTTTATGGCATCCGGAAATTTGGGGTTTAACCCAGTAGATCATTTAGAAATGGCTACATTGTTAGTCTGTTTAAAGAATTCTGGGTGTTTCCAGTAAAAAAACTCCTAATAAGATGATTTATGGTGATTTGGGGGAGGATATCCTTATATGTTAATTCTCTGTGTTTCTGATGCGTATATTGGTTTAGGCTGTGTTACAAATGGAACTAAAAGACTACCGTACAAGGCTTATCGATGTTGCTTAACAAGTTAGAAATGGGAAGAATTATGGGTAACAAAAGTAAGAGAAATTTTTTTGTCGACAGGTTTTCAGTTTGTCTGGGTGCAGCTGCGTGGGGATTGTGTTAAAAAGCTTTCTTACGTCTATTTAAGCGGAGGACTTGTTGATACCTTCATACAAGACGTGGTTTTCAGCAATTGAAGATCGCATAGATATAATGACTATAGTCATTTTAAAACATTTTTGAAGAGACAAAAATAATGGACATTGATACCTACTGCTTTAGGGTTGCTGTTCTCAGTCGATTTAATGTCCTGCCACTAAATGCAAATTGATGTTACAGCGATTCTCTGCTAAAACAAAAAAACTGTCCTTTTTGTATGTCAGTCACGATCGAACAGCATTTTTCTATTTGATTGCCCAGCTTTCGGATCTTGAAATAAATTCTTGGGTAATTAACTAAAGTCCCAATCCATTATGTTGCTTGCAGTATAAATATTCACAAGATGCACAGTGTTCTCCGATATGTCTTCCTCTCAGTTACAGAAGTAAGAGATGTATTATATAATTTAACATATGTTATTGAGGTTGTTTTGTGAGCTTGGCTGATTGGTTATTTTTTCCTTTTGATAGTGCACTCGAGATGTCTTGAATTTACATCCTGGGTCAAGCACAGGTTTATGTTGCACCATGTTAGTTCCTTTTCAATGTAATTTTGGTTTCAATGTTACATGCCAATTTTTCTGTTTCTAAGTTGGATTGTTGTATGTTTTGAAATCTAGCAACATGTTCCTGTAGTACTATACCCATTTCCCCAGCTAAGGCCGAAGTACCTTTAAATTGCTTCACAGTTCTCTCTCTCAAGGATAATGCAGATATTACAGGGTGATCTGACGATGATACGGATAATGGATGATGTTGATGAGGCTTAGGTAGATGTTGAATATAGTGATGATGATATGGATGTTGTTGAAGATGGTGAGGTAGAGGTTAAGGGTTATGATGGTGACAATTATGTAAGTATTGATGGGGTTGATGCTGATGTGGTTGATGAAAATGGTGATGATGTTACAGATGGGGAAGACGAGAATTTTGTGTGTGTGTGTTGTGTGTGTGTTGTGTGTGTGTGTGGTGGTGTGTGTGTGTGTGTGTGTGTGTGTGTGTGTGTTTTTGTGTGTTGTGTGTGTGTGTGTTGTGTGCGCGCGCGCGCGCGTGTGTGTTTTGGAAAAACTGAAAATGAAAAAAGATTTTTTTTTCCTTTTTATTATTTATCTATTTATTTTCGAAAGGACGATGATGATGTAGATGTTTGGGAGGAGGATGGCGATGATGATGGAAATGTTGGAGGTGATGTTGATGTAGATGCTGAAGGTGACGATGGTGGTGATGGTAACGATGGCGTGGTTGTTGAAGGTGATAGTGGTGGCGATAACTATGATGGAGATGTCAAAGATGAAGATGATGACAATGATGTATATATTGAAGATAACGATGAAAACGATGATGAAGATGATGATTATGACCATGATGCAGAGATTGAAGATGATAATCGTGACGAAAATGACTATACAGTTGTAGAAGATGGTGATAGCGTAGATGATGAAGATGATGATGTTGATAATGATGATGTAGAGGATGAAAGTAATGATGGTTATGTTGATATACTGGCTGCAGCTGCTGCTATAGGTTATGAAGATGCGGATGGTGATGATTATGTAAATGCTGAAGATGATGATGGGGATGATGATGACTAATGCTGTATGCCTGCAGCATTGAAAATGTGAAATGGATATAAACGTTTTTTGCTATGTCTTCCTCCCCCCTTCCCCAAACATGTTTTGTATAGTGGCCCAAGGCCGAAGTACAATAAAACCTTTTCAGTGTTCAGTGTTCAGTGTTCAGTGTTCTCTCTCTCTCTCTCTCTCTCTCTCTCTCTCCTCTCTCTCTCTCTCCTCTCATCTCTCTCTCTCTCTCTCTCTCTTCTCTTTATTTCTATCTTTCTTCATGCACTCATTCTATCTTTAATTTTTTCTTTCCTTGATTTTTTTAACCCCTTTTTTTCTTTTAGCCTATCCATTCCACCCATCTATCCATCCATCCATGCAGCATTTTATTCATTCTCTCATTAGTATCACTCGTTCAGGTGCCTGTCATTTACATTTCAAAGCTTTATCTGTTTGTCTGTTGGGCATTTCCTTCCGTCCTTCCTTCCTTTATTTAGTCGTCGTGTTTGTAATCTGTTGAACGGAAATATCTGTATGAAAAGTAGGCAGCGATCTGTAAAACATTTTTTTTAAAGGTACATTTACAAAGGGAAACATGTAACACAGATAAGTTCATCTTTAAGAACAACAAAACAAAACTACTTCCCCACGTACTGGTTTGTTATATTTGTTTGCTTGCTTTTACTTTTTTGGTAAAAATGGTTTCTCTGGATTTTTTAATTCGTTTTTGCTTTGGGTTTTAAAGAATGTCTATTCTACTGAAGTCTATTTACATGATTACAATAACAAGCAAACGGCTTTAAAGGGTGCGCTTCAAAGGCAAAGCATTTCATATTTCGTTTGGCAGCTGGTATACATACATATCAGTTACTTTGAAAATAACAACATCTGCTGCAAACGCATATAGATATCAAGAATCAAAGTAAAAAAGTGTGTGTGTGTGTGGGGGGGGGGGGGGACATGAAAAAGTAACAAACAATTAAACAGACAAACGAACAGGCAAAAACTGAGACTCAGGTGAGACAAACTCCACCTAAAATTCCTTAACCTTTCCCATTTTTACCCGCCGTAGCCCGCCGCTGCCCGCTCGCCCGCGTATATTTATACCCGCCGCAGCCCGCCGGACGTCATTTCAGCCTAGTGGGGAATTTCCCTCATGCACTAAGCTCTACCTAGTACACGCACACTATGAATGAACATTCCACTGAGGTCAGCATAAACTAAGGAAGGAATGGACACCAAATTCAGTGCTACACAGCCTCCCTTTCACAAGAAATTGGCCAGTGACTGGCTTTGTCTTTCCCACGCTTTCTTGTAGCTAAAAATGGCAGCAAAGATTGAGCATACAATTTGGGAGGAATATACTGATGTGGAAATTGAAGCTATTTTTGGCTCAAGTGGAACAGTTCGAAAGAGAATAAAATGTTGAATCCGATGTTGAAGTAGATGTAGAAGAAAGAGATGAAATAGGAGAAGGTAGTGAGTCAGAAAGTGATGCTGAGGATAACATTCCGTTGGCTTCATAGCAGACAACATGGCGCGGCGCACAAGTGCCTTGCTCAGTGCAAGACTTCACGCTGCCGACTGGGCCGGCACAAACTCTCCCACTGAATGCCAAGCTCTTAGATTACTTTGTTTTGTTTGTGCCCCAACATTTTTTTCAAATTGTAGCAGGTGAAACTAACAATTATGCCAGGCAAAAGATCGATGTGAAAGGCTTAGTCATAGATCCATTACGGACAGAAACAACACCTGATGAAATTTGGGCTTACCTGTCAGTTTTGATCATGATGGGGATCAAGCGTTTGCCAGGCTTCATCTCTACTGGTCTACTGATTTGACATTTTCTGAGTCACGGATCAGTAATATTATGACGAAAACCAGATTTCTCAAAAATTAATCAGTATTTTCACCTGAGAAACACGCCAACACACCTGGACGCGACACTGGCTGTGACACCTGCATTGTGACAGCCATGTAGCTAGCTATTGGTGAAGGACACACTAGTGTCTGTAATTAGTAGGCGTCAGCATATATTTGTAAATAATGTATATACGCTCATTAGTCAACGTCGTTTTCAATATGTTTGAATACTTTCCACTGAGGAAGTGTAGACTTGGTGACAGTAATTTTGTGACGTGTGAATGTTCGATTGGATTACCATGACGGTGGATGCATGGTGGACACATTCAGGCAGGACCACACATATTATTTTTTTTAATCACATACCTATATTGCGCATGTTAGAGGGTAGTTGTAGACTAACAGCATGATGTCACTGCAATGTTACCTGTATTTGGTGACAAAGAGGGGACAGCAGCACGACACGATCTTGGGGTGCATACTTTGGTATGACATCATATGAATACTTTGGCCAAATATGACTGCTCTGCGAACAATAGTAACTGTACAGGACTATGTGTACTTGAGGTACCTTATTCTCTGAAAAAACAGCGTAAATTTCCGAATACTACAGAGAGTTTCTCTGTAAGAAATGCGAATGGTAAATGAACATTGTCAAGAAATGGGCACTAGTATGAAGCATAATTACGTTATGTTTTAAACAGATACAGTTTTAAGCTGTAATAAAGGAGGCAGCAGTATTAGAGATAAATTCCTGTACAGCCATAAATATCAGCATGTTTGTGTTCATCCGAAGATACTGACTGTCTTCCAAAGGAGAGCAACTTGTAATAATTCTGAAGAAGTTGAAAAATGGGTTTTGGCGTCCTGCATTAAATTGGAAACATTTTAATAGATATCAATGTTTAGCCATTTCTCTTCCAATACCACATGCACACTGACGGTCTTCCAGAAGATGTCAATTAAACAAGTATTTGTTTAGGTCACTAATTTCAAGTCGCAATCGTCAATGGATTATCTGTTAATTTCTTTTACCAAAGTGAAAATATGCAGGTACCACAGGATCGTCAGCAGACCAAAAAGAAAAGAATAAGTGCACTCAAAGAGTTTTTAGGTTTAATATTATTTGGAAGGCAGTTCCACAACGCAAAGGAGAAAGGGCTTACCATAAAGTTCACGATTGCATTTGAATATTTTACGTTTTAAAGGTCTGCATCTGTGATAAGGATTACCATCTGAGACCAGATATGAAACAAGATCTGCCAGATACTTTGGGCACATGCAATTAACCTATTTACAAAAACATGTGATTTTATGTCTTTTTCTTCGCTCACTGAGTGAACAGATTCTTTATTTCTGTATACAGTTTCTCATGGCTAATTCCACAAACCGCTTCAACAATTATTCGCAACACTTCAAGGAATTTGCTTTAATGCAGAAAACAAGCCCATGTACAGATAACTTCTCAATCATTTTGAATTTGCTTGTGTCTGGCCCGATTGTTCCAAAACAGTACCAGCATGGTCAAAATGGCGTGAAATAAAAGACTGGTACGTGGCACAAGGTAGCCTCACTGAGTTTGCAGTTTCCTCTCATCTGAAGGACTTGCCAAAAAAAAAAACTTAACCCCAGATATATGTCAGTCTGTACTCAAGGTCCGAGGAACGATGTGTGCCATGAAGCAGAAGATGCTGCTGATGGTGGCGATGGTGATGGTGGTGATGACGGGGCTGGGGCAGGTGCAGGCTTACAGCGGCAAAGTCCTGTCCTGCTGGTCTCCATGGACGGCTTCCGCTGGGACTACCTCCACAAGGTGCGGGGACTGTGGCACTTCCCGCGTCTGGCAGCCACCGGCTGTAGCGTCCACCACGTCAACAACCCCTTTGCTACAAAGATGTTTCCCTGTCACTACACTATTGCTAGAGGTCAGTTTCCCTGTCACTACACCATTGCTACAGGTCAGTTTCCCTGTCACTACACCATTGCTACAGGTCAGTTTCCCAAAACTCTGCAGCTCGACTAGTCCTCAGAGAAAAAATCTGAGCACATTACCCCTCTCTTGCAATCTCTCCACTGGCTGCCTGTGCCACAAAGAATAAACTATAAGATCAGTACTCTCTGTTACAAATGTCTCCACAAAACAGCACCACCTGTACACTCCTTCTTGTTCTCTTTGCTCTGCTGCAGATTGCTTGTGCTTACGAATACTTACATTCAGCCAGTCCAGAGTTGGCCGTTGCTCTTTCTCTGTTTCTGGTCCATCGATTTGGAATGGCCTCCCTATCTCTCTTGGCCAAAGGCCCTCTTGGGACACTTTTAAATCCGGCCTCAAGACATATTTGTTTCAAACCTAAGATTTTTCTCTCCTGTTTCATTTCATAGCTATCCCTGCTTTTCAACAGCAAAAAATTCAATCATCCTGCCAAAGTGTATAACCTCTGTGTGTGTGTGTGTGTGTGTGTGTGTGTGTGTGTGTGTGTGTGTGTGTGTGTGTGTGTGTGTGTGTGTGTGTGTGTGTGTGTGTGTGTGTGCGTGCGTGTGTGTGCATTTGGACTAGTTAGAACTATTACTTGCCTGTTTAAGAATGAGTTGAGTGCAAGCGCTTTGGTTTGTCTGTGCAATATGCAGCACTATATAAATTCCATTTATTATTATTGTTATTCTTATTTAATGACAGGCACTGGAACGAGTGATACTAATGAGAGAATGAATAAAATGCTGCATGGATGGATGGATAAATGGGTGGTAATAAACCAAGGGAAGAAAAAATGAAAGACAAAATGAATGCATGAAGAAAGGTAGAAATAGAAAAGAGAGAGAGGGAGAGACAGAGACATAGAGACAGAGAGACAGAGAGATTGAAGGAAGACACGAAAAAAGGAGGAAACAAACCAAAAGAACAAAATAACCAAGTGAATAAAAAAGCAACTCACCAGTCCAGGGGAAGACCTCAAACACACCAGTAAGCAAGGCACAGGGAGAGGGCAGAGAAGGAGAGGGAGGAGATGATAATGACCATATCAGTTGCTCCAAGATCGTGTTACTCAGATGTAGTGGCAAAGCAGGAAGCAGAGGTATATATTGACCAATCACCGTGCAGTGCGTCAATACTGCTAGCTCTGAGTGGTTTGGTACTAGGGCTACCGAGCTACCTTTGTTGAATAATATAGATTTTGAATGTGGAGTAAGAGTGGGGGTTTTTGTTGGGTTTTTTTTTTTTTTTGGGGGGGGGGGGGGGAGGGAGG
>CM054136.1:68539348-68541419 GCA_028751875.1 Rapana venosa | reverse complement strand
ATTTATCATCTTCATACAGCTTTCAGTGTGTTTTTTTCTGTTTCTTTTTTCTGTGGTTTTTTTTTCAATACTTCACAGATTAACCCCTGCACACACATACACAAAGGGCGACCAAAACCGACCCCCTCCCTCCACTCTCTCTCTCCAGGTCCCCCTGTCTTTCCATTCCTCCCGCCCCCCCGCCCCCACCACCCCTCTCTCTCTCCCTCTCTTTCAGGCCCCCTGTCCTCTAGATCTATGTCTTTAGCACCCCCCCCCCCCCCCCCTTCTCTCTCTAAGTCTGTCACCCACACACAAACACACACAGAGAAGAAGAAGAAGAAGAAGAAAGAAGAAGAAAGAAGAAGAAGAAGAAGAGCCTTATCCTTGCATCTGTAACCATTTTAGTAGATGCTGATCGACACTGTCTAATGTGGCAGATCTCGACTTTTTTCGAGAAAGATCTTCCGAACCTTGGGAAACCTGGTTCAAGTATCTTTGGCGATCTCGCCATATGTTACATAGTGTAGTGAAGGGAACCCCCACCTCTTCTGCAATAGCTACTTTCCTTTTTAGAGGGTTGGCTTGAATCTTTCGGATTATTTCAAGCTTTTCACTGTGGGACAAAGACGTCCTTTTCTTCCGTTCCGACATCTTGGAGACGAACGGAATTGAGTTTCGCGAAAGCAAAGGCCTATGAAATAACTCAACCTACTTTCGGTTTCAAGCTGGTGCAGTCAGCACTCCTTATAACCGGGCTCAGGGTCGATTTGGGGCAATATTTTTCACTCCTTATAAGCGAGGTATCGTATAACCGAGCTCCTTATAACCGAGTTTTCGCAAGTCATAACAAAGAACAAAGTAAATCGGGGATTTTTTTTTTGCTCCTTATAACCGAGGTACCTTATAACCGAGCTCCTTATAACCGGGCCCGACTGTAATAATAATGATAATGATAATTAATTTATATTACATTATAACTTGTAATAACAAATCAAAGTGCTTTTATTCAACCTATTCTTACACATGCAACTAAATTATAACTAGTTATAACAAATTCAAATTCACACACACACACACACACACACACACACACACACACACACACACACACACACACACACACACACACACACATGCATGCACGCACAAAAACAAACGGCCATGTACACATAAACTATTAGAGCCTACAAGTACATGATACGATATTTAGACATGTTATGTTTATTTGCACATACCGTGTGAGAGAGATAGAAAGAGAGATACTGACACAGATAGATATATTGACAGAGATAAAGAGTTGCCCCTGTTCAATAATGAAAATGTATGCAGGGTGTGATTCCAAACACCTCCACCAGTGCATGTTCTCGTCCAGGTAATATGGCACTGCTCAAATGTCTCTTCTTTCAATCACATCATAAGGTTTTTATCCCCACTGATTAGAGAAGTTGTATCAGACCTGTCACCTTATCAATGTTAACATATTTAAATCCATCCCCTAATCTCTCCATTGGTGAACTTCGGAGATCTAGGGGGAAGGGGGGGGGGGGGACCAGAAGAAAACCCCAGCAATTATTTTCAATTAAAACAAGGTTAAAACCAGCTCTTCTCTCATTTCTGGAATCAATGCCCCAACACGCATGGTAACAGCGCTATAAGAGACCCCCATAAACAACCAATAAAAAGGGGATAAAACCTTAAAGAAACAAACTGTGAAAAAAAAACGAAAACTTAAAAAAAACCAAAATGTTCATAGTAAAGACTGACACGTTAATCTTTTTAACTAGTATCCTTTATTGTGTCTTTGACTCAAAGAGGTTCAGTTTCAGTGTCTCAAAAAAGTTAATTTTGTCCAGAATATTTTATTTATGCTAAGTCACTTTTGCAACAGTGTACATCCCCACTCCTTTCTAAAAAGAACACATTCTCACAAGTAAACAGGAAATGAAATGAGCACACCACAACAAATGCAGTGTGATCCAATTGTTTATCTTATTCTATTTTCATTTACTTAGTTTGCACCTGCATGTGTAACTGTTGTGCTGTTAGAGTGGTATTTTCTTCAGAAAATGTGCAAGTGACCACTGTCTGC
>CM054136.1:68524348-68534348 GCA_028751875.1 Rapana venosa | reverse complement strand
CTTTGTTGAAAAATGTGGATTTTGAATGTGGAGTAAGAGTGGGTTCTGGGGTGTTCGTGTTGTTGTTTTTTGGGGGGTGAGGTAGTTTTTTTTATGGTAAGTTTTAATAGAACCATTCCAAGCAATCAGGGGGGACGGGATAGCTCAGTGGTCGGAACACTTGCTTTCCCCCAGCCAAGTTAAGCAGCGTCAAGCGTGGTTACCACTTGGATGGGTGACCGTTTGCACGCCTTGGCTTCAGTACAGTTCCCCCAGTTCACCCAGCTGTAAATGGGTACCTGCCAGCGAGGGAGAGGAGATGGGCGCCGCCCTCAATATGCTGGCCCTAGAGAAGTGAGGTCTCTGACGCCTCGTTCCCCTATAACCTTTAAGTTTATGGGACACCTTTACCTTTTATAATCCAAGCCCTAGACCTCCTCCCACCCCAGACCTACCCCAAACCAAACCAAACCAAGCCAAGAAAGACAAAAACTAATTGTTATTTAAAAGAAATTATCAAAGAGGATGGTATAGTGGTGGTGGTAATACAGAGAAAAAATATAGCAATAGACAGACTACTAGTGTTTACAGAAGGGGTAGAAATGCAGAATCGTAAGCACCCGAGTAAAGTATGAAAGAAAGTTGAAGTCATTTCTGCCATATTTTCTGTCACAGGAGATTGACATATTTGTATCATAAAGCCCATGATTTTCTGGGTTTAGCGTGCAGTGTGTATAGTAGGATTGTTAAAGTGTGTGAATTGTTATATGAAATTAAAGCAATTTCCAAACAAAGCAATGGCAAACAAAAAGGTAAAAATACTCCCATCCACCAAAGCTATGTCACTGTCCATCGCTCCTAAACCTACCACAAGCCTCCTCTTCCCCCAGACCTACCCTCCTACCTCCTTCCTACCCCGTCATACTCCTTAACCTCCTCCCTCGTCATACTCCCCTACCCTCATCATACACCCTAAACCTCTCCCTAAACCCCCTTCCTCATTTCTACCCTCATCATACTCCTCCTTAAACCTCTTCCTCCTCCCTCATCAGATCTACCCTCATCATACTCCCCCTAAGCCTGCTCCCTCCAAAGACCTACCCTCATCATACTCCCTCTAAACCTCCTCCCTCCCTCCCCAAACCTACCATCATCATTCTCCCTCTAAACATCCTCCTCCCTCACTGTCTTACCCTCATCATACTCCTTCTAAACCTCCTCCTCATCACCAGACCTACCCTCATCATACTCCCCCTAAACCTCCTCCTCCCTCTCCAGTCCTACACCCTCATCGTAGTCCCCCTAAACCTCCTCCTCATCACCAGACCTACCCTCATCATACTCCCCCTAAACCTCCTTCTCCCTCTCCAGTCCTACACCCTCATCGTAGTCCTCCTAAACCTCCTCCTCCCTCACCAGACCTACCTCCACCATACTCCCACCATACAACATCCTCAGACATACCCCCATCATACTTCCCTCAACCTTCTACCCCCATCATACTTCCCCTCAAAATCCCCCTTCCCCAGACCTACCTCCACCATACTCCTTCCTTTCCTCTCTCCTCATACCTCCACTTCCTCCTTCCCCAGACCGCACCATACTTCTTCCCTTCCCCTCTCATACGACCTACCCCCTCATACTCATAGACTTTTGTTGGGGATTTTTTTTTGTTGGTTTTTTTTAGTGCATGATTTTTGTCAGGACAGAAAGGGACACGACTGTGGGGTAGCGTGCAGGGATGGCCAGCAAGGAAGGCAGAAAAACTCCTGACTGAAATTCGAACCCGTGACACCAAGGAACATGCAGACCGCAAGTCCGTTGTCTTATCCAACAGGCTACAGTGCCTGTCTCTTCGCTAACCTAAAATGGAAAAATATATATCTGAATTCAGGCTCAGAAGCACGTGGGATATAGGTAATACATATTGTGCTGTATTGTGTTCTATTATATCATATTGTTCCCAAAATGTTGTTTGTCTTATTTTTATTTATTTTTTGTTTTATTTTTCTTTCTGGTTGTGTTTCGGACAATAACCTTGTTTTCGTAGCTTCCCGTAAATTAACGGAAAAAGGCCAAGATCCATGAACTCTGCATGTTTTATTTGAGTAGTGGTCAGCTGGTCAGTTGATGGGAGAAAAAGAGGATATTGTCTTATTTACTTCTTTCCTGTTCTTGATGTATACATGTAATATTTGTCCACTTGACATTGTGGAAGAGTGTGTGTTGTGTGTGTGTGTGTCTGTGCGTGTGTGTCTGCGTGTGTCTGTATGTCTGTGTGTGTGTGTGTCTGTGTGTCTGTGTGTGTCTGTGTGTGTGCGTGCGTGCGTGTGTGTGCGTGCGTGTGTGTGTGTGTGTCTGTGTGTGTGTGTGTGTGTGTCTGCGTTCGTGTGTGTGTGTGTGTCTGTGTGTGAGTCTGTTGTGTGTGTGTGTGCGTATGTGCGTGTGCGTGTGTGTATGTGTGTGTCTGTGTGCGTGCGTGCGTGTGTGTGTGTGTGTGTGTGTGTGTGCGTGCGTGTCTGAGTGTGTTTTGTGTGTGTGCGTGCGCGCGCGTGTGTGTGTGTGTGTGTGTGTGAGAGAGAGAGAGAGAGAGAGAGAGAGAGAGAGAGAGAGAGATTAGAGGAGAGAGAGAGAGAGAGAGAGAGAGGAGGAGATGAGAGAGAGAGAGAGAGAGGAGAGAGAGGAGAGAGAGAGAGAAACTCAATGAGTGAATCAATGAACGATATTTAATACACAAGAATAAAGATTTTTGGCCAAGCCAGTCCTTACAATCCGTCCTTGTAAACATACATACATCAAAACAATCAATGAAATATTTGGTGTCCTCTATCAGTTGAAAAATCACAGAGTTTCCAGAAGGTGGAGATGCTATACTGACATTTCCAGAAAGATTAAAAAGATAACAATTCAGTCCCAAGTGAGATGTGTTGGGCCTGAATTATCAAGGGCTTGACGGTAACGCAACCTATTTTCGCTCATATGACAGACCAACAGTGGTTGCTGTCTGAGCGTTCGACAAAGAAGAAGAAATATCAAGAAGTTTTGAAGGGGAAAGATGTAAAATAAACCATCATGATTCTTCAACTTTGCAGGTTGCTATATGACAATTCTACCTTGTAATACGACATTTCTACCTTTGTGATATGACAATTCTACCTTGTGATATGACAATTCTGCCTTGTGATGTGACAGTTCAGAAGCAGCCTTGTGGTATATCAGTTCTATCTTGTGATGTGTCAATTATATCTTGAGATATTCAGCAGTAGCCTTGTGGCATGATAATTCTCCCTTGTGATATGAGAATTCAACAGTAGCCTTGATATGAGAATTCTGCCTTGTGATATGACAATACTACTTTGTGTTATGACAATTCTACTGTCTGACATGACAATTCTATCTCATGGTATGACAATTCTACCTTCTGATATAACAAGTTAACAGTAGCCTTGTGATATGACAATTGTACCTCGTGATATGACAAGTCAGTAGTAGCCTTGTGATATGAAAATTTTACATCTTTTTATTCTGGTGACCAGACAGTGATATTGTAAACACTGAGATGGGCATGGGGGTGTCCATTCTACAGTGTCATTTTCCTATATGGTATTTTTCGAATGTGTTTTTGCTTACTCTAAAATGTTTCCGTTTTTTAGGCTTTTTTTCAAAGACCTGGGGTCCGCACTAGATTCCCCCTTACCAGCCCCCCTACTAGCTACCCCCTTTACCAGTCCCCCTACTAGCTATCCCCCTTACCAGTCCCCCTACTAGCTATCCCCCTTACCAGTCCCCTACTAGCTATCCCCCTTACCAGTTCCCCTTTCGCCCCCCCCCTCTTACCAGTCCTACCCCACCTTACCAGTCCCCTCCTAGCTACCCCCCCTTTACCAGTCCCCTACTAGCTACCCCTACTAGCTAAACCCCCCAATTACCAGTACCCTTACTAGCCCCACCCCCCTTACCAGTCCCCCCTTAGCTACTCCCCCCTTACCAGTTCCCCCCTTACCTCAGCTCTAAATTAAAAAAATACAAAAAAGACCAAACTGCACAAACATGGGAAGATAGACCACACATCTCCTCCAAACTACAGAGGATTAGAAGTTAGGGCGTGATCTCCCTAAAGATCACAAATTCCTAACTCGCATTTTAAAGTTACTGCCTTCATAGTTTTACAACATATTATTAAACTAACAATTCCAAACTTTAAAGGTGTCTTTTCCTATATCTGTTCACAAATCGAGAAGAAAAAGCTTATTGTGAATCGTTCAGTTTCACCCTTTCTTGTTTCAGACAGCTAAACAGTAAAGTCTACAATTTTATATAAAAACTGCTGCTTCATTTTCATCAGATGCATTTTTCCCCTGGACTTCTGAGAGATTTTAAACTTTAAAAAAGAATATAACTGTTTATGATAGCCTATCAAGGGGAGGTATAGGAACATTTTAACATGCACATAAAATGTGTCAAAACGTTACAGTTGAGCAGCATAACTTAACACACGCAAAATAACTTATACCTTGAAGAGAGTTGTCACTGGCAAATTTGTTGTCTGGGGGGTAGGAGGTCCAGGCTCAAGTCTGGTTATATTGGTAAACCTTTAAGAAACAAACTGAAAAAGAAAAAAAAACGAAAACCCAACACACAAAAATGTTCATAGTAAAGACTGACACGTTAATCTTTTTAACTAGTATCCTTTATTGTGTCTTTGACTCAAAGAGGTTCAGTTTCAGTGTCTAAAAAAAGTTAATTGCGCCCAGAATATTTTGGTTTAAATAGTTTTTATTCAGAAATGAGTATAAGCTTTGAAAACAAACAGCATTTTGGAATCATAGCAACAACAAGCTTGTAGCTTATGGTGTGCTCAATTAAACAATGAAGATTAACATGAACATAACGGCTGCTGAGCTGAAAAATGTAAACCAACAACAACAAACATTTTCATCAATTACAATCTTAGCTAATGTAAGAAAAAGGAAAAAACCATGAAACTTATCAATTTGTAGAATAAAACACACATAAAAACAAACAAAAAATAGTTGGAATAGAAAAACCACAGAGAGAGAGGCAATTTAGGAAAAATAACATCCACAAGGCCAAGAATGCTTTTAGTAAATATAATATACCAAGGATATAATATACATAAGCAGGGGACAATTATTAAAAATATAAATAAATCGTGTACTATGTCAGTAATCATTGCAAAAAAATTCTATTCACTTCTACAAAAGTTTTGCTTTCTTTTCAAACAATCACACATACATCAGGGAGAGCAAGATGAGTTAATTAGTACCTCCAGCATGAATGAAGACAACCTCAACAGGCCACCATCCGACAAGAAACACTACAAAATCTTTTTGAATCAGGTTATAAACTGATGACAATTTCACAATATAAAATGTTTGTTTTTCATACTAAATTCAGGGCTGGCCTGATAAAAGAAATTTGAAAATGAACATACTCAGGGGGGAAGGGATGGCAATTGTGTAGGCACGTACTAGATCAAAGTTTAGGGCAGAACAGCAAATAGTGTTCGCTGTTCTTGCGCGTACCACAGGCACACGATGGCATCGTTTTGCTTGTGGCAATGAAACATATCCTATTTTATAAATCAACTTATTCGTTTAGTCGAAGTCGAAACAATGCAATATCTGCTTCTTTACTTTCAACATGATAAAAATCCAAAGTACAACGGGATAGTTTGCAGATACATATCGTTTGAGCTGACTTTAAAGATTAGACTATTTTTTAATACATCTGGTAAAAGATGTTCCACAATACAGTAGGTAGAAGGATTGAAAGATTTTTTTTATATAATTCTGTGCTGCACCGTGGCAAGCTGCTTCAAAAGGCCTTCTTCAATGATAGGGATTTATCTGTGTTACTAGGCAGGAACAAGATCAACTAAGTAGAGGGGAATAAACCATTTACCATTTTGTGTATTGCGAGTTTGCTGTCTGTTTCTTCGCTCTTTCAGAGTACAGAATCCAGACTCTTGGTACAATTTTTCGTGATTTGTCGCCACGAACAGCTCCTATATAGTTCTGATTGCGTCTCAAGCTGCAACATTCTCATGCTCGGACTGTGTTTCGGTACAATTGTCCCCACACAATGTCGGCATAGTCGAAATGAGGGAGTATAAATGACTAGGTTGGGACTGGGGGGGAGGTCCGTTCTGGAGGGGGACTTGTGGGGGTTTCTTACTTTTTTTTTTTCTGTTTATATTTTAACTTTACTTATTAGTGTATACTTTTATTTATATTCTTTTCATCTATTCTATTTTTTTTTTTTTTTTTTTTTTTCTTTTTATTTTTGTTTTTATTTATTTATTTTTTTTTTTTACTTTTTTACTTTTTTTTTTACATTGTTATAAAGTGTTTTCCTTGTAAAGGTTTATATTTATAGCTTTTGAGGAACGAGATCCAACATAGTTACAGTATTTATTATGTTTTTTATATGCTCATACCATTTGCAATTATCCTGAAGATTGATACCTAAGTGTTTGTGCATACTTTTATTTTAAGGAATTTGAATCAAAGGGAGATGGTGGATATTTTTTTTGCTGGAAAAATTTTAAGAGTTCTTTTTTGTCTGCTTTAAATATAACTTTCCAGCACTTGGGCCAAGAATTTTTTTTTTCTAACGGAATTAGTGTTTCGGCGCGAATGTTTGGTTTTGTTTCTGCTAAAGACTGCTGTATCGTCAGCGAAAATCTTATATCGATTTTTATTTTTTCACAATATATTTATATAAATTGAAATAATAGTGGATAGACTGTCCTGGGAACCCGGCATTATCATTTTAAAATCTGATGTTTACTTTTTTAAATACTGTTGGGGAAAAAGGTTTGAAAGTGTCAGTAAACCCGTTAATTTTAAATTTTTAGTATCCATATGCTTTCTCTTGTGTAGAAGCCCTGTGCCAGACCGGTCGAACCCCCCCCTTTTTAATGTCAAAATACATGTTGTGTTGTAATTCCCAAACAAATGAGAACAAAGATGTTATTATACAGATAAAATGGTTCACGTGGAGTTCCAGGAGAAAACCCGTTTTGGAAAGGGGAAAGAGTGGGTTTTGATGTAGGAATGATCATTTTGAGTGAATACATTTTTTTAAAACCCTTTCCACCCAATTAAAAATGAAATTGGTCTATGTTGCCCCCTAGTTCTTTTGATGCTTTTTTATGAAAAAGGTTTTTAACTAAACCCTTTTTTTAAAATTTTTGGGCCCCAACATTGTTTAGACTTTTTTTAAAGAGGTTTTAGAAAGATGGTAGGATGTTTTTTAAGATTTTTATTGTAAACTAAATGAAATCCTACTGCTTTTATTTCTTTATCCAGGTTAAGAATGACATTTTAAATTTTAAAGCTGACACAAATACGTTTTTTTTCCCTTTTCCCAAGAAAGGGGAATATTGGGGGGGGGTCTCTCATCTTTTTCCCAGAGTAAAATTTGGGAAATGAAAAAGCTATTGAAAATATTTGCCTTTTTCTTACTTTTTAGAACCACGGGTTGTTATACAAAATAGGAGGGATTTCTTGGCATCTTTTTTCTTTTTTAAAAAAACATTTTCACAAGCTTCCCCCTTTCCCCTTTTGTCCAAAGTGGAGGGTTGGAAACCTTGTTTTCTAGATCTGGGGTTTGGTATTCTAGCTGCTTTATCTTTCCCACAAAATTTAACTTAGGCCCCAAAACGGGGCGGAAACGAAGCCAGTATTTCGGGGGTTTTTTTTGTTTGTTTAATTTTTTTAAGCTTTTCCCGGTGAAAAACCCTTGCGTTCGGCAATTAACATTCAAATTCATCTGTCATCCAGGGTACATCTTTCGGACGAACAGTAAAAAGGGTTTTTAAATGGGAAACCCTAATTTACTTTTTTTCCCTGAGAACCTTTTAAAATAACTTTAGCACTTTCATTAGAAATTTCAGCATAAATAAATTCGTCCCCCTTTTTTCCCCCTTTCCCAAAAAGATTAAAAATTTAGTTTATCTAGTTTGTTTGGGAGTTAAATATTATTCTTTAAAGGGTGTTCTTTTGTAATTGTATTTCTGACTTTGGGACAAAGGGAAACTGTGGGGGCCCCCAGATAGTGGTAAAAACTTCCAAATGAGTTTCATAAATTCGGCCCCTGTGTAATGATAGATCTAAAAAAGAATGTGTTAAGTCAGTTTTCCCTGTAGGTTAAAAAGGTTTCTTTTTTTGAGCTGAAACGATTTAAAAAGGTCAAATAAATAGGGTGACGGTTTTTATTTTAGGATATTTGTGTTTAAAATCGCCCAAAAATAAGGAATTTGAGTAAAGTGTTATTAAAATTTCAATGCTTTTTCATTAAAATTTTCCCGTAATTTAACGGCGAGTTGGGTGGGGCGAAAGAAAAATCCGATTTTTATACCCGTTTGATTAGTTTTTTTTCAATCCACCCCCCTTTCCAAATCGTGACAGTGCAAAAAAAAAGGCCCAGCTTTTTCAATAAAGTTTTTCCAACATAAATTGTACTCCCCCATGTGGGCCCTGCGTTTTGTCAACCTGCTGGTTTGGGGTGAAAGTTTGGGCGGTGAATTGAATGGGCGTGGTCCCCTTTTAGAAAACCAAAATTTCAGATACTGTAATTATATCGATATTGTTGTTTTTGATTTTTATCCTTGAATCTTATTTTCTAATATTCTTGCTTTTTTGTGGGCCCTTTTTTAAAAACAGTTGTAGGAGTTGGTCCTTTGGGTTTAAAATTTAATTAAAACCCAAAAAAAAATTTTAAATCAAAACCCTTGGGGTGGAAAACTGAAACCCCCTTTTATCCCCCGTGTTTTGAAAGGGGAAACCCAAATTTTGGTCAGTAGGAATAGAGGTTTATTGAAAAATTTTTGTTCATCAAAGGGAAAGCAAGAAAGTGAGAAAAACCGACAAAGTTGGGGCTATAAAGGGTGGTGAAGGCATACAAAAACAGAAAATTAGATCAGAATCGTCCAAAAAAAGTAGTTTTCTTGTTTTTTTTCCCAAAGGGTTTTTGAATAATGCCTGTAACCCTTGGGAAGATACATACCCAAAATTTACCTTTCCATTTAAGTCACCCCCGCACTAAGCAGCAACCCAAAAAACAGGAATGTGTCAAAAGGGCCAGGAAAAAAAAAATGGTATTAAATTTCTTCCGTCTCGTAAATAAAATAATAGGTAAACAACTAAACCCTTTGAAAAAAAAATTTAAATGCAAAAAATTTCAACAAAAGGACATGTTTTTCCAATAAAAGAAAAAAAATTTTCAAGCATTTTTTTTGCACAAAACTTTTTTTACCAAAAGCCGGGGGAAAAAAAGAGAAAAAGTTTAGCGAAGGTCAACAAAGGGAGCTAAAGCTGCTTAATCCAGAGGGCCCCAGCTTTCGAGCAAAAAACAGCACGTGCCGGGGCCCAACCCCCCCCTCCCCCCAATAAAAATCCCTTCCGATTTTGGGCCAACTTTTCTATTTCCCCCCAAAGGATCCACCCCCACACCCCCTGCACCGCAAATCCCGCAAATGGAAGGGAAATGAAAAACTGCACACAAAACACCGTTTTCCCTCTTCTTCTCTTCTCTCCCCCTAAACCCTTTCTCCCTTTTCTCTCTCTGCATAAGGTTAACACAAAATTTGACGGGCCACCAAATCACCCTTCGAAACCGTCGCACACCGCTGATGTACACACACGGGGGAAAGCACTCTCACGCCAATCCGCCAACCAAATTTTGAAGCTTAATGAAAAAAAACGGGTTTTCCCAAAATTTATTTTCCCTTTAAATTCCAAATTGGCCCTAATAGGTTTTGAAATAAACTAGGACATAAACCTCCATTAATCCATCCTACTCCCAAAATTACCACATTAATTTTCACACACACACACACAAAACTACCAACAAACACGCATATAAATAACACATACACAAAAAAATCAACACCCACCCAGACAGCCCCCTATAACACTGTGCCCCCCCCCCCAACACACTCACATACAACACACACACACACCAAAACCCTCACCTCATTTCCCCTTTTCCACAA
>CM054136.1:68493490-68523848 GCA_028751875.1 Rapana venosa | reverse complement strand
GAGACAGGCACTGTAGCCTGTTGGATAAGACAACGGACTTGCGGTCTGCATGTTCCTTGGTGTCACGGGTTCGAATTTCAGTCAGGAGTTTTTCTGCCTTCCTTGCTGGCCATGCCTGCACGCTACCCCACAGTTGTGTCCCTTTCTGTCCTGACAAAAACCATGCACTAAAAAAAATCAACAAAATAATCCACAACCACCAACAAAACTCTATGAGTATGAGGGGGTAGGTCGTATGAGAGGGGAGGAGAAGGAGTATGGTGGAGGTCTGGGGAAAGAGGAAGTGGAGGTATGATAAGAGAGGAGGGGAAGGAATATGGTGGAGGTAGGTCTGGGGAGGGAGGATGTTGAGGGGGAGTATGATGAGGGTAGGTCTGGTGAGGGAGGAGGATATTTAGGGGGAGTATGATGAGGGAAGGTCTGGGGAGGAAGAGGTTTAGAGGGAGTATGATGAGGGTAGGTCTGGTGAGGGAGGAGGAGGTTTAGCGGGAGTATGATGAGGGTAGGTCTGGTGAGGGAGGAGGAGGTTTAGGGGAGTATGATGAGGGTAGATCTGGTGAGGGAGGAGGAGGTTTAGAGGGATTATGATGAGGGTAGGTCTTGGTAGGGAGGTGGAGGTTTAGGGAGAGTATGATGAGGGATTAGGGAAACTGACATGTAGCAATGACAGGGAAACTTCACTAAAGCACTAAAGCAAATTCCTGGAAGTGATGCGAATAATTGTTGAAGCGGTTTGTGGAACTAGCCATGAGAAAGTGTATACAGAATAAAGATTGTGCTCACTCAGTGAGCGAAGAAAAAGACATAAAATCGCATATTTTTGTAAAATGGTTAATTGCATGTGCCCAGAGTATCTTGCAGATCTCGTTCCAGATCTTGTCTCAGACGGTAATCCCTATCACAGATTGAGGCCTTTAAAACGTAAAATATTCAAATGTAATCGTGAACTTTATGGTAAGTCCTTTCTCCCTTGTGCTACTGTGTTGTGGAACTGCCTTCCAAATAACATTAAAACTAAGAACTCTTTAAATGCACTTGTTTATTTTTTGTGTCTGCTGACGATCCTGTGGTGCGTGCATATTTTCACCTTGGTAAAAGATATTAACAGATAATCCATTGACGATTGCGACTTGAAATTGGTGACCTAAACAAATACTTGTTTAATTGATATCTTCTGGAACACCGTCAGTGTGCATGTGGTATTGGAAGAGAAATGGCTAAACATTAATGTCTATTAAAATGTTTCTAATTTAATGCAGGACGCCAAAACCCATTTTTCAACTTCCTCAGAATTATTACAAGTTGCTCTCCTTTGGAAGACGGTCAGTATCTTCGGATGAACACAAACATGCTGATATTTATGGCTGTACAGGAATTTATCTCTAATACTGCTGCCTCCTTTATTACAGCTTAAAACTGTATCTGTTTAAAACATAACGTAATTATGCTTCATACTAGTGCCCATTTCTTGACAATGTTCATGGCTTAAGGAATTTTAGGTGGGGTTTGTCTCTCCCGAGTCTCAGTTTTTGCCTGTTCGTTTGTCTGTTTGTCCCCCCCCCCCCCCCCCCTCCCCCACTTTTTTTACTTTGATTCTTGATATCTATATGCGTTTGCAGCAGATGTTGTTTTTTTCAAAGTAACTGATATGTATGTATACCAGCTGCCAAACAAAATATGAAATGCTTTGGATTTGAAGCGCACCCTTTAAAGCCGTTTGCTTGTTATTGTAATCATGTAAATAGAATTCAGTAGAATTAAAACCCAAAGCAAAAACGAATTAAAAAATCCAGAGATACCATTTTTACCAAAAAAGTAACAGCAAGCAAACAAATATAACAAACCAGTACGTGGGGAAGTAGTTTTGTTTTGTTGTTCTTAAAGATGCATTTATCTTTAAAAAAAAAGTTTTACAGATCGCTGCCTACTTTTCATACAGATATTTCCGTTCAACAGATTACAAACACGACAAACACGACGACTAAATAAAGGAAGGACGGAAGGAATGACGAATAGACAAACAGATAAAGCTTTGAAATGTAAATGACAGGCACCAGAACGAGTGATACTAATGAGAGAATGAATAAAATGCTGCATGGATGGATGGATAGATGGGTGGAATGGATAGGTTAAAACAAAAAGAGGTTAAAAAATCAAGGAAAGAAAAAATTAAAGACAGAATGAATGCATGAAGAAAGGTAGAAATAGAAGAGAGAGAAGAGAGAGAGAGAGAGAGAGAGAGAGAGAGAGGAGAGAGATGAGAGAGAGAGAGAGAGAGAGAGAGAGGGGGGAGGGGGAAGAAAAACAAGCGATTGAAGGAAGACACCTAAAAAGGAAGAAACAAACCAAAAGAACAAACTAACCAAGCGAATAAATAGGTAACACTCCAGTCAAGCAGAAGATCTCAAACACATAGGAGAGAAGGAGAGGGAGGAGATGATAATGACCATGTCAGTTGCACCAAGATGGTGTTACTCAGATGCCCCAGTAGTGGCAAAGCACGAAGCAGAGGTATATATATATATATTTACCAATCACCGCGCAGGGCGTGTCAATACTGCTAGCTTTGGTCCTTTGCCACTAGGACTACCCAGCTACCTTTGTTGAATAACATGGATTTTGAATGTGGAGTAAGAGTGGGGTTTTTTGGTCTTTTTTGTGGGGGGGGGGGGGGGTGGGGGGGGGGGGGGGGGGGGGCGGTAGAAGTTTTAATAGATCCAATCCAAGCAATCAAGGGGGACGGGATAGCTCAGTGGTTTGAACCCTTGCTTTCCCCCAGCAAGTTAAGCAGCGTCAAGTGTGGTTACCACTTGCCCCATGATGATTGTGTTTCTCCTATGCCCCAATAGTGGCAATACACAAGGCAGAGGTATATATTTATGCCCCCCCCCCCCCCTACTGCCAGTACTGATCTCTTTACTAGCTACTCCTAACCCACCTTAACCCCCTTTACAAGTCCCCCTATAGCTAACCCCCTTTACCAGTTTTCTAGCTCACTGTTTACTGGTCCCGTAACCCACCAGGCTGGTTTAGTCAGGACAGATGGCTGTAGGCTAACACAGTCACCACAGCACAGTGGGAAATGCAGCCTTAGCTCATAAACTAGATATAGAGTGTACACTTTCCCAACAACTCACCTAGGTATATGCGCTGCTGATGATAACTCCCCAGCCTCTGACTGCCTTACCTTCATTGCCAACGACACTTCCAGTCACAACCTACAAATCCTTTTCAGTGGTGGTTTTGATTTAATTCTTTTAGGCCCAACCTTTTTGAGGTATGGAAGATTCAGGTAGTCCTTTTCTCACTGTTTCACTAAACACGCAATTCGCAGCTTGAGAAAAAACAACACAACAACGTAGAAAGGTTTTCAGCGATTAGGACACTGCTTGAATATCGCTTTAACTACTTTTCTGTATCATGGTGTGTGTGTTGGGGGGGGGGGGGGGGGTGGGGGGGGGGGGGGGGGGGGAGGGGGGGGGGGGGGGGAGAGGGGGCGGTAGAGGGAGGGAGGGGGGGGGTCGGCCTCCTCCACCCTCTCATGCACGCCGCCACACACTGCGCAGATGATTTTTTTCCTCCTGAACAATCATTGACCCAAAACGTCGACTACTTGAAATTCAATTTCAAATCTCCCTCTCTAAGGGAAAGTGGTGTTTGGTATGTGAATATAGGGTGTGTACTTCTTCTTCTTCTTCTTCTTCTTCTTCTTCGTCGTCGTCGTCGAACGCTCAGACAGCAACTATTGTTGCCTGTCGTCATATGAGCGAAAATGCGTGTGCTGCCGTTAAGTGCCTGACAAGCCACCTTCTCTCGGCCATAAGAGAGAATTGTTCTCTTTCTAAGTCTCTCTGGAAAACGTACCCATCTTTATAGTCTGTTTGGATGAACGCTATAGCCGAGTGGTTAAGACTGTTCGACTTCAATCCCATGGGTCCATGAAAGTCGTGGGTTCGATTCTCGTTAGTGTCTGGTGAATTAAAGGTGGGGATTTTTTGTGTGTAATGATATTCCCGGTCAACTTTAAGTGCAGACATGGCTGTGATTTAATTCCCTTCGTGTATATAAACACACGCAGAAGATCAAATATACACGATAAAGATCACGTCATTCATGTCAGCGTTTGGTGGGTTACGGAAACACGAACCATACCCGGAATGCGGATACCTTCATGGTGGGCTAAAAGGGTCACATATGTAAAGTTTTACCATTGGTGAACCTAGCCGGGGAACGAAAAAACAAATAACTGTTTCTATCGCTGTGTCACCCACCAATCCCTCACAACACACACGCAGACACAGACACAGACACAACACACACACTCACACACACAACACAACACACCACACCAAAACCCCAAAACCACACCCACACACCACCACACACACACACACACACACACACACACACACCACACCAACATATAAACACACATACACATACACACACATACACACACATACACCACACACACACACACACGTACACACACACACACACTACACACATACTACACACCACACCACACACACAACACACACAAAACAAAAAACACAAAATACACAACACATACACACACATACACACACATACATACACATACACACCACACACACACACACAAAACACACACACACACACACACACAAAAACACACACATACACATACACATACACACCCCCACACAAAACACCACACACACACACCACACACACACACACCAAAACACACACACACACCCCTACACACACACACACCCCACCCCCACACACACACACACACACACCGTGTGGGAGGACGAGATAGGGAGGATACGGGAGGACGGGATAGCCTAGTGGTCAGAACATTGCGCTCGCAATCTGACGACCTGGGTTGGATTCCCGTTCAAGGGGGATATTTTCCCCTGGAATTAACATCAGTGCAGACTCCACTCTCCCCAAAAGTCCTTCGGATGAGACTGTAAATCGAAGCCCCGTGTGCGAACGCACGCAGAACATCTTGCGCACACGTTAAATCCTGTTCCGCTTTTCGTAAGAGTAGGCCGGTGTGAACAGATGACAGAATTTACAAAAACTGCATACACACGGGGACCAGATGTAAAAAAGCACATAAGTGCTTATTCCATTATCCTCGATATAAAAGAATATAAAAAAAAATAAAAAAATAAAAACACATTTACAACTATACAAAGAGCACAACCCCCCCTAAACCAAACCAGACAAAACAAAATCCAATACAAAACAAACGAAAAGGAACACAGATTGTTATGAATGAAACCAACACAGCCCACACCGCTAAGCATGCCACTGACTTCAGCTTCCTCTCCCCTCCCCCGCCCCCACTTACCGGACCCCCACCCCCCCCCCCCCCCCCACAACCACACACACACTCCGGAAGAACCCTCACCCCCCCCCCCCCCCCCCACACCACACACACCACACTCCTTGTTTAAAAGACCATCTTTTTATTTCAAACTATGGTGTTAGAATGACATACTATAGAGTACAACCGTGTCAGACAATCCTATAAACCATACAAGAGGTGTGCCTGCTATGTTCAGTGGGCGACAAATCGACTCCCCTAAGCCCCCACCACAAAAGTCCCCTAGCCCCTAGCCCCCACCACGAGAACCCCTCCAGTCCTTTTCACTACACTTCAGTCCTTCCTTTATAAACGATATCCTTTACTTTTATATCACTGGTTTGTTATGGTAAAAAGGACACAACTAAAATACTTTCAGAAATATGATAATCCATATCCTGTAGGATATCAACAACGTTTTAAACTTCCTAAGAGAGAGAGAATCAGGCATTTTTTTTTTTCTGGTCGAATGTTCAGTTAAAACGTCATAAGTTATTACGAACAAAGTTGGTTTTTGAGGATCGTAGTTTGTGATCTTGTTCTCCATTTGATGTGTCTTGATGTGGTTCTCCTCCCACAAACTCCCACAACGCAGTGACCACAAGCGAAGCGAACAGTAGTTTGGTTTTATAATCCTGCTTTACTTTGTGTTAATTGCATGCACAGTTAAATTTGTAATTTAAAAATGTTAGGAGGCAACAGCCCCGATATGACCTCTTGTCGGACGGAATAATTAAACAATTAATAAGATTGAATTGGATTAGGCAGGTACACCCTTTTGTGAGGCGTGCGTGCGTGTTGGTGTGTGTGGTGTGTGTGGTGTGTGTGCGGCGCGCGCGCCACCGTGTGTGTATGGATGTGCCCAAAGCTTGCGTGCGCGTACATGCTACATTGTAGTTTAGTTCCTGACGTCCTGAATGATTCCTGATCCAAGTACACACACCCACACACACACACACCAACACACCACACACACACACTACACACACACAACACACACACCATCCGTCTAATATCACTAATATGGAACAGACGTTAAATACAAGAACGAACACACACCATACACACACAACACAACAGACCCACACACAGACACACAGACACACAGACACACAGACACACACACACACACAACACACACACACACACACACACACACACAGAGGAATACGTTTTCGATATCGTGGGGGTTTTTTTGTTGGATTATTCGATTTTTTTTTCCCCGTCTGACGTAATGTCTGAGTCTGTCTCTGTCTCATGTTCTCTGTAATCTTTGTCTGTCTCTGTACTGTCGCCGTCTGTTCATTTTTGACACTGGAGATAGCGACAGGCAGGCCTCCTCTCTGTCCTTGATGGTTTCCAAACTGAGAACAGTGACTGCGAGGTGGAATTCAGGGAGTTGTATCGTGAATTTACGATTGTCATTTTCGCTATCTCCGTGATCAACAACCCGTGTGCAAACACGACAATGCTTTTTACTCAGTTTCGCATCTTTGTATGCATGCATGGAGAACTCGAGATGGAATAATAATAATAATTATACACATTAAAGATATTGTTCATGTCAGCGTTCTGCGAGGTGTGGAAACCCGAAAACAAACAGCGATCAGCAGAGGTGTGAACAGGGGTTTAGGTAGAAAGCAAATCTGGCATGTGCTGGGGCATTTTCCCCTAGTAGGTATGGCCATATTATATACAACAGGGTGGTGTGGGCATTGCAGATATTGCTGCTGTGGCTGCACCCTTTTGAGATGTGGCTGATGTAATGTCACTCTGACCTAGGCCATTCTGTGTGGTTATGCGCGCGCGCGCGCGCGCCCACACGCGCGCACACACACACACACACACACACACACACACACACATGAGCAAAAAACACAAAAAAGCACAACTAAAACAACCAAGAGTAAATAGTTGGTTTGTGGGCAATACGACTTAGAACATGTACCAGTTGTTAATAATCATCAAAGACAAAACGAATTAATATAATGTTTAAAAAAAAAAAAAAGAACTGACGCAAAATACCCAAGTGTCTAGCAGAATAAAATGTCCATCTGTTTAAACGCTTCTTCATGCTAAAAGATTGTGCAAAGGCTGCATTCTTCTTCTTCTTCTTCTTCTTCTTCTTCTTCTTCTTCTTCTCTTCTTCTTCTTCTTCTCTTCTTCTCTTCTTCTTCCCCTCCTCCTCCTCCTCCTCCTCCTCCTCCTCCTGCATCATCATCATCAATCAGCATCTTCTTCTTCTTCTTCTTCTTCTTCTTCGTCAGTCGTCGTCGTCGTCGTCGTCGTCCCGTCCGTAACGCTCAGACAGCAACTAATTTTGTGTCATATGAGCGAAAATGCGTTGCGCTGCTGTTAAACGCCTGACAAGTCAGGCCCAGCGCATCCGACTTTGGTGTGGTGGAGAATTGTTCTTTTTTTTATGTCTTTATGAGAGAAAAAGGCAGGAGAATGGACCAAGAAGGCAGAACATAGACAAGAAGGAGGTGACAGAAAGAAAAATAACAAGACAGAAACAAAGAGAGGCATAGAAAAGAGGGAATTTCTAGCACATAATTTCCAGAAGGTGGGGATGCTATTTATACTGGCATCCCCACGGGGGAGTACCATTTGTTATATTATTTACAAGAGGAAGAAAAGAGCAGACACAAAGTATTCAAATGTTTGGCAGAACAAAATTTCGGGCTGCTTTTAAACACTTCTTCATTCTAAAAGAGCCTGCAAATAAGAGATATCCTTATTCGTTGATTATTGTTTATATTGCGCGCGCGTGCGCGTATGTGGTGTGTGTGTGGTGTGTGTGTGTGTGGTTTTGTGTGTGTGTGTGTGTGTTGTGTTGTTTTGTGTGCGTGAGTGTGTGTGTGTTGTGCGTTGCGTGCGTGTTTGCGTGCGTGCGTGTGGTGTGTGTGTGTGTGTTGTGTGTGTTGTCTATCGGCAGTCGGTCTGTCTATACAACAGCCAGCTATTCCCACTATGGCAACACACATACTAAGGAAGTAACCGTAGTTTGTTGAACGCTAAACAATTCGTAGGTGTTTCCCTTTAATGCACATGCCGCGGTCCTGGTCCTTCCTGTCACCAGTACCACCCCTACAGCCACCTGCCAGCCCCCCACACCCCCCACCAACCTCTCCCACAGCTTCCTCTCCAAACATTTTCATTTTTTCCACCCTTCATTCATATGTCTTCACCTAAAACAAACCAAACCAAAACAACAACAAAAAACCATAACAAAATAAAACAAAAAACAAAACTAGACCAGCACAGGCTTTGTTTTCTTCTCTCTGCCAAAGACCTCAAGGATATTACACGGTATTTCCTCTGAGCTGCCATGTAAGCTAAGCATGTTGATCTACAGCTGCATAACTGCTCCAGGAATGGTTCCTGAAGGCCATTCTCGCTAGACACAGCAACCAGTTGATATAAGTAACACACATGGTGTGTGACACTTTAAAGTATAGCGACCCGCAAAGTTGAAGATTAATGATGGTTTATCTTTCCCCTTCAAAACTTCTTGATACTTCTTCTTCTTCGTCGAACTCTCAGACACCAACCACCGTTGGTCTGTCATATGGTCGGAATTGCTCTGTGCTTCCGTTAAGCACCTGACAAGTCAGGCCCAGCGCATATGACTTGGGAGATAATTGTTATCTTTTAAATCTCTCTGGAAAAAAAGCAGAGAATGGACCAAGAAGGCAGAAAATAGACAGGAAGGAATGTGACAGGAAGTACAAAATAAGGTTGAAACAGAGGGATAGAAAAGAGGGAATTATTCGCACAGAGGATCCAGAAAGTGGGGATGGTATTTATACTAGCAGGCCGCTGGTATTCTCACAGGGACATTTTTTTATGCGAAGATGACTTAAAAAAAAAGTTTTTCTCTGTAAATAGTTGCCCAGGTTTTAGTTTGAGCTTGAAGCACTAACTTCGACAGTCCTGATATGGCTTCTGTGAGTCGGTGAGTCCGGCTTTGAATTCACACAATGAAAATGAACTCTGTCGAATTAAATTGTCTGAGACCGTTCGACCACTCACGCACACCCCCCAAACAATGATATAGTGACAGGGAAACTGACCTGTAGCAATGATGTGTTGACAAGGAAACTGACCTGTATCAATGCTATAGTGACAGGAAAACTGGCCTGTAGCAATGATCCTTATAGTGATAGGGAAACTGACTATATGTGAAAGAGGAACAGTGTAGAGAGTGAAAAGAACAGGGCTGAGAACTGATCCCTGTGAGACTCCACATTCCAGTTTGGTAGGTGTTGATTGAATCTTGCTTACTGCAACTGTGTGGAATCGGCCTGTAAGGTATGAACTAAACCAGGTGAGGGCTGTGCCTTTAATACCGAACGCTTTTTTGGAGACGGGAGAAGAAGAATGAGTGTCGAAGGCTGCAGATAAGTCGAAAGAGTGAGAGGAGGGAAGATTTTTCCTAAGTCAGACGCGTGTAGAACGTGTTTAAGGTGTGACTAGGTTCCGTGCTGTGGTTGACGCAAATAGGCAGACTGAAAGGGAAAGAGATTACTTTTAATTTTGAGTGAAGAGGTTGTTGAGTGTTTCAGAACAACTTTTTTTCAAGGACTTAAAGATGAACCGGTAGGTTGGATACAGGTCTATAATTTCAGCAGAGTGTTAGGACGAGGTCCGTGCTTTTTTAGTAGAGGTGTAACTACTGCAGTTGTTGGAGCAGGTTTGGTACAATTCCTAGAAAAAGTGAGATTTTTCTCTTTTTGTGAAAGTGGGTATGAGCTGTGGAGGCAATGAGGGAAAAAGAGAAGCAGGTATAGGATCAAGATCACATGATTTTATTGTCATTTCTTTCAGAATCGTCTTGATTTCTTTCTCGCTTGTTGGGTGAAAGAAAAGGAGAGGAGTACCAGAGAATTGGGGATCAGGAGGCATAGGGTAGAAAGAAGTCTGATCCAATGTGGAGCGAATGTTGCGGATTTTATCAGAGAAAAAAGAAGAGAATATATCAGGAAGTTCAGAGGGGCTGTGAGCAGTAGGCTGTGGGCTTGCCTGTGAGGGAAAAAAGAGATTTCATAGACGTGGCATCAAGAACTTGAGCAGAACTAATAGTTTGTCTTTGCAGAATGAATCAGGGTTTTGACTTAATTTATTTGTTTTCGCAAGAGCTGTTTGTTTATTTAAGTTTTTGTTTTTTGCCACTGCCGCTCTAGTGACAGGGAAACTGACCTGTAGCAATGATCCTTACAGTGACAGGGAAACTGACCTGTAGCAATGATCCTTACAGTGACAGGGAAACTGACCTGTAGCAATGATCCTTACAGTGACAGGGAAACTGACCTGTAGCAATGATCCTTACAGTGACAGGGAAACTGACCTGTAGCAATGATCCTTATAAGTGACAGGGAAACTGACCTGTAGCAATGGTGTAGTGACAGGGAAACTGACCTGTAGCAATGGTGTAGTGACAGGGAAACTGACCTGTAGCAATGGTGTAGTGACAGGGAAACTGACCTGTAGCAATGGTGTAGTGACAGGGAAACTGACCTGTAGCAATGGTGTAGTGACAGGGAAACTGACCTGTAGCAATGGTGTAGTGACAGGGAAACGTCTTTGTACGCAATGTGTAGTGACAGGGAAACGTCTTTGGAGTAAAGGGTTGTGACGTGGTGGACGCTACAGCCGGTGGCTGCAGACCGCGGGAAGTGCCGCAGTCCCGCACCTTGTGAGGTAGTCCCCAGCGGAAGCCTCCATGGAGACAGCAGTGACTTTGCCGCGTAAAGCCTGCACCTGCCCCAGCCCCGTCCATCACCACCATCAACCATCGCCACCATCAGCAGCACTTCTGCTTCACGGCCCGACATCGTTCCTAGCACCTGGAGTAACAGACTTACAATAGACATTCATTTACTTATATACCGGGCATTAAGTTTCTTTGTTTTTGGGCAAGTCCCCTTCAGATAAGAGGAAACTGCAAACTCAGGGAGGCTACTTGTGCCACGTACCAGTTTTTATTTCACGGCCATTTTGACACATGCGGCAACTGTTTGGAACAACCGGGCCGGACACAAGCACATTCAAAATGATTGAGAAGTTGTCTGTGGTTACCTGCGCTAGTTTTCCTCCGCTTCTATCTGCATTAAAGCAAATTGTTTTGAGGATTTACACCTGGAAGTGATGCAAATAATTGTTGAAGGGTTTGTGGAATTAGCCATGAGAAACTGTATACAGAATAAAGATTCTGCTCACTCAGTGAGCGAAGAAAAAGACATAAAATCACATATTTTTGTAAAATGGTTAATTGCATGTGCCCAAAAGTATCGGCAATCGTGTTCCAGATCTTGTCTTCGACACGGTTAATCCTTATCACAGATGCGGACCTTTAAAACGTAAAATATAAATGAAATCGTGAACTTATGGTAATCCCTTGTACTCTTTGAATTGCCTATTTCATTTTTTGTCTGCTAGACGATCCTGTGTGCCTGCCATATTTTTACTTTGGTAAAAAGAATTGAACAATAATCCATGACGATTGCGACCATAAACAAATACTGTTTAACGAACATCTTCTGGAAGACCGCAGTTACAGTGGTATTGGGGAAAGAAATGGCTAAACAGGAATATCTATCCATTGAAATGTTTCTAATTTAATGCAGGACGCCAAAACCCATTTTTCAACTTCCTCAAATTGCTCTCCTTTGGAAGGCAGTCAGTATCTTTGGATGAACACAAACATGCTAATATTTATGGCTGTACAGGAATTTATCTCTAATACTGACAATGTCATGGCTTAAGGAATTTTAGGTGGAGTTTGTCTCTCCTGAGTCTCAGTTTTTGTCTGTTCGTTTGTCTGTTTGTTTAATTGTGTGTTGATTTTTCAATCTTTGAATACAGTTGTCATGGTTTTTTACCCCACATTTTTACTTTGATATTTTGTATCTATATGCGTTTGCAGCAGATGTTGTTATTTTCAAAGTAACTGATATGTATGTATACCAGCTGCCAAACGAAATATGAAAGCTTTATGCCTTTGAAGCACGACCCTGTAAAGCGTGGCTTTAAACCCTACGATGCAAAAACGAATTAAAAAATCCAGAGAAACAATTTTTACCAAAAAAGTAACAGCAAGCAAACAAATAAAAGAAACCAGTACGTGGAGAAGTAGTTCTGTGTTACATGTTTCCCTTTGTATATAGACATTAATGTTCTTATTGTTATTGTTTTGTTCTTATACAGATCGCTGCCTACTTTTCATACAGACATTTCCGTTCAACAGATTACAAACACGATGACTAAATTGGTTGCTGTCTGAGCGTTCGACAAAGAAGAAGAAATATCAAGACGTTTTGAAGGAGAAAGATGTAAAATAAACCATCATCATTCTTCAACTTTGCGGGGGGTCACTATATGACAACTCTACCTTGTGATATGACAATTCTACCTTGTGATATACAATTCTACCTTGATATGACAATTCTAACCTTTGTGATATGACAATTCTGCCTGTAAAAAAGTTATGTTCTTTCGAGCCAGAAGGCCCATAGAGCCGGAGCTCATCCCGGTTTTCTGTAGCGTTAAGCGAACTGATGGTTATCACCACCCCTGTGACAGGAACGCATGTCTGTCGCCAGATACTTCCCCAGCAGAGCTGGTACCCACTTGTACACCTGGGTGGAGTGAGGAAAATAGGAGTAAAGTGTCTTTCCCAAGGACACAACACCGAGCCGAGCGGGGATCGAACCCGCGACCTCTGGATCACGTGTTGACCGCCTAAACCACTCGACCACGGTGCCTCCGCTATTCTGCCCTGTGATATGACAATTCTGCCTTGTGATGTGATAGTTCAGCAGTAGCCTTGTGGTATATCAGTTATATCTTGTGACATGTCAATTTTTTCTTGAGATATTCAGCAGTAGCCTTGTGGCATGATAATTCTCCTTTGTGATATGACAATTCAACAGTAGCCTTGATATGACAATTCCGCCTTGTGATATGACAATTCTACTTGTGATAGACAATTCTATCCATATGTATGACAAATTCGACCCTATCTGATATAACAAGTTAACATTAGCCTTGTGATAGACCATTGTACATCATTTCATTCCTGTGACCAGACAGTGATATTGTAAACACTGGGATGGCATAGGGTGTCCATTACTGCAGTGTCTGTTCCTATATAATGGCATTTCTAGAATGTATTTTTCTTACTTCAAACGATTTCCGTTTTTAGCCTTTTTTTTTTATAAACCTGGGGACACAACTAACATCCCACCCTTACCAGTGCACTACTAGTTAGCATCCCCCTTTACGAGTCCCCCTACTAGCGACCCCCCTTAATCAGTTCCCCCTACTCCCTTTTACTAGCCCTCCTATAGCTACCCCCCTTATTACCAGTCCTCCTATTAGCTACCCCCTTTTTTATCAGTCCCTCCTATTAGCTACCCCCCTTTTAACCAGTCCCCTACTAGCTACCCTTTACCCTTTTACCATGCCCCTACTAGCTAACCCCCCTTAATCAGTTCCCCCTACTCCCCTTTTACTACCCTCCTACTAGCTAACCACCTTAAACCCTTTTAAAACCAGTCCCCCTACTAGCTACATCCACCTTTACCATCCCCCCCTGTCCCTCAACTAGCAACTCCCTGCCCTTACCTCAGCTCTAAATTTAAAAAAACAAAAACAAAAAAACCTTGTACAAACATGGGAAGACAGACCACACATCCCCTCCAAACTACAGAGGATTAGAAATTAGGATGTGATCTCCGTAAAGGGGTGGGACTGATAAAGGGGGCGTAGCTAGTTGGGGGACTGGTAAAGGGGTATCTAGTAGCGGGACTGGTAAAGGGGTATCTAGTAGCGGGACTGGTAAGGGGGGTAGCTAGTAGGGGAGAGGGGTGGCTAATAGGGGGACTGGTAAAGGGGTAGCAATAGGGGGAACAGGTAAGGGGGGGGGAGTGTAGGAGGTAGCTAGTAAGGGGATCGCTCGGGGATTGGTAAGGCAGTAACCTAGTGGGGCTGCCTGGTAAGGGGGAAGTTACTAAGAGGAACTGGTAATGGGGTAGCTAGTAATGGACTGCGTAAGGGGTGTAGCTAGTAGGGGGACTGTTAATAGGGGTAGCCTTGTATGGGGAGTGGGGTACTAGTAAGGGGACGCGGTAAAGGGTAATTTAGTAGGGGATATGTGAGGGGTAACAGTAGGTGGCACTGGTAAGAGGATAGCTAGGATAAGGGGGGGTTGCTAGGAAAAGGGGGGAGCTTGTAGGTAGGGGACTGTAAGATTGGGGTGGTAGCTAATAGGGGGGGGACTGTAAGGGGGTAGCTAATAGGGGGACTGGTACTACTACTAGGGCCATCACTCCCCCTGGAGCATAGGCCGCCGACAAAGTCCCGCCAAAGATCCTCTGTCCTGGGCTCTTCTGCTCCAGCTGTCTCCAGGTATATCCCCATCTTCCTGGTTTTCCTCCTCAAATCCGCGTTCGCAGGTCTTTCTTGGCCTTCCTCTTGTTCGTTTTCCCTGGGTTCCATGATATGCCTGCCCTTGTGGTGTTGCTGCTGGCTTTCTCTGGTGTGTCCCCTCCATCCCCATACTCCTGCGTCCCGGATTTCATTTTCGGCTGGCAGCTGGGTTGGTACGTTGCCACAGGTCTTGCGTTGCTGATGTTCGGGCCAGTGATCTGGAAGATTCGTCTCAGGCAGCTGTTTGATGAGGACTGTACTTTTTCTGATGGTGGTCTTTGTTGTCCTCCCTGTCTCCGCTCCACATATAGTAGGACTGACATGACGTTGGAGTTGGACAGCCTGATCTTGTGCGGTTCGACACCACCTTGGAGCTCCAGATTGTGTTCAGCTGCAAGTACGCTGCCCTCGCCTTGCCAATCTTGCTCTGAACGCTGCGTCTTTGCCGCCCGCATGTTAATGATGCTACCCAGGTACTGAATGTCTCCACTTCTTCCAGCTTTTCCCATTAGTGTAATGGTCCTCACATCGCTGCGGTATCTTGAAGAATCTTGGTTTGCCTTCATATCTTGATACCAAACTTGGAATGAGTGGCTGCTAGTTCTGTAGTCCTTGTAAGGAGGGTAGTTAATAGGGGGAACCTGGTAAGTGGGGGGTAGCAGTAGGGGACTGGTAAGTGGGGGGAGGTAACTAGAGGGGGACTGGTAAGATGGGGGGTAGCTAATAGGGGGACTGGATAAGTGGGGAGCTAATAGGGGACTGTAAGGTGGGTAGCATGTAGGAGGGACTGGTAAGGGGGGGAGGGGGGTAACTAGTAAAAGCAAACGGGGTAGCTATAAGAGGCATAAATATATCATCTGGCTTCCTGCTTTACCACTACTGGGGCATCGGAGTAACACCCTCTTGGCACAACTGACATGGGTCTTTAAGCCGTATCCTCCTCTCTTTCTCTGAGATCTGCTTGCCTGATGAGTTACTTTATTCATTCCTTTTGATTTGTTTCTTACCTTTTTTCGCGTGTCACCCTTCAATCTTGAATTTACATCTTCTCTCTCTCTCTCTCTCATCTCAATCATCCTCTCTCTCTCTCTCATCTCTCTCTCTCTCGCTCTTCTCTCTCAGAGAAAGGTAAAATAGAGGAGAAGACTTCGATTTCTACCTTTCTTTGCATGCATTCTTCATTTTTATCTTTAAATTTTTTTCTTTCCCTGTTTTTTAACCTCTTTTTTACTGCCCATTCATTCCTACCCAGCCATCCATAGCAGCATTTTAATCATTCTCTCATTAGTATTACGCGTTTCCGGTGCTTCATTTACATGCAAAGCTATCTGTGTGACTGTTGGGCATTTCCTTCCTTCCTTCTATCTACACTCATTTTATTTATTGATTTATTGATGTATTCCGTCATCGTGTTTTGTAATCTGGTTTTTGAACGAAAGTCTGTAGAAAGTAGGCAGCGAATCTGTATAAGAACAAAACAATAAAAGATAAGGACTTTTAATACTAATACATTTTCAAGGAAACATGTTAACACAGATAAGTCCAATCTTTAAGAACAACAAAACAAAACTACTTCCCACTTACTGGTTTTGTTTTTATTTGTTTGCTTCCTGTTACTTTTTGGGTAAAAATGTTTCTCTGGATTTTTTTAATATTCGGTTTTTTCTTTGGGTTCAAAAAGTGTCTATTCAGTCTCAACAATGAATACAATAACAAGCAATACACTTTAAAGGTGTGCTTCAAAGGCAAAGCATTCATAATTTCGGTTTGGCAGCTGGTATACTTACAATCAGTTTACGTTGAAAAAACATCATCTGCTGCAAACGCATATAGATACAAAATATCAAAGTACAAGAAGTATGGAAAAAAAAAACAGAAAAAAGGTAACACACAGACAAACAGACATATGAACAGGCAAAAACTGAGACTCGGAGAGACCAACTCCCACCATAAAATTCCTTAAGATATGAACATTGTCAAGAAATGGGCGAGTAACGCAGATATTCTCTACACTAGTATGAAGCATAATTACCTTATAAAGGAAGCAGCAGTATTAGAGATAAATTCCTGTACAGCCATAAATATCAGCATGTATGTCTTCCAAAGGAGAGCAATTTGTATGTCATTCTGAGGAAGTTGAAAAATGGGTTTTGGCGTCCTGCATTAAATTGGAAACATTTCAATAGATAGATATTAATGTTTAGCCATTTCTCTTCCATTACCACATGTACACTGGCGTCTTCAAGAAGATGTCAGTTAAACAAGTATTTGTTTAGGTCGCAATCGTCAATGGATTATCTGTTCATTTCTTTTACCAAAGTGAAAATATGCAGGCACCACAGGATCGTCAGCAGACCAAAAAATGAATAAGTGCATTAATGTTATTTGGAAGGCAGTTCCACAACGCAGTAGCACAAGGGAGAAATGACTTACCATAAAGTTCACGATTACATTTGAGTAGTTTACGTTTGAAAGGTCTGCATCTGTGATAAGGATTACCGTCTGAGGCAAGATCTGGAACGAGATCTGCCAGATAGTTTGGGCACATGCAATTAACCATTTTACAAAAATATGTCATTTTAAGTCTTTTTCTCGCTCAACTGAGTAGCACAAAGTTTTATTCTGTATACAGTTTCTCATCGGCTAGTTACATACAACCCTTCACAATTATTCGCTCACTTCCAGGAATTTGCTTTAGTGCAGATAGTACGAGGATAACAAGCCAGGTAACCAACAACTTCTCCAAGTCATTTTGATAAGTCCCAGAATATAGCACAGTGAATGTCTATTGTCATCTGTTACTCCAGGGCTAGTAACGATGTGGGCCATGGAGCAGAAGATGCAGCTGATGGTGATGATGGTGATAGTGGTGATGACGGGGCCTGTGGCAGGTGCAGGCTTACAGCGGCAAAAGTCCTGCTGGTCTCCTATGGACGGCTTCCGCTGGACACCCTCCACAAGGTGCCGGGAGTGCGGCACTCTCCCGCGTCTGGCAGACCACCGGCTGTAGCGTCCACCACGTCAACAACACCCTTTGCTACAAAGACCGTTTCCCTGGCACTACACCATTGCTAACACGGTCATTTTCCCCTGTCAAAACACCTTGCTACAGGTCAGTTTCCCTGTCACTACACCATTGCACAGGTCAGTTTCCTGTCACTACAAAACCATTGCTACAGGTCAGTTTCCCTGTCACTACACCATTGCTACAGGTCAGTTTCCCTGTCACTACACCATTGCTACAGGTCAGTTTCCCTGTCACTACACCATTGCTACAGGTCAGTTTCCCTGTCACTACACCATTGCTACAGGTCAGTTTCCCTGTCACTACACCATTGCTACAAAGACGTTTCCCTGTCACTACACCATTGCTACAGGTCAGTTTCCCTGTCACTACACCATTGCTACAGGTCAGTTTCCCTGTCATTGCTACAGGTCAGTTTCCCTAATCCCTCATCATACTCTCCCTAAACCTCCACACCTCCCTACCGAGACCTAACTCACATACTCCTCCCTAAACCTCCTCCTCCCTCCCAGAACCTACCCTCATCATACTCCCCTAAATCTCCTCCTCCTCACATGAACTCTACCCTCATTATACTCCCCCTAAACCTCCTCCTCCATCACGAGACCTACCCTCCATTATACGCCCTCCTAAACCTCCTCCCCATCACCAAACCTCCCCTCACCTCCCCCTAAAACCTCCTCCTCCCATCACATGACTCTAACCCTCATCATACTCCCCCCTAAGCCTCCTCCCGAAGACCTAACCCTCATCATACGCCCCAAGCCTCCTCCGCAACCAACGATCTCCCTACCCTCATACTCCCCCTAAACCTCTCCTCCCTCACGAGACTACCTCATTAACTCCCCCTAAACCTCCCCAAACCTACCCTCACCATCCTCCCTCACAGACCTACCCTCATTATACTCACCCTAAACTCCTCCTACCCTCATCCAAACCTACCCTCAACCAATACCGCCCTTTCTAACCATCCTCCCCTCCTCAGACCCGACCCTCATTGTACTCCCCCTACACCTCCTCCTCCCTCCCCAGATATACCTCATCATACTCCCCCTAAACCCTCCTCCTCCCCAGACCTAACCCTCATCATACTCCCCTAAACCTCCCAAACCTACCCTCACAATCCTCCTCACGAGACCTACACTCATTACTACTCCCCCTAAACCTCCTCCTCCTCACCAAACTACACCCTCGACCATCCTCCCTCTAAACACCTCCGCCCTCCACAGACCTACCCTCAATGTACTACCCCCTAAACCTCCTCCTCCCTCCCAGACCTACCCTCGATGTACTACCCCTATAACCTCCTCCTCCCTCCTCAGACCTACCCTCATTGTAAACGCCCCCTAAACCTCCTCCTCCCTCCCCAGGACCTACCCGCATCATACCCCCCTAAACCTCCTCCCTCCCCAGACCTTCCCTCTTCAGACTCCCCCTAAACCTCCTCTCCCTCCTCAGACCGACCCCCTCATTGTACTCCCCCGAAACCTCCTCCTCCCGTCCTCAGACCTACCCTCATTGTACTCCCCCCTAAACCTCCTTCCTCCCTCCCCCCAGCACCTACCCTCCATCATGACTCCCCCTAAACCTCCTCCTCCCTCCTCTGACCTACCCTCATTGTAACTCCCCCTAAACCTCCTCCTCCCTCCACCCCAGACCTACCCTCAATCATATTCCCCCTAAACCTCCTCTCTTCCTCAACCTACCCTCATCATTCGCCCCCCCGTAAACCTCCGCCTCCTTCACCAGACCACCCTCATCATAACTCCCCCCTAAACCTCCTCCTCTCCAGACCGACCCTCATCATATTCCCTCTAAACCTCCTCCTCACCATACATACACCCTCATCATAGTCCTCCCAGACCTACCTCCCATTATACTCCTCCTAAACCTCCTCCTCCCTCACCAGACCTACCTCCATCATACTCCCACCATACCACCTCCTCAGACATACCCCCAGCATACTCCCCTCAAAATCCTCCATCCCAGACCTATACCTCAACCCCGTATTTCTTTTTTCCACCTCACTACCTCCACTTCCTCCTTCCCGAGATCTCCACCATACTCCCTTCCCTTTCAATCTCACACGACCCTACCCCCTCATACTCATAGACTTTTGTTGGTGGTTTTATTGTTGGGTTTTTTTAGTGCATGATTTTTGTCAGGACAGAAAGGGACACAACTGAGGGGTAGCGTGCAGGCATGGCCAGCAAGGAAGGCAGAAAAACTCCTGACTGAAATTCGAACCCGTGACAAACCAAGGAAATGCAGACCGCAAGTCCGTTGTCTTAATCCCACAGCTACAGTGCCTGTCTCTTCGCTAACCGAAATGGAAAAATATAGACTTGAATTCAGCTCAGAAACACGTGGATATAGACAATACATATTGGTGCTGTATTTTGTTTATTTTTTATCGTATGTGTTCCCAAACATGGTTTTTTATCTTATGTCTTATTTTATTTTTTTGGTTCATTTTCTTCTGAGTTGTGTTCCGGGGAATATCCTTGTTTACGTAGCTTCCCGTAACTTAACGGAAAAAGCCGAGATCCATGAACTCTGCATGTTTTATTTGAGTAGATGACAGGTGGTCAGTTGATGGAAAAAAAATGAAAATATTGTCTTATTTCCTTCATTCTGGTTTTTTTTCTTGAGTATACATATAAATATTACCACTTGAACTTTGTGAACAGTGGTTGTGTGTGTGTGTGTGTGTGTGTGTGTCCTGTGTCTGTGTGGTCTGTATGCCAGTGTGTGTCCTGTGTGTCTGTCTGGTGTCTGTCCTGTGTGTCTGTGTGTGTCTGTGTGTTCGTGTTGTGGCGTGCGTGCGTTGTGTGGCGTGCGTGGGTGTGTGTGTCTGTGTGTGTCTGTATGTGGTGTCTGTGTGTGTGGTCTGTGTGTGTGCGTTCGTGTGTGTGTGTGTGTTGCTGTGTGTGAGTCCCTGTGTGGGTGTGTCGTGCGTGTGTGCGTGTGCTGTGTGTATTGTGTGTGTCTGTGTGCGGCGTGCGTGGTGGTGTCTGTGTGTGGTTCTGTGTGTGTGTTTGTGCGTGCGTCTGTGTGTGTGTGGTGCATGCGTAACACACACACACACATAACACACACACACAAACACACACATAACACATACACATAACACACACACACTACATACACCAACACCACCACAACATCCCACACACACACACAACACACACACAAAACACACACACACACACACAAACACACTTAGCACACACAAACACACACACGACAGCACACACACACACACACAACACAACACCGTGTGGGAGGTCGAGAAGGGAGATACGGGAGACGGATAGCCTAGTTCAGGAACATTGCGCTCGAAACCTGACGCCCTGGGTTGATTCCCCGTTCAGGGGGATATTTTCACCCTGAATTAACATCAGTGCAGACTCCACTCTCCCCAAAATCCTTCGGATGAGACTGTAAAATCGAAGCCTCCGTTGCAACCACGCAGAACATCTTGCGCACACGTTAAATCCGTTTTCCGCTTTTCCGTAAGAGTAGCCGGTGTGAACAGATGACAGAATTTACAAAAACTGCATAACACACGAGGGCACCAGATGTAAAAAAGCCACATAAAGTGCTTATTCCTTAATCCTCGATATAAAAGAATATAAACAAAAAAAAAAAATATAAACACATTACAACTATACAAAGAGCACAACCCCCCCCTAAACCAAACCAGATCAAAACAAGAATCCAATACAAAACAAACGAAAAGAACACAGGATTGTTATGAATGAAAAACCAACACAGCCCCACACCGCTAAGCAGGCCACTGACTTCAGCTTCCTCTCCCCTCCCCCGCCCCCACTTACCGGACCCCCACCCCCCCCCCCCCCCCCACAACCACACACACACTCCGGAAGAACCCTCACCCCCCCCCCCCCCCCCCACACCACACACACCACACTCCTTGTTTAAAAGACCATCTTTTTATTTCAAACTATGGTGTTAGAATGACATACTATAGAGTACAACCGTGTCAGACAATCCTATAAACCATACAAGAGGTGTGCCTGCTATGTTCAGTGGGCGACAAATCGACTCCCCTAAGCCCCCACCACAAAAGTCCCCTAGCCCCTAGCCCCCACCACGAGAACCCCTCCAGTCCTTTTCACTACACTTCAGTCCTTCCTTTATAAACGATATCCTTTACTTTTATATCACTGGTTTGTTATGGTAAAAAGGACACAACTAAAATACTTTCAGAAATATGATAATCCATATCCTGTAGGATATCAACAACGTTTTAAACTTCCTAAGAGAGAGAGAATCAGGCATTTTTTTTTTTCTGGTCGAATGTTCAGTTAAAACGTCATAAGTTATTACGAACAAAGTTGGTTTTTGAGGATCGTAGTTTGTGATCTTGTTCTCCATTTGATGTGTCTTGATGTGGTTCTCCTCCCACAAACTCCCACAACGCAGTGACCACAAGCGAAGCGAACAGTAGTTTGGTTTTATAATCCTGCTTTACTTTGTGTTAATTGCATGCACAGTTAAATTTGTAATTTAAAAATGTTAGGAGGCAACAGCCCCGATATGACCTCTTGTCGGACGGAATAATTAAACAATTAATAAGATTGAATTGGATTAGGCAGGTACACCCTTTTGTGAGGCGTGCGTGCGTGTTGGTGTGTGTGGTGTGTGTGGTGTGTGTGCGGCGCGCGCGCCACCGTGTGTGTATGGATGTGCCCAAAGCTTGCGTGCGCGTACATGCTACATTGTAGTTTAGTTCCTGACGTCCTGAATGATTCCTGATCCAAGTACACACACCCACACACACACACACCAACACACCACACACACACACTACACACACACAACACACACACCATCCGTCTAATATCACTAATATGGAACAGACGTTAAATACAAGAACGAACACACACCATACACACACAACACAACAGACCCACACACAGACACACAGACACACAGACACACAGACACACACACACACACAACACACACACACACACACACACACACACAGAGGAATACGTTTTCGATATCGTGGGGGTTTTTTTGTTGGATTATTCGATTTTTTTTTCCCCGTCTGACGTAATGTCTGAGTCTGTCTCTGTCTCATGTTCTCTGTAATCTTTGTCTGTCTCTGTACTGTCGCCGTCTGTTCATTTTTGACACTGGAGATAGCGACAGGCAGGCCTCCTCTCTGTCCTTGATGGTTTCCAAACTGAGAACAGTGACTGCGAGGTGGAATTCAGGGAGTTGTATCGTGAATTTACGATTGTCATTTTCGCTATCTCCGTGATCAACAACCCGTGTGCAAACACGACAATGCTTTTTACTCAGTTTCGCATCTTTGTATGCATGCATGGAGAACTCGAGATGGAATAATAATAATAATTATACACATTAAAGATATTGTTCATGTCAGCGTTCTGCGAGGTGTGGAAACCCGAAAACAAACAGCGATCAGCAGAGGTGTGAACAGGGGTTTAGGTAGAAAGCAAATCTGGCATGTGCTGGGGCATTTTCCCCTAGTAGGTATGGCCATATTATATACAACAGGGTGGTGTGGGCATTGCAGATATTGCTGCTGTGGCTGCACCCTTTTGAGATGTGGCTGATGTAATGTCACTCTGACCTAGGCCATTCTGTGTGGTTATGCGCGCGCGCGCGCGCGCCCACACGCGCGCACACACACACACACACACACACACACACACACACATGAGCAAAAAACACAAAAAAGCACAACTAAAACAACCAAGAGTAAATAGTTGGTTTGTGGGCAATACGACTTAGAACATGTACCAGTTGTTAATAATCATCAAAGACAAAACGAATTAATAATAATGTTTAAAAAAAAAAAAGAACTGACGCAAAATACCCAAGTGTCTAGCAGAATAAAATGTCCATCTGTTTAAACGCTTCTTCATGCTAAAAGATTGTGCAAAGGCTGCATTCTTCTTCTTCTTCTTCTTCTTCTTCTTCTTCTTCTTCTTCTTCTTCTTCTTCTTCTTCTTCTTCTTCTCTTCTTCTTCCCCTCCTCCTCCTCCTCCTCCTCCTCCTCCTCCTGCATCATCATCATCAATCAGCATCTTCTTCTTCTTCTTCTTCTTCTTCTTCGTCAGTCGTCGTCGTCGTCGTCGTCGTCCCGTCCGTAACGCTCAGACAGCAACTAAATTTGTGTCATATGAGCGAAAATGCGTTGCCCCCCGTCTTCTGTTAAACGCCCTGACAAGTCCAGGCCCAGCGCATCCACTCGTTGGTGTGTGGAGAATTGTTCTTTTTTTTATTTCTTTAATGGAGAGAAAAAGGCAGGAGAATGGACCAAGAAGGCAGAACATAGACAAGAAGGAGGTGACAGAAAGAAAAATAACAAGACAGAAACAAAGAGAGGGATAGAAAAGAGGGAATTTCTAGCACATAATTTCCAGAAGGTGGGGATGCTATTTATACTGGCATCCCCACGGGGGAGTACCATTTGTTATATTATTTACAAGAGGAAGAAAAGAGCAGACACAAAGTATTCAAATGTTTGGCAGAACAAAATTTCGGGCTGCTTTTAAACACTTCTTCATTCTAAAAGAGCCTGCAAATAAGAGATATCCTTATTCGTTGATTATTGTTTATATTGCGCGCGCGTGCGCGTATGTGTGTGTGTGTGGTGTGTGTGTGTGTGGTTTTGTGTGTGTGTGTGTGTGTTGTGTTGTTTTGTGTGCGTGAGTGTGTGTGTGTTGTGCGTTGCGTGCGTGTTTGCGTGCGTGCGTGTGGTGTGTGTGTGTGTGTTGTGTGTGTTGTCTATCGGCAGTCGGTCTGTCTATACAACAGCCAGCTATTCCCACTATGGCAACACACATACTAAGGAAGTAACCGTAGTTTGTTGAACGCTAAACAATTCGTAGGTGTTTCCCTTTAATGCACATGCCGCGGTCCTGGTCCTTCCTGTCACCAGTACCACCCCTACAGCCACCTGCCAGCCCCCCACACCCCCCACCAACCTCTCCCACAGCTTCCTCCCAAACATTTTCATTTTTTCCACCCTTCATTCATATGTCTTCACCTAAAACAAAACAAACCAAAACAACAACAAAAAACCATAACAAAATAAAACAAAAACAAAACTAGACCAGCACAGGCTTTGTTTTCTTCTCTCTGCCAAAGACCTCAAGGATATTACACGGTATTTCCTCTGAGCTGCCATGTAAGCTAAGCATGTTGATCTACAGCTGCATAACTGCTCCAGGAATGGTTCCTGAAGGCCATTCTCGCTAGACACAGCAACCAGTTGATATAAGTAACACACATGGTGTGTGACACTTTAAAGTATAGCGACCCGCAAAGTTGAAGATTAATGATGGTTTATCTTTCCCCTTCAAAACTTCTTGATACTTCTTCTTCTTCGTCGAACTCTCAGACACCAACCACCGTTGGTCTGTCATATGGTCGGAATTGCTCTGTGCTTCCGTTAAGCACCTGACAAGTCAGGCCCAGCGCATATGACTTGGGAGATAATTGTTATCTTTTAAATCTCTCTGGAAAAAAAGCAGAGAATGGACCAAGAAGGCAGAAAATAGACAGGAAGGAATGTGACAGGAAGTACAAAATAAGGTTGAAACAGAGGGATAGAAAAGAGGGAATTATTCGCACAGAGGATCCAGAAAGTGGGGATGGTATTTATACTAGCAGGCCGCTGGTATTCTCACAGGGACATTTTTTTATGCGAAGATGACTTAAAAAAAAAGTTTTTCTCTGTAAATAGTTGCCCAGGTTTTAGTTTGAGCTTGAAGCACTAACTTCGACAGTCCTGATATGGCTTCTGTGAGTCGGTGAGTCCGGCTTTGAATTCACACAATGAAAATGAACTCTGTCGAATTAAATTGTCTGAGACCGTTCGACCACTCACGCACACCCCCCAAACAATGATATAGTGACAGGGAAACTGACCTGTAGCAATGATGTGTTGACAAGGAAACTGACCTGTATCAATGCTATAGTGACAGGAAAACTGGCCTGTAGCAATGATCCTTATAGTGATAGGGAAACTGACTATATGTGAAAGAGGAACAGTGTAGAGAGTGAAAAGAACAGGGCTGAGAACTGATCCCTGTGAGACTCCACATTCCAGTTTGGTAGGTGTTGATTGAATCTTGCTTACTGCAACTGTGTGGAATCGGCCTGTAAGGTATGAACTAAACCAGGTGAGGGCTGTGCCTTTAATACCGAACGCTTTTTGGAGACGGGAGAGAAGAATTGAGTGTCGAAGGCTGCAGATAAGTCGAGAAGAGTGAGAAGGGAAGATTTTTCCTAAGTCAGACGCGTGTAGAACGTGTTTAAGGTGTGACTAGGTTCCGTGCTGTGGTTGACGCAAATAGGCAGACTGAAAGGGAAAGAGATTACTTTTAATTTTGAGTGAAGAGGTTGTTGAGTGTTTCAGAACAACTTTTTTTCAAGGACTTAAAGATGAACCGGTAGGTTGGATACAGGTCTATAATTTCAGCAGAGTGTTAGGATCGAGGTCGTGCTTTTTTAGTAGAGGTGTAACTACTGCAGTTTTGAGAGCAGTTGGAACAATTCCTAGAAAAAGTGATGATTTTTCTATTTTTGTGATAGTGGGTATAAGCTGTGGAAGGCAATGAGGGAAAAGAGAAGCAGGTATAGGATCAAGATCACATGATTTTATTGTCATTTCTTTCAGAATCGTCTTGATTTCTTTCTCGCTTGTTGGGTGAAAGAAAAGGAGAGGAGTACCAGAGAATTGGGGATCAGGAGGCATAGGGTAGAAAGAAGTCTGATCCAATGTGGAGCGAATGTTGCGGATTTTATCAGAGAAAAAAGAAGAGAATATATCAGGAAGTTCAGAGGGGCTGTGAGCAGTAGGCTGTGGGCTTGCCTGTGAGGGAAAAAAGAGATTTCATAGACGTGGCATCAAGAACTTGAGCAGAACTAATAGTTTGTCTTTGCAGAATGAATCAGGGTTTTGACTTAATTTATTTGTTTTCGCAAGAGCTGTTTGTTTATTTAAGTTTTTGTTTTTTGCCACTGCCGCTCTAGTGACAGGGAAACTGACCTGTAGCAATGATCCTTACAGTGACAGGGAAACTGACCTGTAGCAATGATCCTTACAGTGACAGGGAAACTGACCTGTAGCAATGATCCTTACAGTGACAGGGAAACTGACCTGTAGCAATGATCCTTACAGTGACAGGGAAACTGACCTGTAGCAATGATCCTTATAAGTGACAGGGAAACTGACCTGTAGCAATGGTGTAGTGACAGGGAAACTGACCTGTAGCAATGGTGTAGTGACAGGGAAACTGACCTGTAGCAATGGTGTAGTGACAGGGAAACTGACCTGTAGCAATGGTGTAGTGACAGGGAAACTGACCTGTAGCAATGGTGTAGTGACAGGGAAACTGACCTGTAGCAATGGTGTAGTGACAGGGAAACGTCTTTGTAGCAATGGTGTAGTGACAGGGAAACGTCTTTGTAGCAAAGGGGTTGTTGACGTGGTGGACGCTACAGCCGGTGGCTGCCAGACGCGGGAAGTGCCGCAGTCCCGCACCTTGTGAGGTAGTCCCCAGCGGAAGCCTCCATGGAGACAGCAGTGACTTTGCCGCGTAAAGCCTGCACCTGCCCCAGCCCCGTCCATCACCACCATCAACCATCGCCACCATCAGCAGCACTTCTGCTTCACGGCCCGACATCGTTCCTAGCACCTGGAGTAACAGACTTACAATAGACATTCATTTACTTATATACCGGGCATTAAGTTTCTTTGTTTTTGGGCAAGTCCCCTTCAGATAAGAGGAAACTGCAAACTCAGGGAGGCTACTTGTGCCACGTACCAGTTTTTATTTCACGCCATTTTGACCATGCTGGTACTGTTTTGGAACAACCGGGCCGGACACAAGCACATTCAAAATGATTGAGAAGTTGTCTGTGGTTACCTGCGCTAGTTTTCCTCCGCTTCTATCTGCATTAAAGCAAATTGTTTTGAGGATTTACACCTGGAAGTGATGCAAATAATTGTTGAAGGGTTTGTGGAATTAGCCATGAGAAACTGTATACAGAATAAAGATTCTGCCACCATGAGCGAAGAAAAGACATAAAATGACATATTTTGGTAAAAATGGTTATTTGCATTGTGCCCAAAAGTATCGGCAATCGTGTTCCAGATCTTGTCTTCGACACGGTTAATCCTTATCACAGATGCGGACCTTTAAAACGTAAAATATAAATGAAATCGTGAACTTATGGTAATCCCTTGTACTCTTTGAATTGCCTATTTCATTTTTTGTCTGCTAGACGATCCTGTGTGCCTGCCATATTTTTACTTTGGTAAAAAGAATTGAACAATAATCCATGACGATTGCGACCATAAACAAATACTGTTTAACGAACATCTTCTGGAAGACCGCAGTGTACATGTGGTATTGGAAGAGAAATGGCTAAACAGGAATATCTATCCATTGAAATGTTTCTAATTTAATGCAGGACGCCAAAACCCATTTTTCAACTTCCTCAGAATGACATACAAATTGCTCTCCTTTGGAAGGCAGTCAGTATCTTTGGATGAACACAAACATGCTAATATTTATGGCTGTACAGGAATTTATCTCTAATACTGACAATGTCATGGCTTAAGGAATTTTAGGTGGAGTTTGTCTCTCCTGAGTCTCAGTTTTTGTCTGTTCGTTTGTCTGTTTGTTTAATTGTGTGTTGATTTTTCAATCTTTGAATACAGTTGTCATGGTTTTTTACCCCACATTTTTACTTTGATATTTTGTATCTATATGCGTTTGCAGCAGATGTTGTTATTTTCAAAGTAACTGATATGTATGTATACCAGCTGCCAAACGAAATATGAAAGCTTTATGCCTTTGAAGCACGACCCTGTAAAGCGTGGCTTTAAACCCTACGATGCAAAAACGAATTAAAAAATCCAGAGAAACAATTTTTACCAAAAAAGTAACAGCAAGCAAACAAATAAAAGAAACCAGTACGTGGAGAAGTAGTTCTGTGTTACATGTTTCCCTTTGTATATAGACATTAATGTTCTTATTGTTATTGTTTTGTTCTTATACAGATCGCTGCCTACTTTTCATACAGACATTTCCGTTCAACAGATTACAAACACGATGACTAAATTGGTTGCTGTCTGAGCGTTCGACAAAGAAGAAGAAATATCAAGACGTTTTGAAGGAGAAAGATGTAAAATAAACCATCATCATTCTTCAACTTTGCGGGGGGTCACTATATGACAACTCTACCTTGTGATATGACAATTCTACCTTGTGATATGACAATTCTACCTTGTGATATGACAATTCTACCTTTGTGATATGACAATTCTGCCCTGTAAAAAAGTATGTTCTTTCGAGCCAGAAGGCCCATAGAGCCGGAGCTTATCCCGGTTCTGTAGCGTTAAGCGAACTGATGGTTTTTCACCACCCCTGTGACAGGACGCTAGTCTGTCGCCAGATACTTCCCCAGCAGAGCTGGTACCCACTTGTACACCTGGGTGGAGTGAGGAAAATAGGAGTAAAGTGTCTTTCCCAAGGACACAACACCGAGCCGAGCGGGGATCGAACCCGCGACCTCTGGATCACGTGTTGACCGCCTAAACCACTCGACCACGGTGCCTCCGCTATTCTGCCCTGTGATATGACAATTCTGCCTTGTGATGTGATAGTTCAGCAGTAGCCTTGTGGTATATCAGTTATATCTTGTGACATGTCAATTTTTTCTTGAGATATTCAGCAGTAGCCTTGTGGCATGATAATTCTCCTTTGTGATATGACAATTCAACAGTAGCCTTGATATGACAATTCCGCCTTGTGATATGACAATTCTACTTGTGATAGACAATTCTATCCATATGTATGACAAATTCGACCCTATCTGATATAACAAGTTAACATTAGCCTTGTGATAGACCATTGTACATCATTTCATTCCTGTGACCAGACAGTGATATTGTAAACACTGGGATGGCATAGGGTGTCCATTACTGCAGTGTCTGTTCCTATATAATGGCATTTCTAGAATGTATTTTTCTTACTTCAAACGATTTCCGTTTTTAGCCTTTTTTTTTTATAAACCTGGGGACACAACTAACATCCCACCCTTACCAGTGCACTACTAGTTAGCATCCCCCTTTACGAGTCCCCCTACTAGCGACCCCCCTTAATCAGTTCCCCCTACTCCCTTTTACTAGCCCTCCTATAGCTACCCCCCTTATTACCAGTAGGTTTGGTGGGGGAGGAGGTTAGGGGAGTAATGAGAGGAAAAGGTAGGGAGGAGGTGTTAGGGGATTGGGGGGTAAGAAGGAGGGAGGAGAGGTTAAAAAGGGAGTAGAAGGGGGTAAAAAGGAGGGGGAGGGGGATTTTAGGGGGAGTATGATGAGGGATCAGTTTAGGGAGGAGGAGGTTGGGGGGAGTAAAGGGGGAGGGGTTTTTAGGGGTAATGGTGAGGTAGTTGGGAGGGGAGGGAGGAGGTTTGGGGGAAAGGATGTGAGGGTAAAGGGGCTGGGGGGGGGGGGAGGA
>CM054136.1:68458503-68492990 GCA_028751875.1 Rapana venosa | reverse complement strand
AAATTTTTCCTGCTACCTACGGTACCATTAACCCGAAAACAACCTGTCGCTTTGGGGGGGAGGAAACCCCAATAAAAAAACCCAAAACAATAGACTTGAAGGAGAGGGCGCCACCAAGGAATACCCTAACCCACAGAAAAAACATAAAACAAAGCAAACCAAAATGATACCGGATCGGTCGACCCCGGGTTTACCAACGACCCCCGCTTTCCATTGAGCAACACCGGGTGGAAGTGACAAGTCACTAGGGGAGTTAAAACATTACTTAAGCCCCTAAGAACAAATCACTATTGGTACAGGGAACCCGTAACTCTACCAGTGCGGAAAAATCAAAGAACTAGAGTATGACTTGGGCCGAATATAAATGGGACATTTTTGGGACTGGGAGAAGTGAGATGGACAGGATTTGGTGAGACATTGACTGAAAAAAGGCAACAAGATCTGGTACGTGGCCAAGAAAAAACATCACCAACATGGAGTGGCATTTTATTGTCAAAAGGAAGTAGGGGTGCATTTTCAGCTGTACACCGGCTTCCAGCAGGATTATCACATCCGGGTGTCCGGCCAAGCCCAAGAACATCACCATAAATACAAATCTATCACCATCATCTGACCATACAGATGAAGAAGAGAAGAATTTTATGAAGATCTTGAAGTGACCATTAAGAAAATACCCAAGAAGGACTTCATCATCACCCAAAGGGGATTTTAACGCCAAAGTAGGTCCTGACTCTTACACCAATGGGCCGGAACAGTTGGTCAGTTTGGAACTGGGGAGACCAACGACAGGGACTACGCCCTGCTGGAGTTTGCCTGCACCCACAGACTTACCATTGCCAATACCCTCTATCCCCACAAGCAGTCAAGGAGGACAATCTGGCATGCGCCAAACGGCAAGATCCATAAAACCCAAAAAGATTTTATCTTAACACCACGGCGCTTCAAATCCAGCATCAACAGAGCCAGAACAAGAACCTACCCTGGAGCTGACATAGGCAGCGACCACGACCTTGTGCTGCGGTATTCAAAATGAAGCTGAAGAAAACCCAAAAAGCCTGCAAACCCCCCGTATCAAATTGACGTGGACAAACTGAAAACCAATTTGAGGAGTTCTTCCAACAAGCTTGGCGACTTTCGGCTTTAAACCCCCCTGACAATGACATCAATACCTCACCAAAAACTTTAATGAGGGATCCGAAAACACAAGGGGGACCGTCGCCCAAAGGGAAAAACACCACCAGGATACCCAAAGACATCTTTGGGCTTCTGCGATACAAAAAGCACTGAAACCAACCCGTCTTCCAAAACCCCAAAAAAATACCGGGGGCCAAAAATCCGTGAAAAAGTCAATGTTTAAAGGGCCCGAAGAATGGGTCAGTGATCAAGGATGAACGAAAAAAAAAGAAATGGGGAACGGGAAAAAGGCATACGACACCCGAAGAAACTACAAAACCCCTTTAAAAAAAATCATCATCTTGAAGACAGTCCGAAACCTCCTCACAGAAACTCAGCGCATTGAAAAGGGGGTCGAATATTGCAAGAACTGTACAACTACCCCCTCAACCGACAAGAGCATAAAAAAAGAAAGCACAACTCAAAGCACCCTCGCCCTTTTCCTTACTGAGGGGAAAAGTGGGAAAACCATCCGCAGCTTTCATAGGAAAGTCCCCCCGAGCAACAATATACCCCAGAGCGCCAAACCCCCCCAAAAAAAAAAAAAAAAAAAAAAAACCCAAAAAAATTTCCCCAAAAAAAAAGGGAACGGGGGAAAAAAGGGGGGGGAAAAAAAAAAAAAGGGGGGGGGGGGGGGGGGGGGGGGGGGGGGGGGGGGGGGGAAAAAAAAATTTTAAAAATTTTTTTTGGGGGGGGGGGAAAAAAAAAAGGGGGGGAAAAAAAAAGGGGGGGGGAAAAAGGGGGGGTTTAAAATAAAAAGGGGGGTTTTTAAAAATTTTTTTTGGGGGAAAAAAAAAGGGGGGGGGAAAAAGAAGGGGAAAAAAAAAATTAAAAATTTTATTTAAAAAGGGGGGGGGGGAAAAAAAAAAAAAAAAAAAAAATTTTTTTTTTAAAAAATTTTTTGGGGGGGGAAAAAGGGGAAAAAAAAAAAAAAAAAAAAAAAAAAAAAAAAAAAAAAAGGGAAAAAAGGGGGGAAAAAAAATTTTTTAAAAAAAAAAAAAAAAAAAAAAAAAAAAAAAAAAAAAAAAAAAAAAAAAAATTTAAAAAAAAAAAAAAAAAAAAATTTTAAAAAAAAAAAAATTTTAAAAAAAAAAAAAAAAAGGAAAAAAAAAAAATTTTTTATAAAAAAAAAAAAAAAAAACAAAAAAAAAAAATTTTTTAAAAAAAAAAAAAAAAAAAAAAAAAAATTTTTTCAAAAAAAAACAGCCCGGGAAAAAAAAAAAAAAAAAAAAAAAAAAAAAAAAAAAAAAAAAAAAAAAAAAAAAATTTAAAAAAAAAAAAAAAAAAAAAATTTTTTTCAAAAAAAAAAAAAAGGGGGGAAAAAAAAAAAGGGGAAAAAAAAAACCCCAAAAAAAAAACCCCCCCCAAAAAAAAAAAAAACCCCAAAACCCCCCAAAAAAGAAACCCGGAAAAAAAAAAAACAAACCCAAAAAACCCCACCAAAAAAAAAAAAAAAAAAAAAAAAAACCCCAAACCCCCCAAAAAACCAAAAAAAAGAACCCAAAAACCCAAAAAAAAAAAACAAAAAAAAAAAAAAAACCCCCAAAAAAAAAAAAAACCCAAAAAAACCAAAAAAAAAAACCCAAAAAAAAAAAAAAAAAAAACAAAAAAACCCCAAAAAAAAAAAAAAAAAAAAAACCCAAAAAAAAAAAAAAAACCCCAAAAAAAAAAAAAACCCAAAACCCAAAAAAAAAACCCAAAAAAAAACCCAAAAAAACAAAAAAAAAGGGAAAAAAACCCAAAAAAGGGGAAAAAAAAAAAAAAAAACAAAACAAAAAAAAACCAAAAAAAAAATAAACCCCAAAAAAAAAAAAACTTAAAAAAACCCCTTTAAAACCCCAAAAAAAAAAAAAAAAAAAAAAAAAACAAAAAAAAAAAAAAAAGGGAAAAAAAAAAAAAAACCCAAAAAATTTTAAAAAAAAAAAAAACCCCCCCAAAAAAAAAAAAAAATTTTAAAAACCCCCCCAAAAAAAAAAAAACCAAAAAAAAAAAAAATTTCCCCCCAAAAAACCCCGGTAAGGGAAAAAAAAAAAAGAAAATTTGGGGGAGCCAAAAAAAAAACTTAAAAAAAAAAAAACCCCCCCCCCCCCGAAAGGTTTTTAAAAAAATCCCAAAAACCCCAAAACCCCCCCAAAAAAAAGGGAAATTTTCCCCCAAAAAAACAAAACCCCCCAAGGAAAAAGGAAAAAAGTTTTTTTAAAAAAAAAAAAAAAAAAAAATTGGGGAAAAGCGGGAAAAAAACCGGGGAAAAAAAAAAATTTTTAAAAAAACCCCCAAAAAAAAAACCCCCATCCAAAGAAAATTTTCCCAAAAAATGTTTTGGGAGAAGGAAAAAATTTTGGGGGAAAAAAAAAAGGGGGGGGCCCCCTTTAAAAAAAAAAAAAAACCCCAAATTTCCCCCCCCAAAAAAATCCGGGGAAACCCAAAAAAGGGGGCCCCCGGGGGCCCCGGGCCAAAAAATTTTTTAAAAAAAAAACCCCCAAAAAACCCCCCCTTTTTGCCCCCCCAAAAAGGGGGGGATGGGGAAACCCCAAAAAAAAGGGGGGAAAATTTTCCCCAAAAAAAAACAAAAAAAGGGGGGGGTTTTTAAACCCCCCCCCTTCCAAAAAAATTTTTTTAAAGGGCCCAAAAAGGGGGGGGTTTTTTTGGGGGGCCCCCCCCCCCTTTAAAAGAAAAAGGGTTTCCCTGGGCCCCCAAAAACCCCACCAAAAGGAAAATAAGGTTTTTCCCCAAAAAATTTTCCCCCCAAAAAAAAAAACCCCCCAAAAGGGGAAAAAAAAAAAAAAAAGGGGCCCCAAAAAATTTTAAAAAAAAAGGGAAAAAAAAATTTTCCCCCAAAAAAAAGGGGGGGGGGGGAAAAACCCCCCCCCCCAAAAAAAAAAATTTTAAAAAAAAACCCCCCCCAAAAAAAAAAAAAAAAGGGGGAAAAGGGGGGAAAAAAAAAACCCCGGGGGAAAAAAAAAAAGGGGGGAAAAAAATTTTTAACCCGGGGGGGGGAAAAAAATTTTTAAAAAATTTTGGAAAATTTTTTTTTTCCCCCCCCCCCCCCAAAATTTTCCCAATTTTCCCCCCTTTAATTTTCCCTTTGGGGCCTTTAAAAATTTTTTTTTTTTTTTTAAAAAAAAAGGGGGGGGGGGTTTTTTTTTTTTTAAGGGAAAATTTTCCCTTTTCCCCCCCAAACCCCCCTTTTTTTTGGGGGGAAAAAAAAAGGGTTTAAATTAAAATTTTTTTTTTTAAATTTTTAACTTTCAATTTTTTCCCTTTAAGGAAAAAAAAAAATTTTTTTTTCCCTTTTTAAAAAAATTTTTTTTGAAAAATTTAAAATTTTTTTCAAAATTTTTGGGGGCCCCCGGGGGGGGGAAAAAAAGGGCCCAAAAAAAAAAAAAATTTTTTTTTAAAAAAAAAAAGGGGGGGGGAAAAAAAAAAAAAAATTTTTTTTTTTAAAAAAAAAAAAAAAAAAAAAAAATTAAAAAAAAAAAAAATTTTTAAAAAAAAAAAAAAAAAAAAACCCCCCAAAAAACCCCCCCCCTTTTTTCCCCCCCCGAAAAAAACCCCCCCAAAAAAAAAAATTAAAAAACCAAATTTTTCAAATTTTTTTGTTTGGCCTTTTTTCCCTTAAATTTTTCCCTTTAACCCCGCCGTTATTTTTTTTTTTAAAAAATTTAAAAAAAAAAATTAAAAATAATTTTGGGGGGTTTTAAAAAATTAAAAAACCCCCTTTTTTTTAATAAAAACAGGGGGGAAATTTTAACAAAAAGGGGGGAAAAAAAAGAAAAGGGGGGGCCTTTTAAAAAAAACCCCCCTTTGAAAAAATTTTTAAAAACCCAAAAAGGGTTTGAAAAAACCTTTTCCCCCCCGGGGGGTTTTCCCCCCCGGGGGTTTGGTTTAAAAAATTTTTTTTTTATTTTTAAATTTTTTCCCCGGGGGAAAAAATTTTTTTTAAAAAATTTTTTTTTTCCCCCTTTTTTAACCCTTTCCCCTTTTTAAAAAAATTTCCCCAAAAAAGGAAAAATTTAAAAAATTTTTAAAAGGAAAAAAAAGGGGGTTTTTAAAAAAAAATTCCGGGAAGGACCTTTTTTTAAAAAAAATTCCCCCCGGGGTTTTTTTTTTTAAAAAAAGGGGTTTTTTTTTTCCAAATTTTTTTTTTTCCAAAAACCCCCTTTTTTTTAAAAAAAAAATTTTTAAAAAAAGGGGTTTTTTTAAAAAAAAAGGGTTTTTTAAAAAAAAACCCCTTTTTTTTTAAAAAAAAAACCCGGGGTTCCCCTTCCCCCTTTTTTTAAACCCCCCCCCGTTTTTAAAAACCCCCCCCCCCAAAACCCCCGGCCCAAAATTTCCCCCCTTTTAAAACCCCCTTTTCCCCAAAAACCCAAAAAAACCCCCTTTTAAAAAAAAAACCCCCCCTTTAAACCCCCCCCAAAACCCCCCCCCCCCCCCGGGGGGGCCCAAACCCCCCTTTAAAAAACCCCCTTTTTTTAAAAAACCCCCCCCCCAAACCAAATTTTTTAAAAAAAAAAAAAAAACCCCCCTTTTTTTTTTTTAAAAAAACCCCCCTTTTTTTTCCCCCCCCTTTTTTTTGGGGGGAAAAAAATTTAAAACACCCCCCTTTTTTTTTTTTTTAAAAAAAATTTTTTTAAAATTTTTTTTAAAAATTTATTTTTTTTTTCCCCCCCTTTTTTAAATTTTTTCCCCCCCCTTTTTTCCCCCCCCAAAAATCCCCCCCAAAATTTAAAAAAAATTCTTTTTTTTCCCCCCCCCCCCCCCCTTTTTTTTCCCCCCCAAACCCCCCCCAAAAAAAACCCCCCCCCCCCTTAAAAAAAACCCCCCCAAAAAAGGGTTTTAAAAAAAATTTTTAAAAATTTAAATTTTAAAAAAAAAAAACCAAAAAAAATTTTAAAAAAGGGGGGCCACAAAAAATTTTTTGGGGGGGGGAAAAAGGTTGGGTTTTGGGGGGTTTTTTTAACCAAAAAAAATTTTAAAATTTTTTTAAATTTTAAAATTTTTTTTAAAAAAAAAAAATTTTTTTTTATTTTCCCAAGGGCAAAAAAAAAATTTAAAAAGGAAAGGGAGAGAGAGGGAAGAGAGGGAGAGGAGAGAGAGAAGCGGGGGGAAGAGAGAGAGAAGAAGCAAACAGCAGGAGACAGAAGATTGAAGGAAGACACAAAAAAGGAAAAAACAAACCAAAAGAACAAAAAACCAGCGAATAAAAAGTAATCCCAGTCAAGCAGAAGACCCAAAACACAAGGGGTGAGAAAGGAGGGAGGAGATTATAAGACCTGTAGTTTGCCCCAAGATGGTGTTCCAGATGCCCCATAGGGGCAAAGCACGAAGCAGAGTATATATTTAATTTTACCAAATCCCGCGCAGGCGGAAATACTCTGCTTTGGTTTTTCCCACTAAGGCTACCCAGCCCCTTTTGGGAAATAATATGGTTTTTTTGAATGGGAGTAAGAGTGGGGTTTTTTGGTGTTGTTGTTGTTGTTTTTTTTTTTTTTTGGGGGGGGGGGGGGGGGTGAGTTTTAATGAACCAACCAAGAAATAAAGGGGGACGGAACCAGGGCAGAACCCGTTTTCCCCCAGCAAGTTAAGCACGTCAAATGTGGTTCCCACTTGCCCATGAAAATCGGTTTCATTTTAGCCCCTTACTCCCATACTCCTTATAGCTATCCTGACCCACCTTACCAGTCCCCTACAAGTATCCCCTTATCTTTCCCCACTACCACTCCCCCCTTTACGAGCCCCCCTATAGTTCCCCCCTTTACCACCCCCCCTACAACCCCCCTTACCGTTCCCAACCCCCCCCCCCCCCCCCCCCCCCCCCCCGCGGCCCCTTTCCCCATATTTTCTTTCTATCTCTCTCACACGGTAGGCAAAAAACATAAAATGTCCAAATATCATCATTATTGGCCCCTAAAGTTTGTGTGTCATGGCCGTATGTTTTTTGCGTTCGCGCGCGCGCGCCGGGGGTTTGGTTTATTTTGGGATAAAAAAGACCTCAAAGGGTTTTTTTACAAAAAACCCCCAAAATCCATCACCAGGCCCAAAATGTATAGCACTTCATTTGGGGTTTTTTTTTATTTAATTAAAATTCTCTTTTAAACGAGGATAATAGAAAGTACAATGCGCATTCCACTCGCCCTGTTATCAGTTTTTTCGTTCCCACCTACACAAAGGCCGCTCTTTTGAAAAGGAACAAAGGAATAACGTGTCGCAAGATGTTCTCGTGCTTTCGCACTGTTCTGCTGGGAAGGGGGGGGGGGGTAGAAGGGGACTGGTAAGGGGGTACTAGTAGGGGGACTGGGGGGGGGGACAGATTAGGGGGGACTGGGGGGGGGGTGGTAGGGGGGACTGGTAGGGGGTACTAGTAGGGGGACTGTAAGGGGGTACTGTAGGGGGAAATGGGAAGGGGGAAACTATAGGGGATGGTAAAGGGGGGGGGGGGATAGGGGGTGGGGGGGCGTTGGTAAGGGGGGGGGGTACTAGAGGGGGACCATAAAAGGGGTAGCTATTAGGGGGGGCTGGAAAGAAGGGGAGTGGGGGTGGTAAAGGGGGGTAGTTTTTAAAGGGGGATGGTAAGGGGGGGGGGCTATACGGGAACTGGGAAGGGGGATAGTAGTGGGCGGGAAAGGGGGGATTATAGGGGGGCTGGTAAAGGGGGGGGCTATTACGGGGGGGATGGAATGGGGCAGAGGGGGACTGGTAAGGGTGTAGCTAGTGGGAATCGAAAGGGGGGAGCTGGGAAAGGGGTAAAGGGGTAGCTAGGGGGTAGCTACTAGGGTTACTGGTAAAGTGAGGTAGTAGGGGCGACACGATAATACACGAAACGATAGGACATTGTACTGCACTGCACTGCACAGTGCTGCACTGCACAGCACTGGACTGGACCACACTACACTACACTGCACTACACTACACTACACTTCACTACACTACACTACAGTCCACTACACTACACTACACTACACTACACTACACCACAGATACAATGAAGTAAAATACAATGCATTGCAATGTTAACGTAACGCATTCCAATCCAATCCAGTGCAACACAATCCATATGAATAATTATAACCCAATCCATCCAATCCTTAGAGATTTTCATATTATGAGCATGAGTACCCCCGTGGGGATGCCGGGATGGGGGGGGGGGGGGGGGGGGGGAAGGGGGGAGGGGGGGCGGGGAGGGAGGGGGGGAGGGGGGGGACATGTCAGTAAAAACAGCATCTCCACCTTCTGGAAATTCTGTGATTATTCAACTGATAGAGGGCACCAAATATTTCATAGATTGTTTTGATGTATGTATGTTTACAAGGACAGATTGTAAGGACTGGCTAGGCCAAAAATCTTTATTCTTGTGTATTAAATATCATTCTTTGATTCACTCATTGAGTTTCTCTTTCTCTCACACACACTCGCACGCACACATGCACGCACAGACACATACGCACACACACACAGACATTCACGCACACACGCACACACGCACAAACACACACAGGCACACACAGACACACGAACGCACACACGCACACACACACAGACACACGCACGCACGCACACAGACACACAGAGACACACACACAGACACACACACAGACACACAGACAGACAGACAGACACACACACACACACAAATTGTTCCACAATGTTAAGTGGTCAAATATTACATGTATTCATCAAGAACAGGAATGAATGAAATAAGACAATATCCTCATTTTCTCCCATCAACTGACCAACTGACCACTACTCAAATAAAAAATGCAGAGTTCAGGGATCTCGGCTTTTTCCGTTAATTTACGGGAAGCTACGAAAACAAGGATGTTCCCCGAAACACAACCAGAAAGAAAAAAAAAAATAAAAAATAAATAAAAATAAGACAAACAACATTTTGGGAATAGAACCCAATACAGCACAATATGTATTGTCTATATCCCACGTGCTTCTCAGCCTGAATTCAGATATATATTTTGCCATTTTAGGTTAGTGAAGAGACAGGCACTGTAGCCTGTTGGATAAGACAACGGACTTGCGGTCTGTATGTTTCTTGGTGTCACGGGTTCGAATTTCAGTCAGGAGTTTTTCTGCCTTCCTTGCTGGCCATGCCTGCACGCTACCCCACAGTTGTATCCCTTTCTGTCCTGACAGAAATCATGCACTAAATAAAACCAACAAAAAAATCCCCCCCAAAACTCTATGAGTATGAGGGGGTAGGTCGCATGAGATGGGAAGGGAAGGAGTATGGTGGAGGTCTGGGGAAGGAGGAAGTGGAGGTAGTCAGGAGGAAAAAAAGGAATGTGGTGGAGGTAGGTCTGGGGAGGGAGGATTTTGAGGGGGAGTATGATAGGGTTAGGTGTGGTGATGGAGGAGGAGGTTTAGGGGGAGTATGATGAGGGTAGGTCTGGGGAGGGGAGGAGGAGGTAGGAGGAGTATGGTGAGGGTAGGTCTGGTGAGGAGAAGGAGGTTTAGGAGGAGTATGGTGAGGGAAATCTGGTGAGTAGGAGGTTTAGGGGGAGTATGGTGAGGGAAATCTGGTGAGTAGGAGGTTTAGGGGGAGTATGGTGAGGGTAGGTCTGGTGAGCAGGAGGTTTAGGGGGAGTATGATGAGGGTAGGTCTGGTGAGGAGGAGGTTTAGGGGGAGTATGATGAGGGTAGGTCTGGTGAGGAGGAGGTTTAGGGGGAGTATGATGAGGGAATGGTCTGGTGAGGAGGAGGAAGAGGTTTAAGGGGGAGTATAAGGCGTGTAGGGGGAATTATGATGAGGGTAGGTCTGAGGTGGGATGAGGAGTCTAGGGAGTATGGTGAGGGTAGGGGAGTATAATGAGGAAAGGGGTTTAGGGAGAGGTTTATGGTGTATGATGAGGGTAGTATGATGAGGGTAGGGGAGTATTCAAATTTTTTTTATATCAAGGATAACGGAATAAGCACTTGTGTGCTTTTTTTTACATCCAGTCCCCGTGTGTATGCGGTTTTGTAAATTCTGTCATCTGTTCCCACCAGCACACAATGGCCTACTCTTACGAAAAGCGGAACAGGATTTAACGTGTGCGTAAACGGGACCTCGGTTTATAGTCTCATCCGAAGATGAGGGAGGAGGTTTAGGAGGAGTATGATGGGGGTAGGAAGGAGGTATGAGGGTAGGTCTGGAGGAAGAGGAGGTCTAGGGGGAGTATGATGAGGGTAGTTCTGGGGATGGAGGAGGCTAGTGGTGGGGTAAGGAGGTTTAGGAGGGATGGACAGTGAGATAGGTAAAGGGGGGTGGTGGTGGTGTATTTTGACCTTTTCTCTGCCATTGCTTTTCTATGGAAATTACTTTAATTTCATATAACAATCCAGATTAATATTCACACTGTAACAATCCTACAATGCTCACCGCACGCTAAACCCAGGAAATCATGGGCTTTATGATACAAATATGTCAATCTCCTGTGACAGAAAATATGTCAGAAATGATTTCAGCTTTCTTTCATACTTTACTCGGTTGCTTACGATTCTGCATTTCTACCCCTTCTGTAAACACTAGTAGTCTGTCCATTGCTATATTTTTTCTCTGTACTACAACCACCGCCTCTATACCATCCTCTTTGATAACTTCTTTTGAAGCACTGAATATAACAATCGGTTTTTGTCTTTCTTGGCTTGGTTTGGTTTGGGGTAGGTCTGGGGTGGGAGGAGGTCTAGGGCTTGGATTATAAAAGGTTAAGGTCATATGAGAGCGAGGCGTCAGAGACCTCACTTCTCCAGGGGCCAGCATATTAAGGGCGGCGCCTATGTCCTCTCCCTCGTTGCTTTACCTTCCCTAACCCTAAAGAGGACAGGTACCCAGTTACAGCTGGGTGAACTGGGAGAACTGCACTGAAGCCAAGGCGTGCAAACAGTCACCTATCCAAGTGGTAACCACGCTTGATGTTGCTTAACTTGGCTGGGGGAAAGCAAGTGTTCCGACCACTGAGCTATCCCGTCCCCTTTGATTACTTCGATTGGTTCTATTAAAACTTACAATAAAAAAAACCCTACCTCACCCCAAAAAACAACAACACGAAAACCCCAAAACCCCAAAATGTATATCATGACGTCTCTTTCTTTCAGTCACAACCTTCAATTCTCACATGAATCTTTTGAAGTTTGCGAAATCAATCTCAACCTACCTGGCCACTCTATTACTATCTGCTGCCTTTACCGTCCACCTCCCAGCCGTAAAAACAACCTAACATCTTCTCTTTTTCACCAAGAATTCCAGTCACTCCTCGACCACTACAGCCTCTCTCCCACTAAACTGATAATTCTTGGTGACTTCAACTTCCATTTCGACAACCAGTCTTCTCCAGAGGTCAAACGTCTTCCTCTTTCTCTGTCCAACCATTCTCTCTCTCAACTGGTAAACGAAGCAACGCACAGATCTGGTCATATTTTAGACTGGCTGATTACTAATGCTTCATTTAATCTTGTCACATCTGTTTCTATCACCGACGAACTGCATTCTGGATCATTCCGCATTCTTTCCAATCTCAACATCACAAAACCTGTCAGAAAGAAGAAATATGTTACTCGTCGCAATCTTAAGGCCTTAGACTTCATAACTTCTCTTCTACAAGCTTCCGAACGTTTTTCACAACACTCTGACCACACTGACCTCTCTGATCACTATAACACTATTCTCCGCAACTGCTTGATGGAGCATGCACCTCCTACGACCATCTCCTCCCTGACAGACCCAGTGCGCCATGGTATACCCAAGACATCTTGATAGCGAAGCGCAAACGCCGGCACTAGCGGAAGTGGCGGAAGTCAAAAACCGAAATCAACAAACAGCTTTTCCGAAAACACAATAACCAAAGTCAACTCTTAAGCCATTCAGACAAAAAGACACATCTACTACCTTCCCAAGTTCTCTGTGCTACATCCATAAAATATCTTTTTTCCTCACTCATTCTCCTTGGATCTGCAAAAACATCTTCTGCCTAACACCACAGCCTGTCTGAACTTCCATCCATATTTTCTGCCTTTTTCAGACATTACGCTCCAGACTGGATCAGACTCAATTCAGCCTGCGCCTCCTGATCCCCAGTTCACTGGCAATCCTCTCTTTTCCTTCCATCCACAAGTGAAAAAGATAATCATAGACAATTCTGAAGGAAATTGACTATAAAATCATGCGACTTTGATCCCATACACTGCTCCTGTTCCTCACAATGCCTTCCACAACTTGTACTATTATCACTAAAATAGTAAACTCATCTCTTGTGTCAGGAAATTGTCCATCAGCTCTTAAAACAGCAATAGTCACACCTCTACTGAAAAAGCACGACCTCGATCCCAACATTCTGAAGAATTATAGGCCTGTCTCAAACTTACCCTTTGTCTCTAAAGTACTAGAAAAAGTCGTTCTCAAACAGCTCAACAGTCACCTTCATTCCAATGATCTCCTTCCCACTTTTCAATCTGCCTATCGCCCCCACCACCCTAGTCCACACTTTAGATACACTTCTACTTGCTTCTGATGCAGGAAAAATCTCCCTCCTCACTCTTCTTGACTTATCTGCAGCCTTTGATACCATAGATCACTCAATTCTTCTTTCTCGCCTCCAAAATACGTTTGGTATTAACGGCACAGGCCTCACCTGGTTTACTTCATACCTCACAGACAGGTTCCAAAAAGTTATTGTAACAAAATTCAATCAAAACCTGTCAAAATGGAATGTGGAGTCCCGCAGGGATCAGTCCTGGGCCCTGTTCTCTTTACTCTCTACACTGCTCCACTCTCACATATAATAAACAACCACCATATTGATCATTATTTCTATGCCGTTGATACTCAGCTTCAGTGCAGTGATACTGTTGAAAACTTGCCTTCCCTCCTGACAAATATGTCCTACTGCCTTCAAGACATTCAAAACTCGATTACTCAGAACAAGTTACAACTTAATGCCGATAAAACCGAAGCCATGCTCATAGGGACCCAACATAAACTTTCCTCTATCGCAAAAACTTCAATAGAATTCGGCAATACGTCAGTTCCGTTGTCCAACTCTGTGAAGTATTTAGAGTAGTTCTTGACAACACACTCTCTTTTGAAAAAATTCATCACCAGACTGCCAGTCTTGCTACTATCAATTACGACGATAAACGCGATTCGCAAGTATCTGTCCACTGATGCAACTTCCAGCTTGTCATATCTCTCATTCTTTCACGTTTAGACTACTGTAATTCTCTTTTGGCTGGCCTCCAGCTATTCATCTTATCCACTCTCTTCAACGCATTACAAAACTCTGCAGCATCGACTGGTCCTTAGAAAGAAAAAATCTGAACACATCACTCTCTTACTGCGATCTCTTCACTGGCTGCCTGTCTCACAAAAGACTGGAGTATAAAATCAATACCCTCTGTTTCAAAATGTCTCACAAAATCTGCACCCTCTTATCTCTGTAACTGTCTTCATCTGTACACTCCATCCGTTCCCTTCGTTCAGCCGCAGATACTTTGTGCTTTCGAACACCCATATTCAAACAAACCACTGTTGGCCGTCGCTCTTCTCTGTTTCTGGTCATCCACCTGGAATGACCTCCCTCTTTCACTTCGCCAAAAGCCTTCACTTGATACCTTCAAATCCAGCCTCAAAACACACTTATTTCTACCTGAGACTTTCCCCCAAATATCTGTCCCTAATTTTCAACAGCTCTTTCACCTTCTAAGTGTTGTTCCGAGTTGTGTGTGTGTGTGTGTGTTTGTGTGTGTGTGTGTGTGTGTGTGTGTGTGTGTGTGTGTGTGTGTGGTGTTCTGTGGTGTGCTGTGCGTGTGTGCGGTGTGTGCGTGCTATGCGTGCATACGTGCGCGCGCAATGGTTTTGAAATCTGTTGTTCATTATGTTTAAGGAGAGTTGCATGCCTGTAAATGATTGAGTGCAAGCGCTTCGATTTGTTTTGTTTTTTTACAAGATTCAGTGCTATATAAATTCCATTTATTATTATTATTATTATTATTATTATTATTATTATTTATTATAATTTATATGAAATAGCACACACAGCATGTTTGCAAATCTTATGACAAGTAAACAAGATTCACATGCACGTAAAACAATTCACAGCTTGCAGACAGAGGTCACTTGCACATTTTCTGAAGAAAATACCACTTTAACAGCACAACAGTTACACATGCATGTGCAAACTAAATAACTAAAAATAGAATAAGATAAACAATTGGATCACACTGCATTTATTGTGGTGTGCTCAGTTCATTTCCTGTTTGCTTGTGAGAATTTGGGTGGGGATGTACACTGTTGAAAAAGTGACTTAGCATAAATAAAATATTCTGGACCCAATTTACTTTTTTGAGACACTGAAACTGAACCTCTTTGAGTCAAAGACACAATAAAGGATACTAGTTAAAAAGATTTACGTGTCAGTCTTTACTATGAACATTTTTTTGTTGTTTTTGTTTTCCCCCCAGTTTGTTTCTATAAGGTTTTATCCCATTTTTATGCTTGGTTTATGGGGGTCTCTTATAGCGCTGTTACCATCCGTGTTTGGCCCTTATGGTTGGATGGGGCATTGATTCCAGAAATGACAGAAGAGCTGGTTTTAACCTTGTTTTAATTGAATATAATTTCTGGGGTTTTCTTCTGCCCCTCCTCCCAGATCTCCGAAGTTCACCAATGGAGAGATTATATTTTATGACACACTTTACCCACCATGGAGTTAGTAGGCACATTCCGACTTAGGGGATGGATTTATATGATATTTTAACATTGATCAGGTGACAGGTCTGATACAACTTCTGTGATCAGTGGGGCTAAAAACCTAAATATCGTATCATGTACTTGTGCACTCTAATAGTTTGTGTGTACATGGCCGTATGTTTTTGTGCGTTCGCGCGCGCGTGCTTGTGTGTATTTATTTTGAGGATAATAGAATAAGTACACAAGTGCTTTTTTTACACAACAGCCAAAAATCCCATCACCAGGCCAAAGTGTATAGAACCTTCATGTGTGTGTTTACTTTATTTATTTATTCTCGTATGTCGAGGATAATAGAATAAGTACTCATGCGCATCCAGTCGCCGTGTGTATGCAGTTTTGTAATCTGTTCCCACCGGTACACAATGGCCTGCTCTTTCGAAAAGCGGAACAGGATTTAACGTGTGCGCAAGATGTTCTCGTGCTTTCGCACATGTTCTGCTGGTAAGGGGGGGAGGGGGAGTTAGTAGGGGGACTGGTAAGGGGGGGGGGGTAGCTAGTAGGGGGACTGGGGAGGGGGGCTAGCTAGTAGGGGGACTGGTAAAGGGGGGTAGCTAGTAGGGGGACTGGTAAGGGGGTAGCTAGTAGGGGGACTGGTAAGGGGGTAGCTAGTAGGGGGACTGGTAAGGGGGGTAGCTAGTAGTGGGACTGGTAAGGGGGGTAGCTAGTAGTGGGACTGGTATGGGGGGGTAGCTAGTAGGGGGACTGGTATGGGGGGGTAGCTAGTAGGGGGGCTGGTAAAGGGGGTAGTAGGGGGACTGGTAAAGGGGGGTAGTAGGGGGCTGGGGGCTCTATGAGTATGAGGGGGTAGGTCGTATGAGAGGGGAGGAGAAGGAGTGTGGTGGAGGTCTGGGGAAAGAGGAAGTAGAGGTATGAGGGAGAGAGGAGGGGAAGGAATAAGGTGGAGGTAGGTCGGGGGAGGGAGGAGGAGGTTCAGAGGGAGTATGGTGAAGGTAGGTCTGGGGAGGAGGGAGAGGACGTTTAGAGGGAGTATGGTGATGGTAGGTCTGGGGAGGAGGGAGAGGACGTTTAGAGGGAGTATGGTGAGGGTAGGTCTGGGGAGGATTGAGGAGGACGTTTAGATGTAGTATGGTGAGGGTAGGTCTGGGAATGGGAAGGAAGGAGGAGGTTTAGAGGGAGTATGGTGAGGGTAGGTCCGGGGAGGGAGGAGGAGGTTTAGGGGGAGTATGGTGAGGGTAGGTCTGGTGAGGGAGGGAGGAGGCTCAGGGGGAGTATGATGAGAGTAGGTATGGTGAGGGTAGGCTGGTGAGGGAGGAGGATGTTTAGGGGAGTATGGTGAGGGTAGGTCTGGTGAGGGAGGGAGGAGGCTCAGGGGGAGTATGATGAGAGTAGGTATGGTGAGAAGGTGGTTTAGGGGAGTATGATGAGGGTAGGTCTGGTGAGGGAGGAGGAGGGTTTAGGGGGAGTATGGTGAGGGTAGGTAAGGGGAGGGAGGGAGGAGGTTTAGAGGGAGTATGGTGAGAGTAGGTAGGTGAGGAGGGGGTTTAGGGGAGTATGATGAGGGTCTGAGGAGGGAGGAGGAGGTTTAGGGGGAAATGAGGGTAGGTGAAGGGAGGAGGAGGTTTAAAGGGAGTATAATGAGGGTAGGTCTGGTGAGGGAGGATGGTGAGGGTAGGTTTGGTGAGGGAGGGGGAGGTTTAGGGGGAGTATAATGAGGGTAGGTCTGGTGAGGGAGGAGGAGGTTTAGGGGGAGTATGATGAGGGTAGAGTTCAGGTGAGGGAGGAGGAGGTTTAGGGGGAGTATGATGAGGGTAGGTCTGGGGAGGGAGGAGGAGGTTTAGAGGGAGTATGATGAGGGTAGGTCTGGGGAGGGAGGAGGAGGTTTAGAGGGAGTATGATGAGGGTAGGGAGGTGGAGGTTTAGGGAGAGTATGATAAGGGATTAGGGAAACTGACCTGTAGCAATGACAGGGAAACTGACCTGTAGCAATGGTGTAGTGACAGGGAAACTGACCTGTAGCAATGGTGTAGTGACAGGGAAACGTCTTTGTAGCAAAGGGGTTGTTGACGTGGTGGACGCTACAGCCGGTGGCTGCCAGACGCGGGAAGTGCCGCAGTCCCGGCACCTTGTGGAGGTAGTCCCAGCGGAAGCCGTCCATGGAGACCAGCAGGACTTTGCCGCTGTAAGCCTGCACCTGCCCCAGCCCCGTCATCACCACCATCACCATCATCACCATCAGCAGCATCTTCTGCTTCATGGCCCACATCGTTCCTAGCACCTGGAGTACAGACTTACAATAGACATTCAGTGTACTTATATATCTGGGGTTAAGTTCTGTTTTTTGGCAAGTCCTTCAGATAAGAGGAAACTGCAAACTCAGTGAGGCTACCTTGTGCCACGTACCAGTTTTTTATTTCACGCCATTTTGACCATGCTGGTACTGTTTTGGAACAACCGGGCCGGACACAAGCAAAGTCAAAATGATTGAGAAGTTGTCTGTGGTTACCTTCGCTAGTTTTCCTCCGCTACTATCTGCATTAAAACAAATTCTTTTGAGGATTTACACCTGGAAGTGATGCGAATAATTGTCGAAGAATTTGTGGAACTAGCCCTGAGAAACTGTATACAGAATAAAGATTCTGCTCACTCAGTGAGCGAAGAAAAAGACATAAAATCACATGTTTTTGTAAAATGGTTGTTCCAGATCTTGTCTCACACGGTAATCCTTATCACAGATGCGGACCTTTAAAACGTAAAATATTCAAATGAAATCGTGAACTTTATGGCTCTTTGAATGCACTTATCTATTGTTTTGGTCTCTGACGATCCTGTGGTGCCTGCCATAGTTTCACTTTGGTAAAAGAAATGAACAGATAATCCATTGCCGAATGCGACCTAACTCCAAATACTTGTATTAACTGACAATCTACTGGAAGACCGCCAGTGTACAATGTGGATAGGGAAGACAATGGCTAAACTGAATATCATCTATTGAAAATGTTTCCAATGCCAAAACCCATTTTTCAACTTCCTCAGAATTACATACAAATTGCTCTCCTTTGGAAGGCAGTCAGTATCTTTGGATGAACACAAACATGCTAATATTTATGGCTGTACAGGAATTTATCTCTAATACTGACAATGTCATGGCTTAAGGAATTTTTAGGTGGAGTTTGTCTCCCTGACGTCTCATTTTGTCTGTTCGTTTTTGTCTGTTGTTAGAATGTGTGTTACTTTTCAATCTTGAATACAGTTGTCATGGTTTTTACCCCACATTTTACTTTGATATTTTATCTATATGCGTTTTGCTGCAGAAGTTATTTCAAAGTAACTGATATGAATGTAAAACCAGCTGTCCAAACGAAATATGAAATGCGTTTGCCTTTTAAAGCACACCCTTTAAAGCCGTAGGCTTTAAACCCAAAGCAAAACTAAATAAAAAATCCAGAGAAAACAAATTTTACCAAAAAAGTAACAGCAAGCAAACAAACTAAAAGAAACCAGTACGTGGAGAAGTAAGTTTCTTGTTACATTTTCCCTTGTATATAACATTAATGTCTTATATGTTATTGTTTTGTTTCTTATACAGATCGGTCCTACATTTTCATACAGACATTTACAGTTCACAGATTACAAAAACCACAATGACTAAATACACGAAGGCAGGAAGGACGGAAGGAAATGACAATAGACAAACAGATAAAGCTTTATTAATAATCAATTATAATTATAATAATGAAATATATGTAAATTATATATAGCGCTGAATCCTTGTAAAAAAACAACAATTCGAAAGCGCTTGCACTCAATCATTTCCAGGCATGCAACTCTTCTTAAAACATAATGAACACAGATTTCAAAACATGCGCGCCTACGTATACCCGACATGCATGCACATGCACGCACACGCACAAGAACGCACAACAACACACACAAAACACACACACACACACTCGAACAACACTTAGAAGGTGAAAATGCTGTTGAAAATTAGGACAGATATTTGGGGGAAAGTCCTCAGGTAGAAATAAGTGTGTTTTGAGGCTGATTTGAAGGTATCAAGTGAAGGCTTTTTGCGAAGTGAAGAGGGAGGTGTCATTCCAGGTGGGATGGACCAGAAACAGAGAAGAGCGAACGCCCAACGTGGTCTTTGTTTGAATCTGGGGTTCGAAAGCACAAAGTATCTGCGGCTGAACGAAGGAACTGGATGGAGTACAGATGAAAGACAGTTACAGAGATAAGAGGGTGGTCAGATTTGTGGAGACGATTTGGAAAGAGAGGGTATGATTATAACTCCAGTCTTTGTGAGACAGGCAGCCAGTGAAGAGATCGCGAAGAGGAGTGATGTGTTCAGATTTTTTCTTTCTTAGGACCAGTCCGAGCTGCAGAGTTTTGTATGCGTTGAAGAGAGGTGGATAGATGATGCTGGTAGGCCAGCAAAAAGAGAATTCAGTATCTAAACGACAGTGAAAAGAATGAGAGATTGAGACAGCTTGGAAGTTGCAGACAGGGGACAGATTACCTTGCGATCGGCTTAAGCGTCGTCAATGATAGTAGCAAGACTGGCAGGTCTGGGTTGATGAATTTTTTTCATGGGTGTTGTCAAAGAACTACTCCTAAATACTTCACAAGAGTTGGACAACGAACTGACGTATGCCGATTCTATTGAAGTTTTTGCTCAAGGATGAAAGTTTATGTTGGTCCCTATGAGCATGGCTTCGGTTTTATCGGGATTAAGTTTAACCTTGTTTCTGATCATCCAGTTTTGAATGTCTTGAAGGCAGTAGGAACATATTTGTCAGGAGGGAAAGCAATTTTCAACATTATCACTGCCACTGAGCTGAGGTATCATCGGCATAGAAATGAGATCACTATGGTGGTTGTTTAATATATGTGAGAGTGAGCAGTGTAGAGAGTAAAGAGAACAGGGCCCAGGACTGAACCCTGCGGACACCACATTCCATTATGACAGGTGTTTGATTTGAATTTTGATTTGTTTCTGGAACCTGTCTGTGAGGTATGAAAGTAAACCAGGTGAGGCTGTGCGTTAATACCAAACTATTTTGAGTCGAGAAGAATACTTGAGTGATCTATGGTATCAAAGGCTGCAGATAAGTCAAGAAGAGGAGAGGGAGATTTTTCCTGCATCAGCATCAAGTAGAAGTGTATCTAAAGTGTGGACCTCAGGGTGGTTTTGGTGCTAGTGGTTGGGGCGATCGCAATTGAAAAGTGGAAGGCGATCATTGGAATGAAGGTGACTGTGAGCAGTTTTAGAGAACGAACTTTTTACAAGTACTTTTAAGACAAAGGATAAGTTTGAGACCGGCCTATAATTCTTCAGAATTTGGGAATCGAGTCGTAGCATTCAGAAAGGTGTGACTATTGCTGTTTTTAAGAGCTATGTAAAATTTCCTACACAAGAGAAGAGTTAGTATGTTAGTGATAATAGGTACAAAGTTGATGGAAGGGCCATTGTGAGACAACAGGAGCAGTATGGATCAAGTCGCATGATTTTATATCATTCCCTTCAGAATTGTCATGATTTCTTTTTTCACTGTGGGATGGATGAAAAGAGAGGAGTGCCAGTGAACTGGGGATCAGGAGGCGCAGGCTGGAATTGAGTCCTATCCAGCTGAGCGTATGTTTCGAACTTTGAGAAGAAGCCAGAAAAATGGATGGAAGTTCAGACAGGCTGTGTGTGGTTATGGCAGAGGAGTTTGTTTTGCAGATCCAAGGCGATTTGAGGTGAGGGAAAAAAGAGATTTATGGATGTAGCACAGAGAACTTGGGAAGAGTAGTAGTCTGTCTTTGCTGAATGGAATTAAGAGTTTGACCTTTGTTTATTGTTTTCCTGAAAAGACTGTTTGTTGATTTCGATTTTGACTTCCGCCACTAACTGCCGTTCTACAGTGCCCGGCGTTTGCGCTTTCGCTATCAAGATGTCTTGGGAATACCATTGCGCACAGGGTCCTAACAGGAGGAATATGGTCCGTAGGAGTGCATGCCATCAAGCAGTTGGCGGAGAATAGTGTTATAGTGATCAGAGAGGTCAGTGTGGTCAGAGGTAGTGAAAAACCGTTACCGGATGGCTTTGAAGAGAAGTTATTGAATCTGACTAAGCATAAGATTGCGACGAGTAACATATTTCCTTCTTTCTGACAGGTTTTTGTGATGTTAAATGGAAAAGATGGCGGAATGATCAGAATGCAGTTCGTCGTGACAGAAACAGATGAGACAAGATTAACTGAAGCATTAGAATCAGCCAGTCCTAAAATATGCCAAACAGTGGGCGTTGCATTCGTACCAAGTTGAGAGAGAGAATGGTTGGACAGAGAAAGAGAAAGACGTTTGACCATCATGGAGAAGACTGGTTGCGAAATGGAAGTTAAGTCACCAAGAATTATCAGTTTAGTGGGAGCGAGGCCTGTAGTGTCGAAGGAGTACTGAAATCTAGGTGAAAAAGAAGAAGATGTAGGTTGTTTTTACGCCTGGGAGGTGGACGGTAAAGGCAGCAGATATTAATAGAGTGGCCAGGAAGGTTGAGATTGATTATTCGCAAACTTCAAAAGATTCATGTGAGAATTGAAGGTTTGTGACTGAAAGAAGAGACGTTCCAAATTGTCTTTGAGAATGATGGCAATCCCACCCTCGAAGAGCCGGGGGAAAGAAAAGTTTTATGTACCAGGAGGAGTCAGCTGTGTGTTTATTTTGTTCCTGGCTCATGGGTTTAAGCATGTGTTTCGGTGAGGAAGGATAGATCAATGTTTTTTTCACACAAGATAAAATTCAGAACTGTAGTCGTTTCCATTTGGACCAGACAGACTGCACATTGAATCAAACAAACTTTGAAGGCGAATCTGAGGAGTGAGAGGTTGAAGATGAAAGTGGAGAGTTTGGAACCAAGCTTCAGAGGAAAAAAAATAAGGGACGAAGGCGATGGTGGAGAGAGCGGCAAGCGGAAGAACAGCCAAGGTTTGGATGGTGAATCAGGAGTAGAAGATGGTGAAAGAAAACTGTGCTAAATAGGGATTCTGGTGTTTGAAACACATCAAGATATACATCATTATCATCAGAACAAAAAACATTATCAGAGACAGAAACAACAGAACAGTGAACAGCTTGAAGGCGGTGACGGCATAGCATGGGGAAGAAGCGTTTGTCAGTGGTAACAGAAGTGACGTCAGAGGTGAGGGGGGAGACACAGGAGAGGGAAGCCCACCACTGGCGATGACGTCGGCCTGCCCGTGTCCCCGTCTGGTTTTGCGGCGATGAATGCCTAAGTGTGTTATACGCTGTTTAATATCAGGAGCAAGCGTGTATTGTTTTTGACAAAATTCAGGTACGAGTATAGCTCTAATGTCCGCGGCTCTCACTGCCATGGTAGCAGAACAACGCACACTAGACTTGATTGATGGGGGTGGTGTCAGTTCGTGAATCACGTGCAATTTGTTGACGGCAGTAGGGTCAGATTAAAATGGGTCACAAAGACCAGCACAGTCAGGTAAACACAATTCATAAGTCGAATCGAAATTTTGAACAATTCAAACAAATATGAAAATTATAAAATCGAAATATCTCAAAAAGTAGATAATAACAAGGAAAAATGTTCTGACCAAATAACTTAGGGTGAAAACATGAACAAGAAGATGTAAAAATTTCTGGAAAGGAAGCAGAAAAACACACACATCCAGCACTCAAACACAGAGCCCCACACAGTGCTGCCGACAGGTGCAAAGGCAGATAAATCTCTGTAAAATGAAAATGAAAGGCACTGGAACGAGTGATACTAATGAGAGAATAAATAAAATGCTGCATGGATGTATGGGGAATGGATAGGCTATAAAAAAAGGTTTAAAAAAACCAACCAAGGAAAGAAAAAATGAAAGACAGAATGAATGTATCAAGATAGAGTAAAATAGAAGGTGAGAGATAAATGAGAGAGGAGAGAGAGAGAGTAGAGAGAGGAGAGAGAGATGAAGAGAGGAGAGAGGGAGAGAAGAGAGAAGAGAAGAGAGAGAGAGAGAGAGAGAAGAAGATGTAAAAACAAGCGATTGAAGGAAGACACGAAAAAAGGAAGAAACAAACCAAAAGAACAAACTAACCAAGTGAATAAATAAGTAGCTCACCAGAAGATCTCAGAGAAGGAGAGGGAGGAGATGATAATGACAATGTCAGTTGCGCCAAGATGGTGTTACTCAGATGCCCCAGTAGTGGCAAAGCACGAAGCAGAGGTATACCGTAAAATCCCTAGCATAAGCCCACCATCTAGCAAACGCCCACCCCCCACTTGGGACCAAAAGTTGTGCACAGGGGTAACTACTCAGCAAACGCCCACCCTGCTTTTTTCAAAGAGACTAGGCTCACTTTCACTAAGATTTGTGCAGTCATCTTTTTCCCCTTTACCTTTTCGTGTTTCTTTCCTTTTTTTCTTATTCTTTGTCCCCTCTCCTCACTCCCACCCATCCCCGAAAAAAGTGACTTAAAATTACGTCATGCTTTTTCCACTGACGTCTTTTGTCTGTCAGTGATGTACCGGTACTTTGACAACCTTCCTGGTGGCCGGAAGTTGGTTCTTGAATCTCTCTGTGCCATTTTTGCAAAATGCCGAAGTGATAGTCTTACACTGTGTCTTTCAAATTGCAAGCCCTCCAGTATCTGGAAAACGAAGCATGTGGGAATGTTTCGGAGTGTGCCCGTGAATTTTTCTGTGGTAGGAAGAGGATCAGGGAAAAAGGGGGTAGTAGTGGGGGCTTTAGGGGTATATGGGGGGAAAGGGGGGGTGGTAGAGATGGGAAGGGAAGGGGGGAAAGGGGTGGGCGGGGGAAAGGGGTGAAGTATGGGGGAGGGATGGGGGGGAGGAGGGGGGGTAAAGGGGGGGGTGGTGGGGGAGGTTTAAAGGGGGAAGAGTGAGGGGGGGGGTCTAGAGATTGGGGGGGAGGCTAATGAAAGGGGAAGTAGGATGGGTAAAGGTCGGGGGGAAAAGGGAAGTAGAGGGTTTGGGAAGGGGGGGGGAGGGAAGGAAAAAGGGTTTGGGAGGAAGGTTCTGGGGGGGGGGTTTGGGGGGGAGTAGGGGAAAAGGTGGGTTTCTGGGGAGGGGGGAAAAAGAGGAGTTTAGAGGGAGTATGGTGAGGTGGGCCCGGGGAGGAGGGAGGGAGTTTAGGGGGAGTATGGGGGGGGGTGGGTTTCGGGGGAAAGGGATTGGGGGGGGGCGTTTTAGATGTGTATGGGAGGGTAGGTTTGGGGGGGAAAAGGGAAAGGGGGAAAGGGTTTTAAGGGGAAAAGGTGAGGGTAGGGTCCGGGGAAAGGGAGGAGGAGGGGGGGGGGAATTTGGGTTGGGGGAGTGGGTTTGGGTTGGGGGAAGGGGGATAAAGTATGTGGAAAATATGGGAGGGAAAGGCTGGGGGGAGGGGGGAGGTTTTGGGATAATAGGGGGGTATTGGGTGAAAGGGGGGGGGGTTGGGGGTTTTGGGATAGGAGGTCAAGGGGTTTAGGGGGGAGGTAAGAAAGTGGGTTTGGGTGGGGGAGGGGGTTTTTAAGGGGGGGAATGGGAGGGAGGGGGGGGAGGGGGGGAGGGGGTTTTTAGGGGGAAAATCGGGATGGAGTGGGAAGGGTTAAAGGGGGGTTTTAAAGGGGGATTTAAAGGGGGGGTTTAGGAGGTGGGGAGGAGGTTTTGGGGGGAAAAGGTGGTTTAAGGGGGGGGGGTTTATGGGGATAAAAATGGGGGTATGGGTTTTGGTAAAAGGGAGGAGGGGGGGTTTTGGGGAAAGGGAGGGGGGGGGAAAAGGGGGTTGGGTTTTGGAGGGGGGGGGAAGGATTAGGGGGAGTATATGGGGGTTTAGATTCCGGGGAGGGAGGGGAGGGTTTAGTGGGGGGGGAGTATGATGGGGGTGGGGCTGGGGGAGGGGGGGGGGGGGGGGGGTGGGGATTTTGGGGAAGGGAGGAGGGGGTTTTTTTAAGGGGTATATGAGGGTAGGGAGGTGGGAGGTTTAGGGAGAGTATAAAATTAAAAGGGGTTTGGGGAAAACGGGACCTGTAGCAATGGCAGGGAAACTGACCTGTAAAATGGTTTTTTAGGACGGGGAAAACTGCCCTGTAGAAAGGGTAAAAATGCGGGGGAAAACGTCTTTGTAAAAAAAGGGGGTTTTGTTGCGTGGGGAGCTAAAAACCCGGTGGCTGCCAAAACGCGGGAAGTGCCGCAGCCCCCGCCCCTTTGGAGGTGCCCCAGGGGGAAACCTTCCATGGCCCCCAAAGGGGGTTTTTGGGCCGGGCTGTAGCCTGCACCTGCCCCACCCCCGTCATCCCCACCATCACCATCACCCACCATCAGCACTTTCTTTTAAAGGGCCCCACATCGTTCCTAGCCCCTGGGTACAGATGACAATAGAAATTCACTTTTGTTTAATATCGGGGGGTTTTAAGTTTTTTTTTTTTTTTGGCAAGTTTTTTCAATAAGGGGAAAACCTCCCAAAATTTCAGTGAGGCCCCCCCTTTGGGGCCCCCCCTCCCCAGTCTTTTTTTTTCACGCCATTTTGACCATTGGTACGGGTTTTGGGGAAAAAACCCCGGGCCCCGGACACAAGCAAAGTAAAAATGATTGAGAAGTTGTCTGGGGTTACCTTGGTAGTTTTCCTCCCTCCCTATCTGCATTAAAACAAATTCTTTTGGGTTTACACCGGGAAAAGTGATGCGAAAAAATTGGTGAAGCAATTTGGGGAAAACTACCCCTGAAAAACGTATAAGAAAAAAGATTCTGCTCCTCAGTGAGCGAAGAAAAAAGACTTTAAAATCAAAAGTTTTTTTTAAAGGGGGTTGTTCCAGATCTTGTCTCACACGGAAACCCTTTTATAACAGATGGGGGACCTTTAAAACGAAAAATTTTCAAATGAAATCGTGAACTTTAGGGCCCCTTTTTTTTGGAATGCACTTATTTTTTTTTTGGCCCTGCTGACGATCCTGGGGTTTGCCCATTTTTTCCCATTTTGGTTTAAAAGAAATGAACAATAACCCCTTCCCGTTTGGGCACCAAAAACAAATACTTGTTTAACGGGACTTTTTGGGAAGACCCCCCAAAGGTACTTTGGGAAAAGGAAGAGAAATGGTTTAAACATGAATACCCTATCTTTTGAAATTTTTCCAATCCCCAAAAACCCCATTTTTCAACTTCCTCAGAATTAAAATAAAAATTTGCTCTCCTTTGGAAGGCGGGCCCAGTATCTTTGGTTTAACACAAACATGCTAATATTTATGGCTGTACAAAATTATTTTAAAATTAGGAAATGTCAGGGCTTAAGGAATTTTAGGGGGGTTTTGTCTCCCCTGAGTCTCAGTTTTTGTCTGTTCTTTTGGTCGTTTTTTTTTAGTTGGTGTTACTTTTTCAATTTTAAAATACAGTTGAAAGGGTTTTTTTACCCCACTTTTTTCTTTGATATTTTGTATCTATATGCGTTTGCAGCAGATGTTATTTTAAAAAGAAAACTGAAAAGTATGTATACCAGCTGTCAAACGAAATATGAAATGCTTTGTTTTTAAAGAACCCCCTTTTTAAAGCCGTTGGCTTTAAACCCCAAAGAAAAAAAAACAAAATTTAAAAAAACCCCGGGGAAACAATTTTTAAAAAAAAAGTAACAGCAAGCAAAAAAAATTAAAAGGGGAAACCAGTACGTGGAGAAGTAGTTCTGTGTTAATTTTTCCCCTTTTTGTAAAAAGCCCATTAATGTTTATTGTTATTTTTTTGGGTTTCTTTAAAAAGATGGGTTTTCCCTTACTTTTATACAGACATTTCCTTTTCAACAGATTAAAAACCCACAATGACTAAAAAACACAAAGGGAAGGGAAAAGGAAAGGAAAAGACAAATAGACAAACAGATAAAGTTTTTAAAAAATTTAAATTTTATAATTATAATAAGGGATAATTATGGAATTTATATAGCGCTGAATTTTGGGTAAAAAACAAACAATTCGAAGGGGCTTGCACTAAATCTTTTAAAACAGGCATGCAACTTTTTTAAAAACATAATGAACAAAAATTTTCAAAACCAGGGCGCGCGCAGTATACACGCTTTCATGCACATCCAGCACCGCACACGCCCCCCCCACACAACCACACACCCCCACACTCGGAAAAACCCTTTAAAGAAGGTGAAAGATGGGTTAAAAATTTAGGGCCAGATTTTTGGGGGGAAGTCTCAGGGGGAAAATTTAAGTGTTTTTTGAGGCGGGATTTAAAGGAAACAATGAAGGGTTTTTTGGCGAAGTAAAAGAGGGGGTCATTAAAGGTGGATGGCCCAGAAACAAGAAGGAGCGACGGCCAACATTGGTTTTTTTGATAGGGTGTTCGAAAGCCCAAAGTATCTGCGGCTGAACAAAGGGAAAACGGGTTTGGGAGTGTACGGGGATAAAGGGAACCAGTTAAAAGAGAAGAGGGGGGGCCGATTTGTGGAGACATTTAAAAACGGGGGGGGTTTTGGATTTTATACTCCAGTCTTTGGGGACAGGCACCCAGTGAAGAGATCGGAAGAAGAGGAATGTGTTCAGATTTTTTTTCTTTCTTAGGACCATCAAAGCTGCGAGTTTTGAAATGGGGTTGAAGAGAGTGGATAGATGATGGGGTTTGGGCCACCCAAAAAAGAAAATTTAAACAGTAGTCTAAACGTAAAAAGAATGAGAGATTTTGAAAAGCTTGGAATTTTGAAATCGGGGCGGAAATTTGCGAATCGCGCTTTTTGGCGTCGAAATTGATAGTAGGCAAGACTGGCAGGTTGGGTGATAAAATTTTTTTCTGGTGTTTTGGGCAAAAACCTCCAAAATATTTCCAAAAAAAAGGGGGGTTTGGACAACGGAACGCCCGTATTCCCCGAATTCTTTTTGAATTTTTGCGATGGGGGGAAAATTTTTATGTTGGGCCCCCTATGGCATGGCTTGGGTTTTTAAACGGGTTTAAGTTGTAATTTTCTGAAAACCCAAATTTTTGAATGTCTAAAAGGCAGTATGGACATATTTGTCAGGGGGGAAGGCAAGTTTTCAACAGTATCACTGCACTGAAGTTTGATTTAATCATCGGCATGGGAAATGTGATAATATGGGGGTTTTTTAATTATAGTGAAGTGGAGAGTGTAGAGAGTAAAGAGAACAGGGCCCAGGACGGATCCCTGCGGGACCCACTTTCCAAATTAGGGAACATTTTGATTAAATTTTTTGGGGTTTTGGGTTTTTTGGAACCTGTCTGTGGGTATGAAGAAAACCAGGTGAGGGTTTGTGCCGTTAAATACCAAATTATTTTTGGAGGCGGGGGGAAAGAAAAAATTGATTGATTTTATGGTTAAAAGGGCTGCAAAATAAGTAAAGGGAAGGGAGTGGGAGGGAAAAATTTTTCCCCTGAAATCGGGAAGCAAGAAAAGTGAATCTAAAGTGGATTTGGGTGGTTTAGGTGCGGGGGTTTGGGGGGCGAAAGGCGGGTTTTAAAGGGGAAGGAGATCATTGGAATGAAGGTGAATGTTGAGCGTTTAAAAACGATTTTTTTCAAGTACTTTAGAGACAAAAGGATAATTTGAGACAGGCCTATAATTCTTCGGGGAAGTTGGGATCGAGGCGTGCTTTTTCAGTAGAGGGGACAATTGCTTTTTTAAAGAGCTGATGGAAAATTTCCTGACAAAAGAAAGAATTTAAATAAGTTTGTGATAAAGGTACAAGTTGTGGAAGGATTGTGAGAAAACAGGAGCAGGTTTTGGGTCAAGGCGCATGATTTTTTAGTCATTTCCTTCAGAAATTTTCATTTAAAATTTTTTTTTCACTTGTGGGGTGGAAGGAAAAAGAGGAAGTTCCAGTGAAAGGGGTCGGAAGGGGCAGGCTGGAATTTAGGTCGATCCCTCGGGGGGTATGTTTTTGGAAATTTGAGAAGAAGGGAGAAAATATGGATGGAAAGGGTTTAGACACCCCGGGGGGTGAAGGCCAAGGGGTTGTTTTTGCAGATCCAAGGAAAATTTGAGGTGAGGGAAAAAAAAAGAATTTTTTGGATGTTAGCACAGAGAAAATTGGGAAGAGAAATAGTCTGTCTTTGGGGTGAATGGAATTAAAAAGTTTGACTTTGGTTTTTTTGTTTTCTGAAAAGCGTTTGTTTTATTTGAATTTTGGGCTTTTCCCCCACTGCCGTTTAGTTGCCGGGGGTTTGCGCTTTTGCTATCAAAAATGTCCCTTTGGGGATACCATGGCGCCAGGGTCTATCAGGGGGGAGATGGGCAGTAGGAGGTGCAGCTATCAAGCGTTGGGGGAGAATAGTGTTATAGGGGATCAGAGAGGCAGTGGGTTCCCAAAGGGTTTTTGGGAAAAAAGTTTGGAAGCTTTTTTGAAGAGAAAATTATGAAAGGGCAAAGGGCCCCTTAAGATTGCGGGCGAGTAACATTTTTTTCTTCTTTCTGACAGGTTTTTTGATGTTTTTAAGAAAGGAAAAGAAGGGGAATGTTTTAGAAAGCAGTTCGGGCGGTGGGCAGAAAAAAAGATGTTACCCAAAATTAAAATGAAGCATTTGTAAACAGCCATCTAAAAAAGAGCCAGATCTGTGCGTTGCTTTTTGTTTACCCGTTGAGAGAGAGAAGGGGTTTGGGCAGAGAAAGAAAAGACGTTTTTACATCGGGGAAGTGGATTGCGGAAAAAGGGAAATTTTAAGTCACCAAGAATTATCAGTTTAGTGGGAAAGGCTGTAAATTGGGCAGGAGGGGACTGGAATTCTTGGTGAAAAAGAGAAGATTTTTAAAGGGTTTTTTTACGGCTGGGAGGTGGGCGGTAAAGGCAGGAGAAAGTAAAAGAGTGGCCGGGGGGGTTGGGGATTGATTTTTGCAAACCTTTTAAAAGATTAGTGGGAATTGAAGGGTTTTGACGAAAGAAAGAGACGGTTCCAAAGTGTCCCTTTTGGGGAAAGATGGGAATACCACCCCTCGAGAGAGCCCGGGGGGAAAGGGAAAAAGTTTTTTGTCCAGGAGGAGTCAGCCCGTTTTATTTTTGGGTTTATGGCCCCTGTGGTTTAAGCCATGTTTCGGTGAGGAAGGGTTAAATCAATGTTTTTTTTAGGTTTAAAAACAGAAATTTGTCGGTTTTTCCTTTGGACGACGAACCCGCCCTTGAAAAAACAAATTGGAAAGGGGATCTGAAAGGGGTGGAAGGTTGAAGAAAAAAGTGGTAGTTTGGACAAGTTCGGGAAAAAGGGAAAGAAGGCGATGGTGGGATGCGGCAAACGGAAAAAGAAAAAAAAGAGTTTTGGGGGGTTTAATCAGGAGTAGAAAAAAGGTTTAAAAGAACCCGTGCTAATAAAAATTGGGGGAATTTTGTGTTTGAAACAATCCTTTATAAACTCCTTATATCAAACAAAAAAAAATTATCAGAGTCAAAAACAAAAGAACAGGAAAAAGGAAGGGGGGGGTGGCGGCCCGCATGGGGAAAAAAAGCGTTTTTCATGGTAACAGAAGGGAGGTCAGAGGTTTAGGGGGGGGAAAAGCCCCCGGGAGGGAAGCCCCACCACGGCGATGACGCGGCCTTTCCGTGTCCCCCCTCTGGTTTTTTGGGGGATGAATGCCTAAGTGTGTTTTACGCTGTTTAAAAATCCCGGGGCAAACAAGGTGTATTGTTTTTGACAAAAATTTAGGTACAGTATAAACTCTAATGTCCGCGGCCTTTTCAAAATGCCCTGGGAGCGGAAACAACGGGGACCCCTAGACTTGAATTTATGGGGGGGGTGTCCGTTGTGAATTTCCCTGCAATTTGTTTAAAAGGCAAATAGGGTCAGATTAAAAAGGGCACAAAGGGCCCGCACAATCAGGTAAACACCAAATTTATAAAATCTAAACGAAATTTTTTAACCCAAATTTAAACAAAAAATGAAAATTATAAACGAAAAAAATTTAAAAAAATAATAATAACAAGGAAAAAATGTTCTGACCCCAAAAAAACTTAGGGTTTAAAAATGAACCCAAAAAGATTAAAAATTTCTGAAAGGGAAACAGAAAAAAAACACACAAAAACCAGCCCCTCAAACACGAACCCCACACAGTGCTGCCCAAAAAAGGGGCAAAAGGGAGATAAATCTCTGTAAAATGAAAATGAAAAGGGACTGGAACGAGTGTATAATGAGGGAATAAATAAATTTCTGCATGGGTGTAAGGGGGGTTGGGTAGGCTATAAAAAAAGGTTTTTTAAAAAAACCAAACCCAAGGGAAAAAAAAATGGGAAAGACAGAAAAGAATGATCAAGAAAGGTAGGGAAAAAGAAGTGAGGGGATAGAGAGAGAGAGAGAAGGAGAGGGAGGAGAGAAAGGGGAGGAGAGAGAGAGAGAGAAAAGAGAGAGAGAGAGAGAGGGGAAAAAAGATGAAAAACAAGCATTGAAGGAAGACACAAAAAAGGAAGAAACAAAACCAAAAGAAAAAACTAACCAAGTGAAAAAAAAAGTAGCTCACCAGAAAAATCTCAAGGGAAGGGGGGGAGGGGATGATAAGACCAAAAGTCAGTTTTCGCCAAGATGGTGTTACTCAAAATCCCCCGTAGTGGCAAAACCGGGAAAACAGGGGGTATAAACCCTAAAAAAAAGCATAAGCCCCCCATTCTAGCAACGCCCCCCCCCCCACTTGGGGGACCAAAAGTTTTGCACAGGGGAAAAAGGGGGCTACCCTTCCCCGCAAAAAGCCACCCCCTTTTTTTAAAGGACGGCTCACTTTCACTAAAATTTTTTGTGGGATCAACTTTTTTCCCCCTTTTCCTTTTTTGTTTCTTTCCTTTTTTTCTTATTCTTTGTTTCCCCCTCCTTTCCCCCTCCCACCCCCCCCCGAAAAAAAGGGGTTAAAATTACGTCTGCTTTTTCCACTGAGTCTTTTGTCTGTCAGTGATGTTTAAACCCCCCCTAAATTTGACAACCTTCCCGGGGCCCGGGGAAATTTGGGTTTTTGAATTCTCCCGGGGCCATTTTTTGCAAATGGGCCCAAGTGATTTGTTTACACTGTGTTTTTTCAAATTGCAAGCCCCCAGATCGGAAAACGAAGCATTTTGGGGGGAAAGTTTTTGGGGGTGTGCCCCCTGAATTTTTTTGTGGATGGGGAAAAGGGGTCCGGGAATGGATTTAAAAAGAGTAGACTTGAACAGCAGTATGGGAAAAAAAAAAAACAAAAAAGGAAAAAAGTCGGGAAAGGGCCACAGTTAGGGTCTGAACCCTTTTCCCACCAAGGTCTATCTATCGTCAATTTTGTCCCCTGTTGACGACCGGGGGGCACCCCCCAAGACTCAACCAAAGGGGGCGGGGGTTTTCGGGAAAAATGAAAGAAACTGAAAGGGAAGGGGAGGGGAAAAAAGGACTTACAACGGGAAAACGAGGGGAAATGGCAGGTGCTTTCAAAGTGGGGGCTTCTTTGGATCAGAATTTTGGTTAAGTCGTTGGAAACAGCGCCAAATTTTGGGGTCTTGTAGACAGGGGAAACCCCGCTCAAGCCCAAAAGGCCCCGGGAGACTTTGAGGAAACAACTTCTACAGTTTCCGGACGGAAAAGTTTGCGACTACGTCCCTCACCATGGTTTTTCCCTGTCCCAAAATCATGAACTGGATCAGACGAAGGTCCGGGTTTTAAAATGATTTCCAACCCCACCAACAACAAGAAAAGGGGCCAAACAATTTTGAATCAAACACAAAGGCTGAAAAACGAGGGGTTCAAGTGGCCCCTTTTGGGGCCCGGGAGCGGATGGGAAACCCAAAATTTCCCGCTTTTTTGATCCTGGGGAGAGAAATGGGAACATTTTTCCCCCCCCGGGATTTTTTTCGCTGAGAGGCCAGACAAGGGCCCTGGGTTTTGCGACAAACCCAAAGGCTGGAAAGACCAGGACACCAACAAATTTCCCGGGTTTAGCGGGCCTTGGGGGGATCCGACGAACGCCGCCTCCCTTTGGACTGTTAAAAAGTGCCATTAAAGGGCTTTAGGAAGTAGGGGCGCACTCCAAGGGGCCCGCAAGTGGACACCATTTTTAAAACCTGCAGGGTGCAAAATTGGGAAAACCCAAAAAAGGGCCCGAAGGCCCCCAAAGACGGGTGGAAGGGGGAGGGGGAAAGGCCCCCCAGCTTGCCAAAAAAACCCCGGGAAGGGAACCCGAAAAAAAAATTACAAAAAAAAATTGCCCCAAAAAAAACAAACGTTTGTGTTTTGGAACCAAAAACCAGGGATGGTCTCGGGGGCCCAAATCCTTTAAGGGTTTTCCACAGAAGGGGGTTTTTCCTTTTGGGGGGAGGGAAGGGGCCCGGCCAAAGACGCCAGAATCGGGGCAAGGGGGCCCGGCCCCAAAACCAAGGGGCGTCATTTTAACCCTTTTTGGGGCTGGGGTAAATTCGGAACCCCAAGACTTAAAACGTTTCCGAGTAGGCCCCTTCCCAAGATGGATGGTTAAGAAAAAACTTTAATGTTTTTTTGAGGTTTTTGGGCCCTTTTTTCCCGGGTTTTGGGTTTTCTTTCCCCGAAAGATTGGGCCTTTAAAGACAAAATCCAAGGTCTTTGGCGTTTTTTTCCAAAGCATGGGTAATTTTTTCCCTGTACAGAAAGAAAGGACTTCATTGGTGTTTTGCATTTCGACTTTTTCCCAAAAGTTTCTTTTTCCCGGAATTTGTTTTATTTGTTTGTCCTTGAAAAGGTCTGGCGATTTTCTTTTTTTTTATAAATATGAATGCAAAATTGCTCGTTTTGTTTTCACAAGAGCCAGCCCCCCCTTTCCCCTTTCTCCTTTTCCTCTTCTCTCTTTTTCCTTCTCTTTTCTCTCTCTCTTTTTCTCTCCTCTATTGTCCTCTTTGGGCCCCCTTCTTTCCCTAAAAGTCCGCTTTTTAAAAAAATTTTTCTTCATCTTATCCCGACCTAACTTACAGTTTGGGGGTTTTTTTTTTACTCAATAAGGGTTTTAGCACAAAAATTACTTTCTGCAAAGGGGTCCCCCCCTAGAAACGCCCCCCCCCCAAATTTTTGCCCTAAATCAGTGCCAGGGGTGGTGGGTTTTTGCTGGGTTTTTGGGTTATATTTTCCCAATCACCCCCGTGGCAAAAAAATTTTTGGGGCTTTGAGTAGTTTGTAGGGGTAGGGAGCTATCTTTGTTTAATAATATGGATTTGAATGTGGAGTAAAGGTGGGGGATTTTGGTGGTTTTTTTTTCTTTTTGTGAAGTTTTTGCGCTCAAGTGTGGTTTTTTCCCCTTGCCCCAATGATCTTTTTTTTCCCTATTCCCCAAAAGTGGTAGAAAAGGCAGATATATATTTTTATGCCCCCTAAAAAAGTTACCCCCCCCCCCCGCCTTCCCGTCCCCCCAGAAGCTAAACCCCCCCCTTTTCCAGCACCCCCCCTTTCCAGTTTCTACTATTTCCCTCACCTATCCCCCCCTAAATACCCCCGACCAGGGCCCCCTTACTTGTACCCCCATAACGTCCCCAAACTAGTACCCCCCTTCCGGCCCCCTACTTTAGGGTTACCACCTTCCAAAAACCCACAACAAAAACCCCCTACTAGCTACCCCCCCCTTACCCGTCCCCCTATAACCCCCCCCCCTTACCAGTCCCCCTATACTCCCCCTTTACCGTCCCCCCAAAAAGTACCCCTTTACCACCCCCCTCCCCTTTCCCCCCC
>CM054136.1:68428312-68458003 GCA_028751875.1 Rapana venosa | reverse complement strand
TCCCCAAACCCCCCACAGGATACCTTTTTTTCGGCCCATCGATTGGAAGGGCTTCCCTATCTCTCTTCGCCAAAGGGTCGTCCCTTTTAAATTCCCGGCCCTTAAGACTATTGGTTTCTAATCCCATCACTGCCACACGTTTTCTCTGTTTTGTGTCATCGTGATTGGGAATGGCTGCTATTCTCTTCGCCAAGGAGTGACACTCTTTAAATGTGCCTCAAGACATATTTGTTTAAAATATCTATGTACCTCTGTATGGTGCATGACTGTTAAGTGGTTGTGTGGCAAGCCGCTTTGGTTTGTCTGTGATTGTGCATTTATAGTTATGTATATTATTGCTGGTTGATTCTGTATTAAATGAGTGATGCAAGCGTTTGTTGCTGGCTAATGAAGAATGATATAAATCGCATGATATAATGTTTATGGGTGAATTAAAGACAGCCGGAAGATAAACTAATGAAGACATGAATGAATGCTGAATGGTAGAAATGAATAGATGAGGAGTGAGAATAAACAGGAGAGAGAGAAAGAGATGAAGAGAATGAATGCAGAGAGTAGAATAGAAGAGAGAGAGAGAGAGAGAAGAGAGAGAGAGAGAGAGAGAGAGGAGAGAGAGAGAGAGAGAGAGAAGAAGAGAGAGAGAGAAGAGAGAGAGAGAGAGAGAGAGTGAGAGAGAGAGAGAGAGAGATGAGAGAGAGAAAAGAGAGAGAGAGAGAGAGAGAGAGAAGTGAGAGAGAGAGAGAGAGAGAGAGAGAGAGAGAGAGAGAGAGAGAGAGAGAGAGAGAGAGAGAGAGAGAGGAGAGAGGAGAGAGAGTAGAGAGAGAGTGAGAGAGAGAGAGAGGAGAGAGAGAGAGGAGGAGGAGAGAGAGTTGGAGAGAGAGAGAGAGAGAGAGAGAGAGAATCGGAACTCGGAACTCGGAACTCGGAACTACACCATACTCGTTTAGTTTTTTGTACCCAAAAGCTAGTCATCAGAAGCGCAGCAAGCTAAACTCATCTCATTCATTCACCCCAAGCCAGTTGTGACAATGTAATAAAACGTGTAAGAAAACAACAATGACATTTTCAGTAACAATCATGTGTAGAACATATCAAAGTGAAACAGATTATCAATTATGTACATAAAAAGGTAATTTTAAATACGTATCTTCCTTTAGCTTGATCAACATACGTTTACAGACTGTTAACGTTGAAAGTCACTTTACAATTACTAAGCATCTATTTGTAGTTGGTCAATGAACAAAACCAGAACAACTTGGTCATTTAAGGAATGAATAGAGAAAGTGTACATAGTAGATAATCACAGTTATTAGTCTCTGCCAATGATTTCATTTTTAAAAGGAGAGAGAGAGAGAGAGAAGAATAAAACAATGAACAATGAACAATATTTATTGCTATTTAGCAATCATGCCATATAGCGCTGCGGCGCGGTAACAAACGATATCGAACGCGATGCGATTACAGTGACATGGAAACCATGTCAGTAATGGTATGTACATCTAGATCTGATACATTATTGTCCGTGTCTCAGTTTTCAAAACAGCATTTCCTTTTCTAGTCTGCAGCCAGCAAGTCAGCCCATGTAAAACCGGATCAGGTCCCGAAGAAGATGTAATTCCCGTTCAGCACGTGCCACTGTCTCTGCGTGTTGTGTGTTAGGACGCTGCTTCCCTTTACGAAGTCTGGCAAGCCTGACACGTTCTTCTGGCAACATGTTTCTGTCTTCTTGCTTGATATACCAGAACACACACTTAGATTCCTCGCCAGTATCTCCATTACAAGAATATTCTAGGGCGATGTCATCCGATTCACACATCAGAATAGTTTGGTTGCCTGAATCTTGAACTACAACCTTTCGAAACTGTGTGTTTCTTTTGCTGTCTCGTATCGACGCTGCACACGTTTGTCTGTCAGAGTGGACACATACTCTTTTACAATACCAGTATGAAAACCCTCAACTGTGCAGTCAACTGTCTGTTCTTCGTCCACATCAGACAACTCAGGATACACACCGATCTTGCTGTCTGTTGCTGGTTCACACGGCAAATCAAGTGATTCTAGTGTGGCTGGGACATTCACTGCACTGTCAACACACAGCTCTGTGTACACGCTGGTTTGTTTTGATTCTGCATCCACTCTCTCACGATGCAGGGAGTCACTGTCAGACAACACCGGCTCTTCCAAAACACTGTCCTTGTTACACTGACGACTTGCCTGTCTTTCTTGATGTTGTTTACTTCTTTGGAGGTCGCGACGGATTTCGGAAGGGGGCTTCTTGCGAAAATACTGAACTCGCGAGTTACGGTTCAGCACTGGGTCCGCCATTTCTGTTGACACTGACTTGTCAGCTGGCTTCAGTCGCAAGACGAAGACAACGCTGCCGCTCTCCCCCGCGACTTTCCAGCTCGATAGGACGTTGTCGATCAGCAGGGCATTTAAGGTTGTCACTACGTTGGGAAGGCCAGTAACTGACATTTTAAAGGGCTTAAATGCAAAAATTGGAGCACCCTTCTAACACACCCCCTTTCAGTTCTCGTCCCGACACGCGGCCCCGAGAGAGTGTGATGAGAGGGAAAGGAACGAGAGCGAAGGAGAAGAGAGAGAGAAGATGAAGAGAAGAGAGAGGAGAGAGAGAGAGAAGTGAGTGAGAGAGAGAGAGAGAGAGAGAGAGAGAGGAGAGAGAGAGAGAGAGAGAGAGAGGAGAGAGAGAGAGAGAGAGAGAGAGATAGAGGAGAGAGAGAGAGGAGAGAAGAGAGAGAGAGAGAGAGAGAGAGAGAGAGAGAGAGAGAGAACGTAAGCCAATCTTATTCTGTTACTCGACTCCAAGATGAAACCGAGAGCTAACAATTGCACAAAACATTTAAACTAAGCCTTAAATTCTAGCTTAACTGTGTTGAGCATTGTCTTCTTCGCATGGCATAAAAAATGTACTTTGATATCTGCAAAGAAAAATGTGTATTATTAGCACAAAGAACATCAGACAACGGAAGATGAAGAATATTATGAATGAATTTTACTCTAAGATCTACATACATTGAACACATATATATCAAATGATATTCATCGTCACTTACATTCTTACAAAAAGGACACATTTTGTCTTGCAAACTAGGACTGTATCTGTGACGATTACTATTTAATGGTAATACATTTAATCTGCCTTGTGACAAAGCAACTTTAAAGCAATACACATCAATACTACAAATATAAGATTCCCTTTCAAACACAGTTTTAAATGATCTGTAAATGGAGTATCTGTCATGATCGTTTATAACACTTTGCCATTCCTGAAATAAACAATCTATCAGTCTTGCCTAAAAACCTGCATAAATTTGTACACATCCCAACACCCTGCTGTAACCATACAATATTAAAACCACACTCACATAATAACATCATGTTAGAAACCAGCATCTTTTGCATTATTATCAAGGCTTAGTTGCATTTCGTATGCTGACGAGTAATCTGTGATGGTCCATCTGAAGTATTTTTAAACCAAAATCAAAAAAGCAGAAATGCTGGTATTGACATATAGAGGGTATCTTCCAGTTCTCCGTCCCATTTTGTTAGGGTTTTGATGGGGAGCCCAGAAACGCTTGCATGCATTAAATGAATCTTTTCTAAACAGTCTAATCGACTTAATCCCCAAACTTCAGAAGAATACAATAATATAGGCTGTATTTTGATATCAAATACTTTAAAGTATATCTGACAGGTAATATCTTTGTTTTTCAAATACGCCTTTATTAAACGTTTTAATTAAGGCTTTCTTTCCTTTCATAATTTGATTTTCAGTTCCAACTTTGATGCTTAGCTTCGTTGAAAAATTGAATCCCAAATAACAATACTTATTTACTACTTCTAATTTAACATTTTCGAAAAACCATTCTTCATCTCTGCCCAAAAACCCACCTTTCCTAAAAACCATAATAATTTTTGTTTTATCTTTGTTTACTTTTAATTTCATTTTAGAACAGCATGCTTTGAGCACATTCAACTGAAGCACAAACAATTCCATGAGACCTGGCATTAGCTGAATGCCATGTTTACCTTTCGCAGACATATCATTTGCTAGCTGGATAATAAACATTTGAAACAGAGTTGGACTCAGTACACAACCTTGGCGCACCCCTATTGGACAGTCAAAAAGCTGTGTATATTCAATGTTGGATCTGACACATGAAACTAAAGCCTTGTACATTGCTTGTAGCGAACAGAAGAATCTTCCATTTACACCCTGGTTTCTAATGCACTGTAATAATTTATCATGCCTTACTGAGTCAAATGCCTTCTTAAAATCTACAAAAGCAACATACAACTTCTTACCTCTCTGGGACAAGCACTTCTGCACAACAGAGTATAAACAAAAAATATGGTCAGTAGTAGAATAATGCTTACGAAATCCTGCTTGATTTTCAGATATCAAGCTGTTTTCTTCCAACCAAGAGTAGAGCCGATTATTTAATATTGTGCTGTAACATTTTGAAATTGTACTTAGTAAAGATACACTTCTATAATTATCTACATTCTCTATGTTACCTTTTTTATGAATTGGAATGACAAATGGCCTTTTCCCATTCCTTTGGATATATGCCTTTCTTAAATACTTCATTAAATAATTTATGTAAAAAAGGGATAATAGTGTGGCTACCTGCCTTAAGCATTTCTGCAAGCACTCCATCCATTCCGCACGCTTTGCCACCCTTTAGTTTATTTACTGCAAGTGTTACTTCCTGCAAAGTTATTTCATCATTCAGTGCATGTTGGTCTTCCTCAGAAAGATCAAAGTGATCTTGATCTTCCTCATTGAAATCATCACTATTTGTAGAAAACACATTTTTGAAATGATTGTACCATTCATTGAGAGATATATTGTTTTTATGCTTTATTCTTTCTTTCCCGCATCCCAAGTCAGTTAACTGCTTCCAGAACTTTGTTGAATCTTTAATATTTGCACTAAGCATTTCAACATTTTCCAGTCTAAAGCTTCTTTTTTTTAATCTTAAGTAAACCCTTGTATTCTTTCCTTGCAGTAATATATTCTAATCTATCTTCGTCACTTCTAGACTTTCTAAAACTCCTCAAAGATTTTCTACATTTCTGTTTGGCTTGCTGACATTCATTGTCAAACCATTCAGAAATATGTTTTTGCAAATTAGGGCATACCTTTCTTTCCATACAACTACTGGCTGATAATAAACATTTTATAAACATATCGAGTGCACTGTCTACATTATCATCTGAAATACTAGCTGCTAACTGAATCTTACTCTGGAAATTAGCACTATTTAGATTGTCTACATAAACCTGTTCTTTCTCTTTATCCCATATAAGTTTGTTAATGTAGAAATTATCCCTTGTATTTTGATTTTTTTCAGTGTTGAGTGCTGTAGACCAGGTCAGTACAACTGGTAGATGATCCGATTCAGATGAATCTTCCACATCTAATGACAGACCACCAGACATCATATTATATAAATCATGTGACATGATAAAATAATCAACCGTGCTGCATCCTGTGTTACATATGTAGGTGTAGCTACCATCAAATTCATATTCACACAAGCCATTTAGAATAATAACATCAAAAGAATTACAAATTTCCAATAACTGATCTCCAAACATGTTTTTGTTTACATCATGTGATATTCTGCTAAAAGGAAATTAATAATCTAATTCATCATCTAAACCCTCGTTTAAGTTACAACAAGCATTATTTCTGGATGCAGTTCTTGCATTAAGATCTCCACATAATAGCAAATGAAAGTCATATAATTCATACAAATGCAACAGTGTTTGCTCTAATGTTTCCAAACCATATCCATTATCATTGTTTTTCCAAGCAACAGAGTCATGTGGTGGTATGTATGTACAAATCCAAAAGATATTCATATCGGTTCTGAAAAGTTGCTTATCAATATTCAGAATGATCATATTATTGTCTACATCAAAATCAACCCTAGTTACAAACTGTGCAAATGCCTTCTTTATCAAGACAATGACTAAATATCTACCCTAATAAGAAAATTTCTTTGCAACAGAGTTGAATAGAACATAATCACTGAAAAGGTTAGATTCAAAATTAGTGCCAACAAAAGTATAAAGTCATGGGATTTTATGTATGTGACAAAATCTGTAATTTCTAGCTTAGGAAGCAATCCATTTACATTACAGTTAAGGAACTTGACATCAGCATTATGAACACTATTTGCCAGAACAGTATTTACAGAAATCTTACTTGCTTTACGTCTGCTGTCATTTTTTCTCTCCTTTATTTTACTACTATTTACATTGGCCCGGCCGATTTCCTATTGTGGGGGAGAACCCCGTTCAGTGCGTGTTCTAGTGCGTCCTCTATCCTGAGCCCCTTGTTTTTGCTCATTAGACTGCACACGTCTAAAGCTGTCTAGAATGTGTTCTGACTGGCAGCCTAGCCCTGGCAGTCTTTCTCTGTTGGCTCTGTTTTGGGGAGGCCACCCCGGATTGCCTGTGCTCTCCAAGGGTACCATCCAAAGTGGACATATCTCTTGCCCCATTGGAGACTGAATCTGCCTGATGTGCGGTGTCAGTGCTATGATTGTTTTGCTCAGGGGCACCAGAGTCCTGCTGGACTGTGTGTTTATCCCTTGCCTTTGCCACAGCAGTTTCCCCTCGTTTCTTCCTGGTGCCTCCAGTGGCACCCTTTCCTTTCCCTAGTGTGCCCTTTGTTCGCCCTCCATAACCCTTCTGTTTATGCCCTGTACCTTCCTTTGCTGATGTCCAGCTGCTGTCAAAGCATTACTGGCGCCTCCTGTGCCTCTAGTAGCTTCTACACTGAGCATGTTCTCAGCTTCACAGGTTTTATTACCCGTTTGCTTTTTGCATGGAAGCATTCTGGTCTGTACCCTGTAGGTCTCCTGCCTCAGTGTTAGAGACAGGAGGTTTGTCGTCCAAGTCTTTTTCTTTGTAAGTACCGTCACTAATGTCCAGTTCACTGTCATCTCCATTGTAGCCTTCAGTCTGGGTGTTGTCACTGTCTACTCTGTCTATAACATCATGCTTACCTGGGGCCTCTTTTAGCAAACTAGTGGTTTTATGTGCTTGCATGTGCATTGACCGTCTTTGTGACTGTTCCTCAAGCAGTGTGTTTTGGATTCTAGATCCTCTGTCAGAGTCTGCTCCTGATGAGCAGTTCAGCTGGCCGAACGTGAGTTGTCCTGGTACAACAGGTTTGTTTTGATGACCGTTTTTTTTCTGTGTAAACTGGTCCTGTCTCCAGTTTTCCGACGATGTTTCAAGGTAAGTGCCTCTGTTTGAGTTCTGTCTTTTTTCTCTCACTGCTGAACCATCAGAGTCACAAGGTCTCTCTGTCACATCCTCATCATTCACATTTCTGTCAAGGAATGGTTTCTTACCTTGGTCTTTATACCTATAGAAAGCCTGTGACCTTTGGTCTCCTCTGTTGTACCTGGATGAGCGAGGCTGGCTGTTGTACCGTCCCCCTGACTTAGGCTGCCTTCTCTCCGCTTCTGCGCCTCTTCCTGCATGATCCCAATCCCCCTGACGATCCCACTGATGATCCCACTGCTGGCCCCACCGACGGTCCCCTGACGAAGCCCATGAAGACCTTGCTGATGATCCCGCTGAAGTTCCCACTGACGACCCCCCTGACGATCTTGCTGACGACTGCCCTGACGATCTTGCTGACGAATTTGCTGACGATCCCCCTGCCGCCCCTGTTGCTGAAGTCGTGGCCATTCTTCCACCTGCAGGACATGGCTGGCACCCCGTGGCTCCTGCTGCTGATAGTTGCGGTAGGAGTTGTAGCGTGATTGTGCTGGTCCTTTCTCCTTGACGTGGAGTCGCCCGTTTACAAAATAGGCCACTTTGCCCTGGTCCCTATGGAAATTCATCATTTCTCTCTGACGGGTGGTGAGATCAGAAGTCACTCTGATGTTATTTCTTCGCAGAGCCTCACGTAGTTCTTGGTCCCTGAGGATGCTGATTTTATCTCCCCACCGGCAGGATTGAACCAGTAGTGGGCGTGGCATGTCGTACTGGTGTCGGCTGCCTATTCTGTAGGCTCGTTCAATGTCCGACCTCTGCCAGACATCATCGGAGGAATGGTAGTTTAAGATGTCTACTATCAGTTCTTCATTTGACATTCCAGTCTCCGTACCATTTTCATCAATGCCAAAGAATTTTAAATTATTCTTCTTTGATTCAACTTCAGTGGCTTCTATCTTTTCTTCCACCCTGTCAATTCGCTCTGCCATCAACTCTCTTTCCTCTCGGAGATCTGTGATTTCTTCAGTATTTATCTCAACGATGGCTTTTAGCTTGCTTATTTCGGCCGTAAGACGTCGAAAATGCACATCCTGCTCTTGAAATTTTTCTTCTAGTAATCTGGCGATATTTGAAGATTGGAGCTGGAAACAGTTCATCAGTTGAGAAAATCTCCAGTCCACATGGAGAAACACACTGTTTTCTTCAGGCCCAGGGTTCAGTTCAATATCACTGCTGATCAACAGAACAACAGTGCATAAACAGAAAGCCAGTCTGCGCGACACCCGAAGAAATGTCAACATGAACATTGTGTTCACCCGGCTTGAAAACAGCCCGCCGGTTAGCATGATGAGAAAATGGCTACTTAGTATGCTTTGTTAGCAAGACAGGCACAACATTATATTTACAAATATCTGGAAAACTACACCATATTTAGTTTTGAATTTTATGGTCAGCTCAAGCACAAGCATTAAGTGTAGGCTAATATGAATACAACACTAGCGTTTATGTCCGAAGTGCAAAGCCGTTTCAAATTTACATTAATTTCTGTTAATCAGAATAATAGTTTTTGTATAATTTTCAATACCTGTTAGGTGCACTTCTGCACATGTAGGATACTCACGATCCTACAACAAAGGTTGGGATAAGAATCTTGATTTGTTTGCTTCTCGACTTGACTCGATTTTTTTCTAAGTCCAAAAAATCAGCAGTAGTGTAAATAATCATCACAGAGAGGGAAAGCAAAAAAATATACGTCCTCTCTCTTCGAGATCAGCTCACCAAGTCTGAGAGAGAGAGCGAGAGAGAGAGCGAGAGGAGAGAGAGAGAGAGGAGGGGAGGAGAGAGAGAGAGAGAGAGAGAAGAGAGAGAGAGAGAGAGAGACAGACGAAGACAAACAGACAGACAGACAGACAGACAGACAGAGAAATTGAAGGAAGACAGGTAGGAAAATAAGTGTGTTTTGAGGCTGGATTTGAAGGTATCAAGTGAAGGCTTTTGGCGAAGTGAAAGAGGGAGGTCATTCCAGGTGGATGGACCAGAAACAGAGAAGGAGCGACGGCCAACAGTGGTTTGTTTGAATCTGGGTGTTCGAAAGCACAAAGTATCTGCGGCTGAACGAAGGGAACGGGATGGAGTGTACAGATGAAACCAGTTACAGAGATAAGAGGGTGCAGATTTGTGGAGACATTTGAAACAGAGGGTATTGATTTTATACTCCAGTCTTTGTGAGACAGGCAGCCAGTGAAGAGATCAAAGAAGAGGAGTGATGTGTTCAGATTTTTTCTTTCTTAGGACCAGTCGAGCTGCAGTGTTTTGTATGCATTGAAGAGAGTGGATAGAGCCAAAAGAGAATTACAGTAGTCTAAACGTGAAAGAAAGGAGATGTGACAAGCTTGGAAGTTGCATCAGTGGACAGATACTTGCGAATCCCGCTTATGCGCCGTAATTGATAGTAGCAAGACTGGCAGGTCTGGGTGATGAATTTTTTCATAGAGAGTGTGTTGTCAAGAACTACTCCTAAATACTTCACAGAGTTGGACAAAGGAACTGACGTATTGTCGAATTCTATTGAAGTTTTTGCGATAGAGAAAAGTTTATGTTGGGTCCCTATGAGCATGGCTTCGGTTTTATCGGCATTAAGTTGTAACTTGTTCTGAGTCATCCAGTTTTGAATGTCTTGAAGGCAGTAGGACATATTTGTCAGGAGGGAAGGCAAGTTTTCAACAGTATCACTGCACTGAAGCTGAGTATCATCGGCATAGAAATGATGATCAATATGGTGGTTGTTTATTATATGTGAGAGTGGAGCAGTGTAGAGAGTAAAGAGAACAGGGCCCAGGACTGATCCCTGCGGGACTCCACATTCCATTATGACAGGTTTTGATTGAATTTTGTTTACAATAACTTTCTGGAACCTGTCTGAGGTATGAAGTAAACCAGGGAAGGGCTGTGCCGTTAATACCAAACGTATTTTGGAGGCGAGAAAGAAGAATTGAGTGATCTATGGTATCAAAGGCTGCAGATAAGTCAAGAAGAGTGAGGAGGGAGATTTTTCCTGCATCAGAAGCAAGTAGAAGTGTATCTAAAGTGTGGACTAGGGTGGTTTCGGTGCTGTGGTTGGGGCGATAGGCAGATTGAAAAGTGGGAAGGAGATCATTGGAATGAAGGTGACTGTTGAGCTGTTTGAGAACGACTTTTTCTAGTACTTTAGAGACTTGATATATTTAATGAAACTATGAAACATGCTGCTGAAGGCATGAAACAAAAGGTTAGTGCTACAGGGAGTAAAATAAAAAATAACTGGTTTGATACAGAGTGTAAAAATGCAAGAAAAAATGTAAGAAAATGAGATGTAAAAGATCACTGGGAGATGATGACCGACATAGATATTGTATAGCTAGGAGAGAATATAAAAACATGTTAGTTAGAAAGAAAAAGTATTATAATGATTCTTTGTTTAAACAGGTAACTGATTCAGTTAGTAATCAACAGAAGTTTTGGGAAAATGTTAAAGCCATACTTAAAAAGCGTGTGTATAATCAGAATAATATTATAATAGATGAATGGCATGAACATTTTAAAAGCGTACTGGAAAAGGAAATCACAGCTGATGCTGATGATCAAGAAAGTGAGTTTACACCCGACAACGAGTATACACAATATTTAGATCGCCCTATCACAAAACAGGAAGTACTAGATGCAATAAGAAAATTAAAAAATGGTAAGTCTGCTGGACCTGATGGATTGATAAATGAATTTTTTAAAAACCTAGGAGACAGTGCCGTAGATTTTCTTGTTAAATTGTTCAATGTTTTGTTTGATCAGGGGATCTATCCACAAAAATGGACAGAGTCAATAATTATTCCGCTGTACAAAAAAGGTGATAGCAATAACCCAAATAATTATAGAGGAATATCTTTATGTAGCGTAATGAGTAAACTGTATAGTTCTATTGTTAACAAAAGATTATCAGAATGGGTTGAATTAAATAATATAACAGGGGAATACCAGGCAGGTTTCAAAAAGGGTTACTGTACAGTTGACCATATATTTACTTTGTTTGCTGCTGTTCAGAAACAATTTATAAATAACCGTAAATTGTATGTTTCCTTTGTAGATTTTAAAAAGCTTTTGATTCGATTTCTAGAAAATTGTTGTGGCCTATTTTAACTAAAAATGGTGTAACAGGGAAACTTTATATGTGTGTGAAAAAAATGTATGAAGATGTAAAAGCAAGAATAAGGGTTGGTGCTAAGTTTAGTGATTTTGTATCATGTACTCAAGGCGTGAAACAAGGGGATGTATGTAGTCCTGTCCTATTTTCTTTATTTATCAACGAATTAGCTCTTGAAATTGTTGGAAAAGGAAAACATGGTGTTACATTTGATTTTATAGAATTATTTACTTTGCTCTTTGCTGATGATATTGTTTTGTTGTCTGAAACTGTTGTTGGTTTGCAGAATCAATTGAATAGCGTGTTTTATGCAGCTCAAAGATTAGAACTTACGGTGAATATGGACAAAACATAATAGTTTTTCGTAAGGGAGGTTATTTGGCAGCAAGGGAAAAATGGTTCTACGGAAATTCCAAAGTTTCAATTGTGAATGCATATAAATACTTGGGTATCTACTTTTCTAGCAAACTAAGTTTTTCCCTTGCTTGTCAAGATCTTGTTAGCAAAGGAAAGCGTGCTGTTATGAATATATTGCGTTTGTTATATAAGTTTGAAAATAATTCATCACGTTTATTTTTTAGGTTATTTGATTCGCAGATTCATGGTGCTGAAATCTGGGCCTTTCAAGCAGGGCGGGAAATTGAAAAATTACACTGTTTTGCCATGAAGCGTTTTTTGTTTGTTGATAAAAGAACTCCAAATGATTTACTCTATGGTGACCTTGGAAGATTTCCAATATATTTAAACTCGTATATTAAATGTATTAAATATTGGTTAAAATTAGTCAGTATGCATGAAGGGAGACTACCTGCCCAAGCTTATAAAACACTAGTTGATCTAGACAGCCGAGGTAAAATAACTTGGGCAACAAATATCCGCAAGTGTTTAGATAGTTATGGGTTTTCATGTGTGTGGAATAATCAGGGCGTAGGTTATCAAAAGTTTTTTGATTTGTTTTAAACAGCGCATAATAGATTGCAGGTGGCAAGAATGGACCAGACATATTGAGAATAGCGATCGGTTTTCATTGTATAAGCTTTTGAAAACAAATAACCTTACAGAACCATATATTGAAATGAATGTAAACAAGTTTATTAGATGTGCGCTGACTAAATTTAGATTTGGTGTCTCTGAAATAACAGTTCATAGTCAAAGATATAGAAAAGGTGAGAAAAACTTGATATGTCCTATGTGTAGACTTGAAGAGGATGAAGTCCATTTCATTTTTTCTTGTCCAGCACTAGATGACTTAAGAAGAGACTATATTCCTGAGAAATATTATCGCAGACCAGCTCACTTTAGAATGATTACGCTCCTGTCTTCCAAAAATGAAAATGTCATGAAAAATCTTGCTATGTATATCTATGTCTTTAAAAAGGAGAAGTAGTTTGATCTCATAACACAGAAAACATGTGTAACTTGGTGTGTATGTACTAAATTGTAGTTAGTTGGATAAAGATGTTTGTGTGCTTGAGTATAACATTATTATATATGTGTGTCATTTTGTAAACCCCTTCAAATGGGGCTATGGCCTTTCTTGAATAAATATCGTTATCGTTATCATTATCGTTATCGTTATCGTTATCTCTCTCTCTCTCTCTCTCTCTCTCTCTCTCTCTCTCTCTCTCTCTCTCTCTCTTCTCTCTCTCTCTCTCTCTCTCTCTCTCTCTCTCTCTCTATTCAATATATAATAGTATTTCAATAATAAAAAGCTAGAGGTAGTCAATAGTTACTGTTATTTAGGGTTTCAGTTTACAACAATGGTTAGTATGAAGAGAGGCACTAGCATTTAGTAATAAGGGTAAAAAGCAGTTGTACAATTAAACAGAGCTTTCCAAAAGTATAAAGAAATGACTGCAAATACTTTCTTTAAAATTTTTGATGCAAAAATGCAGCCTATCTTGTCTATTCATCAGAAATATGGGGACTATCAAAATTAGATCAGGTAGAAAAAGTTCATATGATGGCATGCAAACGATTCCTAGGTGTCCCAGTCAAAACCCCAAATAGAATGGTTTATGGCGATTTGGGAGATACCCTCTATATGTGAATTCTCTTGTCTCTGTTCTAAGATATTGGTTTTAAATTACTGCATATGAGTACTGAAAGATTGCCATATAAAGCATACCAAATGTTGTTTGAACTGGACAGAAATGGAAAATATTGCTGGGTGTCCAAAATAAGAGAAATTTTATGTGAGACAGGATTTAATTTTGTATGGTTACAGCAAGGAGTAGGTGATGTTAAAATGTTTTTGAAATTATTTAAACAAAGACTCATTGATTTTTTCATTCAAGAATGGAAGGCACAATAAGAGATCGCGAAAGGTATGAATGTTATCGTTCCTTTAAAATAATCTTCGAAAAAGAGAAATACATTTGCAATGTTGATACGTATTGTTTTAGGGTTGCTATATCGCAATTAAGATTTAATGCCCTCCCATTGAATGCAAATGCACACCGTTTCAGTAGTTTCATGCAGAAGAAAGTTGTCCGTTTTGCAGGACAGCAAGGGAAGATGAACAGCATTTTCTTTTTGTTTGCCCTACATATTCCCCTTTACGGGACAAATTCCTGAAGGACTTTCTTAGAACCCCCATCCACCCAGTGCTACAGGTCACAAACTGATAATGAAATGCATAAAACTGTCCAGGTATATTTTCCATTCAATTAACCTGAGAAAAAAGCATTTGATTGTATTGTAATTTCTTTTTAACATGAATGGGTTTTGTATAATATTGGCAAGATAGCTTGTGTGTTGCTGTTTGAAGATGCTTACCTGTTAAAAACCTATTGTTTGATGTGCGTTGCGTTTAAAAAAAGAAAAGGAAAAGAAAAAAGGTTTCATTTTAAAGGCCAAAAAATTTTGAAAGAAAATACATTTTTCAATTTTGAAAACGAAGTGTTTAGGGTTCTATTAAAAATTTAAATTTTTAAATTCCCCTCATTGTGGGAATGGTTTCGTGTTTTGTGGAAGTTGTGTTTGGGGGGGGCGTGCGTTGTTCGTGCCCGAATTTTTTTGGGGTTCTGAGGTTTTGGATAGGGGGGGGTCCTGAAATGAATGCTTGTCAGGTTCATTTTTAATTTCCGGGAAAAGCATTTGATTTATTTGTTAATTTCTTTAAACCATTAAGGGGTTTTGTATTTTGGAAGTACTTTGGGCTGTTTGAAAGATGCTTCCTTTTTAACACTATTTTTGTTCGTTCATTTAAAAAATTAAAAGAAGAGTTGTCAAAACCCCCCATTTTTAAAAATTTTGTTTTTGTATTGGTGATGCGAGTCATTCAAAAAAATTTAAAGTTTGGGTTTCAGGTTGGAGTTTTCTTTTTTATATTTTTATGATTATTTGTTCTTTTTTTTGTTTTTTGGTTTTTTATATCGTGCATTTTTTCTTTCTTATTAGTTTGTGTCGGGCCTGCATTTTAAAATAATTTTATTTTAATTTATTTAAGTTTATGATGAGATGATGGATGATGAAAGGGTAAATGTGTAATGTGCTGTTTTTGGGACAAAAACCCAAAAGCGTTACCACTTAACCTTTTTAAAGGGGCCCCCCCCCAACCAATCTTAATTTTTAGTTTTAAATAGGCCAAGGGCCCAAACATTAAACAAACAACAACAACCCTTTTCACTACCCCACACACCACACTCCACCACACCACCACACACTTTTACACCCAAACCACCCCCCCAAAAAAAAAACAAAAAAAAAACGAGTATAATTTGTAGAGGGAGATATAATATTATGTGTTGAAAAAAGGGAAATATTTTGGGGAAATAAACAAAGCGAAAATTTTCAAAAGGTGAAATAAATATTTTCTTAGCCAAAATGCACAAAACCAAAATCCAAAATCCCAAAACCCTAAAAACAACCCAACCCACCAATAAACAACACAAAACCACAAACAAAAACCAACAACATTACAACAAACAAAACGATTTACATTTTTAATTTAATTTTGTGGAAACAGGAGCATGAAATGAAAGAGGGGAATCTTGGGTTTTTTTTCTTGAGGACTAAGTGTCCAAAAGGGGCCATTCAAATTGAGGACAAGGGAAACAGAGAAAGGGTTTGGAACGGGGTCGACTACAGGGTTGCAAGCGGAATCTGCAGAAGCAACAGGGAAACCGAGGAGACTTTGGGTGTGTTTTGTGGCTTAACAAAATACTTTTTTAAGTTTTTTTGTAAGAATAAGCCCAAGGGGGTTAATTTTCTAATTTTTTTCTTTTAACAGTCGCTCCCAATTTTAAATACGACATAATCCTTTTTTAAAAGTTGAAAACGTGGGGAATAATTCCCAAAGGGGAAGTCCGAAGATCAATGGAAACGGGATAAGGCATTTGTGTTCAAGTAACATGACCCCTTTGGGAAAATTTTATTAACATAAGGGATTTTTTTTTTTTGATATGGATGGGGGTTTTATACAGTTTGTTCAGGACAAAAGAAGGGAATTAATAAAAAAAGTAGAAATAACAAGGAAAAAAGAAAGAATTTAAATGACAGAAGAAAGAGTGAAATAGAAGAAGAAAAAGGAGGAGGAGGATGGGAGGAGGAGGAGAGAGGATAGTGGGAGATGGAAGAGAATGGGAAGGACAAAAAAGAGGAAAAAAAAAGGGAAAGAAAAATTAACAACAGATTAAAAGGAAAGGGAGAAAAAAGCAGAACAAAAAAGAGAAAAAATAAAAGCGAAAAATAAAATAAGTACAGGGGAAGATCTCAAACACACCAGTAAGCAAGGCACAGGGACAGGGGAGAGAAGGAGAGGGAGGAGATGATAATGACCATGTCAGTTGCGCCAAGATCGTGGTACTCGCACGAAACAGAGGTATATCTTCCTCGTCCATCGGGATCGATGATGACCATCTATTCATCCTGGGATTGGGAGGGTCCATTTCTGTGGGTGCGAAGATGACTTCTTTGGCCAATCCGCGCTTGAAAAGTTCTTGAGCAGTATGGACAGGGTATAGTGGCTGCTTTTGGAGACTTGGAGGCTCTATCTTTCCTGTCTTGCCTGCGTTGCTCAGCTGTCGCAATTCTGTTTGCTTCGTGGGCCTTGGCGCCACTGCGTACAGCTGCTCGCCACTGTGGCCTCTCCATTGCTGTTTGCTCCCATGAGTTTATCTCAATGTTCAAGGCTTTCAGTGAGGCTTTCAGAGTGTCCTTGAAGCGTTTCTTCTGGCCTCCCTGGGAGCGCTTTCCATGCTGAAGTTCGCCAAATAGAAGTTTCTTGTGGAGCCGATGGTCTGGCATGCGAACTACATGGCCTGCCCAGCAAAGCTGGGTCTGCATCAGGATGGTGTGGATGCTGGGAAGGTTTGCTCTAGTGAGCACCTCAGTGTCTGGGATCTTGATGCCAAACAGTTTTCTCAAACAGGTGGTGTGGAAGTGGTTCAGCTTTTTAGCATGGCGTTGGTAGACTGTCCATGACTGAGCCATAGAGCAGGGTGGTGAGCACTACCGCTTGGTAGACCTTGATCTTGGTTTCTGTTGAGATGCCTCTCCTGTCCCACACATTCTTTCGAAGTCTGCCAAAGGCAGCGCTTGCTTTGGCGAGTCTGGTGTTGACCCTCATCATCAATGGCTACTGTGCGGGAGAGAGTACTGCCAAGATAAGTAAATTTGTCCACTGCTTTGAGTCTATGTCCATTTACGGAGATGTTTGGTTCAACGTAGGGCTTCCCTGGGGCAGTCTTCTTGGTACTGATTGTCAACCCAAAGTTGTCGCAAGCATCAGAGAACTTGTCAACACTGTCTTGCAAGTCGGCTTCAGAAGCAGCATTGAGGGCGCAATCATCAGCAAACAGGAAGTCGTTGATGATATCTGTTGAGACCTTGGTTTTTGCTTGAAGCCTCCTGAGATTGAAGAGTGATCCATCATACCTGTACCTGATGCTGACACCAACATCCAAATCTCTGAACGCATCTGACAGCATTGCTGAAAACATGAGGCTGAACAGGGTGGGAGCAAGAACACAGCCCTGCTTCACTCCATTGGTGACTGTGCCGAGGTATATATATATTTACCAATCACCGCGCGGCGCCGTGTCAATACTGCTAGCTTTGAGTGGTTTGCCATGGGGCTCCCGAGCTACCTTTTTTTGAAAAATATGGATTTTGAATGTGGAGTAAGAGTGGGTTTTGGGATTTTCGTGTTGTTGATTTTTGGGGGGTGAGGTAGGTTTTTTATGGTAAGTTTTAATACAACCATTCCAAGCAATCAAGGGGGACGGGATAGCTCAGTGGTCGGAACACTAGCTTTCCCCCAGCCAAGTTAAGCAGCGTCAAGCGTGGTTACCACTTGGATGGGTGACCGTTTGCACGCCTTGGCTTCAGTACAGTTCCCCCAGTTCACCCAGCTGTAAATGGGTACCTACCCTCTTTAGGGTTAGGGAAGATAAAGCAGCGAGGGAGAGGAGATGGGCGCCGCCCTCAATATGCTGGCCCCTAGAGAAGTGAGGTCTCTGACTCCCCTATGACCTTAAAGGTTATGGGACACCTTTACCTTTTATAATCCAAGCCCTAGACCTCCTCCCACCCCAGACCTACCCCAAACCAAACCAAGCCAAGCAAGACAAAAACCGATTGTTATAGTCAGTGCTTTAAAAGAAATTATCATAGAGGATGGTATAGTGGTGGTGGTGGTGGTGGTAATACAGAGAAAAAATATAGCAATAGACAGACTACTGACTAGTGTTTACAGAAGGGGCAGAAATGCAGAATTGTAAGCCCCCGAGTAAAGTATGAAAGAAAGTTGAAGTCATTTTTGCAATATTTTCTGTCACAGGAGATTGACATATTTGTATCATAAAGCCCATGATTTCCTGGGTTTAGCGTGTGGTGAGCATAGTAGGATTGTTACAGTGTGAATATTAATCTGGATTGTTATATGAAATTAAAGCAATTTCCAAATAACTACCCTCATCATACTCCCCATCCCCAGACCTACCCTCATCATACTCCCTCTAAACCTCCTCCTCCCTCCCCAGATCTACCCTCATCATAATCCCCCTAAACCTCCTCCTCCCTCACCAGACCTACCCTCACCATACTCCCCCTAAACCTCCTCCTCCCTCACCAGATCATACTCCCTCTAAACCTCCTCCCTCCCCAGACCTACCCACATCATATTCCCTCTAAACCTCCTCTCCTAAACGTCGTCATACTCCCCTACCCTCACTACCCTCACATACTCCTCCTTAAACCTACCCTCATCATACTCCCCCTAAACCTCCTCCTCCCTCCCCAGACCTACCCTCATCATACTCCCCCTAAGCCTCCTCCCTCCCCAGACCTTCCCTCATCATACTCCCCTAAACCTTCCTCCCTCCCCAGACCTACCCTTCATACTCCCCCCTAAACCTCCTCCCTCCCCAGACCTACCCTCATCATACTCCCCCCTAAACCCCTCCTCCCTCACCGCCTACCCTCATCATACTCCCTCTAAACCTCTCCCCACCAGACCTTCCCATCATCACCCCCTAACTCCCCCTCCATCACCACACCTCCCTCCACCATACTCCCACCATACACCCCTCCTCAGACATACCCCCATCATACTCCCCCTCAAAATCCTCCCTCCCCAGACCTACCTCCACCATATTCCTTTTTTTCCTCCTGACTACCTCCACTTCCTCCTTCCCCAGACCTACCTCCACCATACTCCTTCCCTTCCCATCTCATGCGACCTACATTTTTTAAAATTTTATTTAGTGCATGATTTCTGTCAGGACAGAAAGGGACACAACTGTGGGGTAGGGTGCAGGCATGGCAAGCAAGGAAGGCAGAAAAACTCCTTACTGAAATTCGAACCCGTGACACCAAGGAACATGCAGACCGCAAGTCCGTTGTCTTATCCAACAGGCTACAGTGCCTGTCTCTTCGCTAACCTAAAATGGAAAAATATATATCTGAATTCAGGCTGAGAAGCACGTGTGATATAGACAATACATATTGTGCTGTATTGGGTTCTATTTTATCGTATTGTTCCAAAAAATTGTTGTTTGTCTTATTTTTATTTATTTTTTTGTTTTATTTTTCTTTCTGGTTGGGTTTTTCGGACAATAACCTTGTTTTCTTTAGCTTCCCGTAAATTAAGGGAAAAAAGGCCAAGATCCATGAACTCTGCATTTTTTATTTGAGTAGTGGTCAGTGGTCAGTTGATGGAAGAAAATGAGGAAATTGTTTATTTCCTTTATTTCCTGTTTTGATTTTATACTGTAATATTTGACCATTTGACATTGTGGAACAGTGGGGTTGGTGTGTGTGTGTGAGTGTCTGACTGTCTGTCGTGTGTGTCTGTGTGTGTCTGTATGTCTGTGTGTGACTGTGTCTGTGTGTCTGTGTCTGTGTGTCTGTGTCTGTGTGTCTGTGTGTCTGTGTGTGTCTGTGTGTGTGCGTGCGTGCGTGTGTGTGTGCGAGCGTGTGTGTGTGTGTGTGTGTGTCTGTATGTTGTGTGTGTCTGTGTCTGTGTGTCTGTCTGTGGTTGTGTGTGTCTGTGTGTGTGCGTGCGTGGGTGTGTGTGTGTCTGTGTGTGTCTGTATGTCTGTGTGTGTCTGTATCTGTGTGTCTGTCTGTGTGTCTGTGTGTGTCTGTGTGTGTGCGTTTCGTGTTTTGTGTGTGTCTGTGTGTGTCTGTTTTGTCTGTGTGTGTCTGTGTCTGTGTGTCTGTGTCTGTATGTCTGTGTGTGTCTGTGTCTGTCTGTGTGTCTGTGTGTATGTTGTGTCCCGTTTTGTGTCTGTGTGGTGTTTTGCGTGCGTGCGTGTGTGTGCGTGCGTGTGTGTTGTGTGTGTGGGTGTGTGTGTGTGTCTGTGTGTGTCTGTGTGTGTGTTGTGTGGTGTCTGTGTGTGTGCGTTGGTGTGTGTGTGTGTGTGTGTGTGTGTGTGTGTCTTTGTGTCTGTGTGTGAGTCTGTGTGTGTGTGCGTGCGTGTGTGCGTGTGCGTGTGTGTATGTTGTGTCTGTGTGCGTTTCGTGCTTTTGTGTTTTCTGTGTGTGTGTCTGTGTGTGTGTGCGTGAGTGTGTGTGTGTGTGTGTGTGTGCGTGCGTGTGCGTGTGTGGTGTGTGAGAGGAGAGAAAACTCAATGAGTGAATCAATGAATGATATTTTAATACGAAAAAATACAGATTTTGGGGCCAAACCGTCCTTACAATCTGTCCTTGCATACATACATCAAAACAATCAATGAAATATTTGATGCCTCTATCGTTGAATAATCACAGAATTTCCAGAATGGAAATGCTGTTTTACTGACATGTCCCCCCTCCGACCAACACCCCCCCCCCCCCCCCCCCACCCCCCCCCCCCCCCCCCCCCCCCGGTATCCCCATGGGGGTACTCTTGCCCAAAATGAAAATCTCTAAGGATTGGATTTGGGTTGGGTTATAATTATTCAAATGGATTGCGTTGCAACGGATTGGATTTGAATGGGGTTACGTTAACATTGCAATGCATTGTATTTTTCTACATTTTTCTTGTGGTGTAGTGTAGTGTTTTTAATAATAATAATAATAATAACAACAATAATATAATAAATGGAACTTATATAGCGCTATATCTTGCAAAGACAAATCAAAGCGCATACATTCAACCTAATCTTACACAGTCACGCAATCAATGATAAATAATCAATATTACAAACATGGTGCGCTGCAGAAAAAATCTATGAAATAAAATTTCAAAAGGTAAATGTTTTTCAAAAGCAACACACACGCATCACACGTTCGTATACTTTAGCAGGGGGATAGGGATAGTTCTGATATGAAAAAAGGTCAAGTTAGTCAAGTCAAAAACACTTTAATCATCCCAGAAGGGCAATTACAATATGACAGGCACATTGATACCTATAATTATCTCACAAGAAACAAGAAAAACACATTTCGATTGTATAAGCATTCCAAATAGCTTAAAAAATTATCATACACAGACCAAAAACCCCCACACACACACACACACACACACCCCACACACACCCCAAAACCCCCACACCCACACCCCACACACACCACACAAAACCCACACACACCCACACACCCCCCACACACCCACACACACACACACACACACACCACACACACAACCACCACACACACACACACACACACACAAAACACCCAAAACACCACACACACCAAAACACACACCCCCACACACACACCACCACACCCCACACACCCCACACCCCACAACCACACACACAAAACAAACACACACAACACACAACACACCCCCCAAAAACCCCACACACAACACACACACACACACACCACACCCCACACACACACACACAAAACCCCACACACACACACACACACACACACACACACACACACACACAACACACACACACACACAACACACACACACACAACACACAAAACACACACACACACACACACCCCACACAAAACACAACACCACACACACAACACCACACACAACACACACACACACACACACACACACACACACACACACACACACACACACAACCACACCAAAACACACACCCCACACACACACACCACACACACCACCCCACACACACACACACACACACACACACACACAACCACACACACACACACACACACACACACCCCACAACACCACACACACACACACACACACACACACAAACACACACACACACACCCCCAACCACACACACACACACACACACACACACACACACACACAAAACACACACACACACACACACCCACACCCACACACCAAAACACACACACAACACACACACACACACACAACACACACACACACACCCACACACACACACAAACACACACACACACACACCACACACACACACCACACACACACACACACACACACACACACACACACAACACACACACACACACACAACACCACACACACACACACACACACCACACACACACACACACACACACACACACAACACACACACAACCACACACACACACACACACACACACACACACACACCCCACACACACACACACACACACAACACAGGAAACACAAAACCAAAAAAAAAACCCACCACAACCACACACTCACACACAACACCCCACACCAAAACACACACACCACAAACACAACACACAACACACAACCCCCCACCAAAACCAACAACAACAACACACCACACACACAACAACACACACACACACACACACCCAATTAGAAATCATCTTTAACCCAAAACAAGATACGGAAAGACTTATTTTTTACAGCACACACACCACCACACACGCACACAACCAATAGCGAATAAAACTTTTATGCTTTTAATTTAAAATTGATATGGAACAAAGGATTTTTTTTATTTTTTACGTGGACACAAAGCGGCGTCCCGACATAATGAAATTGTAAGAATAACAGGATATCACCAAAACAGCGGCGCACAAACCACCTAATTTGAATCCTTTTTTCTAATTTAAACAAAACTAAACAACCCAAGATACTTTTTTTAACACAAGGGTCCAACAATGAAAGCAAAAATTAACACTTCTTTAGGATTGAAGAACAAGGAAATATTTTTTTTTTTTCAACAAAAAAGAGTTAAGCGCCAAAATACATCGGGACTTTGACAATAGCGGAGGGATCCGAGTTGTCATAAAATGTTAAAACTTTTCTTCGAGTTCACTTCTTGATTTAAATTTAAATGTCAGAATGTACCCCTCTTCGAAACTAGAAATCTTGTTTTAAAAACTTTTTAGATACCAAACAATTTAGAATAGTGAGGCCGGACCTTTGTTGGGAGATCGAAAAGAGGCAAAGAGCCCCTTAAATTCCAAAATGGAAGCTGTGAAATTTTTTACGGCATTTGACTTGTTCTTTGTTCCTTTTGGATGCGCAGGTTTTTTCTCCGGTTTATTTGTTTGTCCATTTTTACCGTTAAGCAAAACATTTATATACTTTGTGACTTGAGGGGCATGATCAGAAGTTTTCCAATCTTTTCTTTTTAAATTTAATAAAATTTTTGATAAATTTTCAAAAAACATACATCAGTATGATTCTTTAAAATTAGCGGTCGTGTGTTCCCCTTTGAGTTTGGGGCCCTGTAAATTGCACGTGAAACACGACCAAACTACCAAGTTCTTCTTAGATTGGTAACTGCTAGACTGAGGATTGCCTCAGTGGTTTCGATAAAGACAACTTTAAAACATTTTCCTGGATTACCGCCACAAATGACGAGAACCGTGGGACTCACCTGGGCCCTAATCCTTCCTTCCTTGAGCACTCGTAACCCAAGGACAATCTTTCTGACAAGCTTTCCTTTTAAAGACTTTGAATTGTGTTTATGGTATTGTGGACCTGTGATGAAAGGGTTCCCCTTGCCAGTTTTTAATTTCACTGTTTAAACTCTTGTTTCCCATCCAATTTATCCTTTCCATCCTTGACAGCTATAATTACTCAGTTAAAGCAATTGCTCCCTTTAAATCTTACATTTGCAACGTAACTTTCCAATAAGTACATTTTATTTTTCTGAAAATTTGAATTTCTAACAGAAAAACCGTTAACCCGGTCAAAGAATAAACCCTGACCCCCATTTTAAAATGTTCTCCCCCGCTTCCTGGAGGGGCATTCCGTCGTTAAAACGACCCACAACTCCTTCTTCTGTCCTCCCTTCTTTTACCTAACTTTCGAAGTTGGGAACTTACTAATTACAAACCCACCAACTTTTGCGTCTTTTCCCCAACCGTAGAATAACTGCTCTTCAACTTCCAAACGTTTTCGGGCATCCTATCACTCCCACCCCTCCAAGTTATCCTTCCTCTGACTTAACTTCCCTAACCAACTTCCCGAACCAAATCTTCCTCTTTTTCAACCATTCTTTTCAGCTGGTAAGGCAACGCAAGAAGGTATTTAACTGGTCTATTTATGTTCCAATATGAACATGAAATTTTATAACACTTTTGACAGTTTCTTTTTCAACTTCAAACCTATCAAAAAAAATATGACCCCAACCCCGGCATAGCTTTCCAAACTTCCACAAGCTGCTGAACGCCTTCACACTCTCTACAATTACCCCTTTCAAAACCCAAGTTTCTCGAACTCTGTGACCTCACCTCCCACGCCTCCTCTTACCATGTGGCTGTTACACCCTGCATTTGCTCCAAAGCGTAAAGCAGAACTAACGCATGGCAAAACAACGAAATTAATAAGCATCTCTCAGAAACCTGTAACAACAGTTTTTTAACTTTCGAAAAAACAAATACTCTTCCAACTGTGCCCCAAGAAATCTCTTTTTCTTACCCCTACTCTTCCCTTTGGAGTGAAGCAAAGCCCTCGCTTTTTAAAACCAATCGGGAACTTCTTCCATATTTTTGATTCTTTTCTGAAAAACCTACATTCGAACTGGTGAATCCTTTCCGCCTCATTACTGTCCCCTTTTTTACTTTATCCACATAGAAAAAAAAATAATAGAAAAAATGAACTAAAAACTTGACTTATACAAATCTCTCTTTAACATCCAAACATTATACCAAAAGTAAACTCATTCTTTTTGGAAATTCACACTCTCAAAACTGTAAAATTAAAAAAAATACGACCTAATGAAGAATTATGATGTTTCCAAATCTACCTTTTATTTTAAATCTGAAAAACTAACTCAAACATTCCCAAAATTTTTCTAACATTGCCAAAAAAACAAAGAAAAAAAGTAACCCCTAAACACTCAAGCTGATAAAAAATTCCTTTCACACTGTACAGCCTTCAAAAAAACCACTCAATTCCCCCGCCTCAAAACCATGATTTTCACACCTTCCTGGATTCAACCTTTCTCCATTTTGACGCGTAAACAAACTCAAAACCTGCCAATGGATCAGCCCAAATTAGTTAGGCTTTTTTCATCTTTACACCCCCACTGTACATTATTAAACGCAACATCCCAAAGCGAGGCTCTAAAACGGCAGTGGCCCCAAAAGCCAAAACGGAAATTAAAAGGCCCCCTCTTGAAAACAAGTAAAAACAAATTCAAACTTTTTTTCAGAAAAAAACAAGTTTAAAAATCTTTCTCAAGTTCTTGACACGGCAATGAAATCTCTCTTCTTTAAAACTATTTTTATCGGGAAACAAGCCTCTTGCCTTTCCCTCCCCCCACCTGACTTCTTCTTATTTTTGCATTCTTACTGGTCCAAACCCCGCCAAACTGTCACTCCTTTTCACCTTTTCATTCTTTTTTCCCCAATCACTTTACTTCCTCCACGTAAAAAATCCGAATTCTAAAAAAGAAAAAAACGGAGCACATTACCCCCCTCTTGCGATCTCTCCACTGGCTGCCTGTGCCACAGAGAGTAAAATATAAGATCAGTACCCTCTGTTACAAATGTCTCCACAAAACTGCACCTTCCTACCTCTGTGAATGCCTTAACCTGTACACTCCTTCACGTTCTCTCCGCTCTGCTGCAGATACCTTGTGCCTACGAATACCTAGATTCAACCAATCTACTGTTGGCCGCCGCTCTTTCTCTATTTCGGGTCCATCGACCTGGAATGAGCTCCCTCTCTCTCTTCGCCAGAAGCCTAGCTATGGCACTTTTAAATCAAGCCGCAAGACATATTTATTTCAAACCTAAGATTTCCCCCCTCCTGTCTCATATCAGAACTATCCCACCCTTCACTAACCCATGTCCTATCACCCTGCTAAAGTATATGACCTTGTGTGTGTGTGTGTGTGTGTGTGTGTGTGTGTGTGTGTGTGTGTGTGTGTGTGTGTGTGTGTATACCAACTTGTAATGAGGTGGCTGCTAGTTCTGTAGTCTTGTAAGGAGGGTAGTTAATAGGGGGACTGGTAAGTGGGGGGTAGCTAGTAGGGGGACTGGTAAGTGGGGGGGGGGGGGGGGTAACTAGTAGGGGGACTGGTAAGTGGGGGGTAGCTAATAGGGGGACTGATAAGTGGGGGGTAGCTAATAGGGAGACTGGTAAGGTGGGTAGCTTGTAGGAGGGACTGGTAAGGGGGGGGGGGGGGGTAACTAGTAAAGCAAGCGGGGTAGCTAGTAGAGAGGCATAAATATATCACTCTGCTTCCTGCTTTACCACTACTGGGGCATCTGAGTAACACCCTCTTGGCACAACTGACATGGTCATTATCGTATCCTCCCTCTCTTTCTCTGAGATCTGCTTGACTGATGAGTTACTTATTCATTCTTTTGATTTGTTTCTTCCTTTTTTCGTGTCTCCCTTCAATCTTGAATTTACATCTTCTCTCTCTCTCTCTCTCTCTCTCTCTCTCTCTCTCTCTCTCTCTCTCTCTCTCTCTCTCTCTCTCTCTCTCTCTCTCTCTCTCTCTCTCTCTCTCTCTCTCTCAGAGAAAGGTAGAAATAGAAGAGAGACTTCTATTTCTACCTTTCTTCATGCATTCATTTTATCTTTAATTTTTCTTTCCTTGTTTTTTAACCTCTTTTTTATAGCCCATTCATTCTACCCATCCATCCATGCAGCATTTTAATCATTCTCTCATTAGTATTACGCGTTCCGGTGCCTGTCATTTACATTGCAAAGCTTTATCTGTTTGTCTGTTGGGCATTTCCTTCCTTCCTTCCTTCCTTCATTCATTTATTTATTTATTTATTGATGTATTCCGTCATCGTGTTTGTAATCTGTTGAACGGAAATGTCTGTATGAAAAGTAGGCAGCGATCTGTATAAGAACAAAACAATAAAAGATAAGGACATTAATGTCTATATACATTTTCAAAGGGAAACATGTAACACAGATAAGTCCATCTTTAAGAACAACAAAACAAAACTACTTCCCCACTTACTGGTTTGTTTTATTTGTTTGCTTCCTGTTACTTTTTGGGTAAAAATTGTTTCTCTGGATTTTTTTAATTCGTTTTTTCTTTGGGTTTAAAGAGATGTCTATTCAGTATCACATGATTACAATAACAAGCAAACGGCTTTAAAGGGTGTGCTTCAAAGGCAAAGCATTTCATATTTCGTTTGGCAGCTGGTATACATACATATCAGTTACTTTGAAAATAACATCATCTGCTGCAAACGCATATAGATACAAAATATCAAAGTACAGAAGTATGGAAAAAAACATGAAAAAGTAACACACAGACAAACAGACAAATGAACAGGCAAAAACTGAGACTCGGGAGAGACAAACTCCACCTAAAATTCCTTAAGTTATGAACATTGTCAAGAAATGGGCGAGTACGCAGATATTCTCTACACTAGTATGAAGCATAATTACCTTATAAAGGAAGCAGCAGTATTAGAGATAAATTCCTGTACAGCCATAAATATCAGCATGTATGTCTTCCAAAGGAGAGCAATTTGTATGTCATTCTGAGGAAGTTGAAAAATGGGTTTTGGCACATGCAATTAACCATTTTACAAAAATATGTCATTTTATGTCTTTTTCTTAGCTCACTGAGTGAGCACAAAGTTTATTCTGTATACAGTTTCTCATGGCTAGTTCCACAAACCGCTTCAACAATTATTCGCATCACTTCCAGGAATTTGCTTTAGTGCAGATAGTAGCGGAGGAAAACAAGCGCAGGTAACCACAGACAACTTCTCAATCATTTTGATAAGCCCAGATATTAGCACAGTGAATGTCTATTGTCAGTCTGTACTCCAGGTGCTAGGAACGATGTGGGCCATGGAGCAGAAGATGCTGCTGATGGTGATGATGGTGATAGTGGTGATGACGGGGCTGGGGCAGGTGCAGGCTTACAGCGGCAAAGTCCTGCTGGTCTCCATGGACGGCTTCCGCTGGGACTACCTCCACAAGGTGCCGGGAGTGCGGCACTTCCCGCGTCTGGCAGCCACCGGCTGTAGCGTCCACCACGTCAACAACCCCTTTGCTACAAAGACGTTTCCCTGTCACTACACCATTGCTACAGGTCAGTTTCCCTGTCACTACACCATTGCTACAAAGACGTTTCCCTGTCACTACACCATTGCTACAGGTCAGTTTCCCTGTCACTACACCTTTGCTACAGGTCAGTTTCCCTGTCACTACACCATTGCTACAAAGACGTTTCCCTGTCACTACACCTTTGCTACAGGTCAGTTTCCCTGTCACTACACCATTGCTACAGGTCGGTTTCCCTGTCACTACACCATTGCTACAGGTCAGTTTCCCTGTCACTACACCATTGCTACAAAGACGTTTCCCTGTCACTACACCATTGCTACAGGTCGGTTTCCCTGTCACTACACCATTGCTACAGGTCAGTTTCCCTGTCACTACACCATTGCTACAAAGACGTTTCCCTGTCACTACACCATTGCTACAGGTCAGTTTCCCTGTCACTACACCATTGCTACAAAGACGTTTCCCTGTCACTACACCCTTGCTACAGGGGCAGTTTCCCTGTCACTACACCTTTGCTTTCAGGTCAGTTTCCCCCACTAACCATTGCTACAAAGACGTTTCCCTGTACTAACTTTGCTACAGGTCAGTTTCCCTGTCACTACACCAATTGCTACCAGTCGGTTTCCCGTCACTACACCATTGCTACAGGTCAGTTTCCTGTCACTAAACCATTCTACAAAACTTCCCCGTCACTTCACCATTGCTACAGGTCAGTTTTTCCCCGTCACTTTCACCATTTGCTACAGGTCAGTTTTTCCCCGCATTGTAAGGGCAGTTTCCTGTCATTGAAGGCGTTTTCCCTAATCCCTATCTACTCCCTAAACCTCCACCTCCTACCCAGACCTACCCCCATCTACTCTCCCTAAAACCCCCCCTCCCCCCCAGACCACCCTCCATACCCCCCTAAAACCCCCTCCTCCCCCCACCTGAACTCTACCCCCATCATCCCCCCTAAGCCTCCCCGACCCTCTACCCTCATTAACTCCCCCCCAAACCCCCTCCTCCAAAAGAACCCCCCTCATTATACTCCCCCCCAACCCCCCCAAACCTACCCTCACCATCCTCCCCCAGACCACCCCAAAAACTCCCCCCCAAAAACCCCCCCTCCCTCACCAAAACCCCCTCACCTCCCCCTAACCCCCTCCCCCCTCACCTGAAACTCTCCCTCACATACCCCCCAAAACCTCCCCGCAAAGACTACCCTCATCTACCCCCTAAGCCTCTCCGCACCAAATCTACCCCATTTACTCCCCTAAACCTCCTCCCCCCCGAGACCCACCTCATTAATATCCCCTAAACCCCCCAAACCCACCCTCCCCATCCCCCTCAGAGACTACCCTTTTATCTCCCCCAAAAACCCCCCCTCCCTCACCAAACCCACCCTCACATCCCCCCCTTAAACCCCCTCCCTCCC
>CM054136.1:68404191-68427812 GCA_028751875.1 Rapana venosa | reverse complement strand
TGATCGTGGTCGACGTCAGGGGGGGTAATTTGTTTAATTAAAAATAGCCTGATGAAGCATGTGAAAAGTGTTGATGTAAACTATGATAACATGTTGTTGTTTCTCATTGATAAAAAGCTGTTGCATCTGCCTAGTGATATTTTATATGTATGTGCTATGTACCTCCTGAGAGGTCATTGATAACGGCATTGCTCAGGTTGAAGAGTGTTTGTTTGAATACCTTTGTTTACATAATGATGTTTCAGTACTAATGTGTGGAGACTTTAATGGAAGGACAGCTGATATATTTCCAGACAGCAGTGACGATTCTCAACAATTTTCATTGTTCGACAAATTTAACCAGGCAAAATTAAACAGATGTTCTGAGGACAAGGTATTAAATTCATATGGAAAACTGATGTTAAATATGTGTGCTGCACTTGAGTTATTTATTTTAAATGGTGTTTGTCATAATGATACTGATGGTCGTTTTACCTTTGTCAGTGACTCTGGGTACAGTGTCAATGATTATTTTGTTGCTTCATGTAATCTGTTTGATTTTGTTGAATCCTGTTGTTCATTTAGAGTTTCACATAAACATGCAAAACATATCAGGATGCACAAGGAAAAACAAAGAGAAAAACGAAGTATTGAAAAATTTGTGTGGAATGATGACTGTGCTGGTGATTATTGTAATGAAATGAATTCTAATAGTGTGCAACAAATATTGTTTTATGCATTGGAGATGCTCGATGTAAATGTGAATGATGCACTTGATATATTTAATGAAACTATGAAACATGCTGCTGAAGGCATGAAACAAAAGGTTAGTGCTACAGGGAGTAAAATAAAAAATAACTGGTTTGATACAGAGTGTAAAAATGCAAGAAAAAATGTAAGAAAATTATTAAGGAGATGTAAAAGATCATTGGGAGATGATGACCGACATAGATATTGTATAGCTAGGAGAGAATATAAAAACATGTTAGTTAGAAAGAAAAAGTATTATAATGATTCTTTGTTTAAACGGTAATGATTCAGTTAGTAATCACAGAAGTTTTGGGAAATGTTAAAGCCATACTTAAAAAGCGTGTGTATAATCAGAATAATATTACAATAGATGATGGCATGAACATTTTAAAAGCGTACTGGAAAAGGAATCACAGCTGATGTGATGATCAAGAAAGTGAGTTTACACCCGACAACGAGTATACACAATATTTAGATCGCCTATCACAAAACAGGAAGTACAAGGTGCAATAAGAAAATTAAAAAATGGTAAGTCTGCTGGACCTGATGGATTGATAAATGAATTTTTTTTAACCTAGGAGACAGTGCCGTAGATTTTCTTGTTAAATTGTTCAATGTTTTGTTTGATCAGGGGATCTATCCACAAAAATGGACAGAGTCAATAATTATTCCGCTGTACAAAAAAGGTGATAGCAATAACCCAAATAATTATAGAGGAATATCTTTATGTAGCGTAATGAGTAAACTGTATAGTTCTATTGTTAACAAAAGATTATCACAATGGGTTGAATTAAATAATATAACAGGGGAATACCAGGCAGGTTTCAAAAAGGGTTACTGTACAGTTGACCATATATTTACTTTGTTTGCTGCTGTTCAGAAACAATTTATAAATAACCGTAAATTGTATGTTTCCTTTGTAGATTTTAAAAAGCTTTTGATTCGATTTCTAGAAAATTGTTGTGGCCTATTTTAACTAAAAATGGTGTAACAGGGAAACTTTATATGTGTGTGAAAAAAATGTATGAAGATGTAAAAGCAAGAATAAGGGTTGGTGCTAAGTTTAGTGATTTTGTATCATGTACTCAAGGCGTGAAACAAGGGGATGTATGTAGTCCTGTCCTATTTTCTTTATTTATCAACGAATTAGCTCTTGAAATTGTTGGAAAAGGAAAACATGGTGTTACATTTGATTTTATAGAATTATTTACTTGCTCTTTGCTGATGATATTGTTTTGTTGTCTGAAACTGTTGTTGGTTTGCAGAATCAATTGAATAGCGTGTTTTATGCAGCTAAAGATTAGAACTTACGGTGAATATGGACAAAACATAATAGTTTTTTCGTAAGGGAGGTTATTTGCAGCAAGGGGAAAAATGGTTCTACGGAAAATTCAAAGTTTCAATTGTGAATGCATATAAATACTTGGGTATCTACTTTTCTAGCAAACTAAGTTTTTCCCTTGCTTGTCAAGATCTTGTTAGCAAGGAAAGCGTGCTGTTATGAATATATTGCGTTTGTTATATAAGTTGAAATTAATTCATCACGTTTATTTTTCTAGGTTATTTGATTCGCAGATTTCAGCCAATAGTTCAGTATGGTGCTGAAATCTGGCTTTCAAGCAGGGCGGAAATTGAAAAAATTACACTGTTTTGCCATGAAGCGTTTTTTGTTTGTTTGATAAAAGAACTCCAAATGATTTACTCTATGGTGACCTTGAGATTTCAATATATTTTAATAACTCGTATATTAAATGTATTAAATATTGGTTAAATTAGTCAGTTTGCATGAAGGGGAGGACTACTGCCCAAGCTTAATAATAAAACACTAGTTGATCTAGACAGCCGAGGTAAAATAACTTGGGCAACAAATATCCGCATGTGTTTTAGATAGTTATGGGTTTTCTTGTGTGTGGAATAATCAGGGCGTAGGTTATCAAAAGTTTTTTGATTTGTTTTAAACGCGCATATTAGATTGCAGGTGGCAAGAATGGACCAGACATATTGAGAATAGCGATCGGTTTTCATTTGTATAAGCTTTTGAAAACAAATAACCATACAGAACCATATATTGAAATGATGTAAAAAAGTTTATTAGATGTGCGCTGATAAATTTAGATTTGGTGTCTCTGAAATAACAGTTATAGTCAATGATATAGAAAAGCGTGAGAAAACTTGATGTCCTATGTGATTGACTTTGATTGAAGAGATGAACAGTCCATTCATTTTTTTGTCCTGCACTAGATGGACTTAAGAAGAGACTATATTCCTGAGAAATCTTATCGCAGACAGCTCACTTTAGAATGATTAAGCTCTGTCTTCCAAAAAATGAAAAGGTCATGAAAAATCTTGCTATGTATTCATGTTCTTTAAAAAGGAGAAGTAGTTTGATCTCATAACACAGACAAAATTGTGTAACTTGGTGTGTATGTACTAAATGGTAGTTAGTGGATAAAGATGTTTGTGTGCTTGAGTTTTACATTATTATATTTGTGTTCATTTTTGTTAAACCCTTCAAAGGGCTATGGCCTCTTTCTTGAATAAATATCGTTATCGTTTTAATTATCGTTATCGGTTATCGCTATCTCTCTCTCTCTCTCTCTCTCTCTCTCTCTCTCTCTCCTCTCTCTCTCTTCTCTTCTCTCTCTCTCTCTCTCTCTCTCTCTCTTTTCTATTTCTACCTTTCTTCATGCATTCATTCTGTCTTTAATATTTTCTTCCCTTGGTTTACCCATCTATCCATCCATCAGTGCAGCATTTTATTCATTCTCTCATTAGTATCACTCGTTCCGGTGCCTGTCATTTAATAATAATAATAATAATAATAATAATAATAATAATAATAATAATAATAATGATGATGATGATGATGATGATGATGATAATAATAAATGGAATTTATATAGTGCTGTATATTGCACAGACAAACCAAAGCGCTTACACTCAACTCATTCTTACACAGGCATGCAACCAATAGCAAGTAATAGTTCTAACTAGTCCAAATGCACACACACACATACACACACACACACACACACACATCAAACACACACACACACACACAGAGGTTATACACTTTGGTAGATCGAGATTTAATTTTTTGCTGTTGAAAAGCATGGATAGCTATGAAATGAAACAGGAGAGGAAAATCTTAGGTTTGAAATAAATATGTCTTGAGGCCAGATTTAAAAGTGTCACAAGAAGGCCATTCCAAATTGATGGACCAGAAACAGAGAAAGAGCAACGGCCAACGCTGGACGGGCTGAATGTAGGTATTCGTAAGCACAAGGAATCTGCAGCAAAGCAAAGGGAACGAGAAGGAGTGTACAGGTTGTGCTGTTTTGTGGAGACATTTGTAACAGAATACTGATCTTACAGTTTATTATTTGTGGCACAGGCAGCCAGTGGAGAGATCGCAAGAGAGGGGTAATGTGCTCAGATTTTTTCTTTCTGAGGACTAGTCGATCTGCAGAGTTTTAGGAAACTGACCTGTAGCAATGGTGTAGTGACAGGGAAACATCTTTGTAGTAAAGGGGTTGTTGACGTGGTCGACACTACAGCCGGTGGCTGCAGAGACGCGGGGAAAATGAAAAAATAAATAAAAACAATAAATAAGTTTACAAAAAACAAAGAAAAAAAAGAAGTGAAAAAAAACTAAAAGAGAATTCTAATAAATAATAAAAGAAAAAAAAAAGAAAAAAAGATAAACAAAAGAAGAAAGAATAAAAAGCAATGTGAAAAAAAAAAAAGATAAAAAAAAAATACAAAAGAAGAAGAAAAGAAAAAAAAAAAGAAATACAAAAAGAGAGAAAATAATTAAAATCAATAACAAAGAAGAAGAAGAATGAAAAGAAACTAAACAACCTTAAAAAAAAAGGAAAAAATCAACAAAAAAAAGAATAAATGGAAAAAAATATAAGAATGGAAAAAAAAAAAAACAAAAAAAAACCAAGCCTCGAAATATACCACAGAAAATATAGGAAAAGTGTGCGAAGCCATTCATGGAGACCAGCAGGACTTTGCCGCTGATTTGTTGTTCTTAAAGATACACTATGTTTCCCTTTGTAAATTTATATAGACATTAATGTCCTTATTTTTATTGTTTTGCTCTTATACAGATCGCTGCCTACTTTTCATACAGACATTTCCGTTCAACAGATTGCAAACACGATGAGGGAATTAATAAACAAATGAAGGAAGGAAATGACGAATGGACAAACAGATAAAGCTTTGAAATGTAAATGACAAGCTCAGAAACGAGTGATACTAATGAGAGAATGATTAAAATGGATGGATGGATGGATGGATGGATGGATGGATGGATGGATGGATGGATGGATAGGTGGGTGCATGGACAGAAGAATGGATAGGCTACAAAAAGAGGTAAAAAAACAAGGAAAGAAAAATTAAAGACAGAATGAATGCATGAAAGAAAGGTAGAAATAGGAGAGAAAGAGAGGGAGAGAGAGAGAGAGAGGAGAGATGAGAGATGGAAGAGATAGAGAGGAGAGAGAGAGGAGGAGAGAGAGATAGACAGAGAGACACAGAGATGAGAGAGAGAGAAGAAAGGAAGAAAGAAGAAATTAACAACGAATAAAGGAAGACAGGAAAAAAGGCAGAAAACAAAACCAAAAAGAACAAACATAAAACCAAGCGAATAAATAAGCAACTCACCAGTCCAGGGGAAGATCTCAAACACACCAGTAAGCAAGGCACAGGGACAGGGGAGAGAAGGAGAGGGAGGAGATGATAATGACCATGTCAGTTGCGCCAAGATCGTGGTACTCGCACGAAACAGAGGTATATCTTCCTCGTCCATCGGGATCGATGATGACCATCTATTCATCCTGGGATTGGGAGGGTCCATTTCTGTGGGTGCGAAGATGACTTCTTTGGCCAATCCGCGCTTGAAAAGTTCTTGAGCAGTATGACAGGGTATAGTGGCTGCTTTTTGTTGACTTGGAGGCTCTATCTTTTCTGTCTTGCTGCGTTGCTCAGCTCTCGCAATTCTGTTTTGCTTCGTGGGCCTTGGCGCCACTGCGTACAGCTGCTCGCCAATGTTGGCCTCTCATTTGCTGTTTGCTCCCATGGAGTTTATCTCATGTGAAGGCTTTTCAGTGAGGCTTTCAGCGTGTCTTTGAAGCTTTTTCTTCTGGCCCTCCTGGGAAGCCGCTTTCCATGCGAAGTTCGCCCAAATAGAAGTTTTTTGTGGAGCGATGGTCTGGATGCGAACTACATGGCCTGCCCAGCAAAGCTGGGTCTGCATCAGGATGGTGTGGATGCTGGGAAGGTTTGCTCTAGTGAGCACCTCAGTGTCTGGGATCTTGATGCCAAACAGTTTTCTCAAACAGGGGGGTGGTGTGGAAAGTGGTCTCAGCTTTTTAGTTTTTTATCATGGCGGTTGGTAGGACTGTCATGACTGAGCCATAGTCAGGGTGGTGAGCACTACCGCTTTGTAGACTTGATCTGGTTTCTGTTGAGATGCCTCTCCTTGTCCCCTAACATTCTTCGAAGTTGCCAAAGGCAGCGCTTGCTTTGGCGAGTCTGGTGTTGACCTCATCATCAATGGCTACTGTGCGGGAGAGAGTACTGCCAAGATAAGTAAATTTGTCCACTGCTTTGAGTCTATGTCCATTTACGGAGATGTTTGGTTCAACGTAGGGCTTCCCTGGGGCAGTCTTCTTGGTACTGATTGTCAACCCAAAGTTGTCGCAAGCATCAGAGAACTTGTCAACACTGTCTTGCAAGTCGGCTTCAGAAGCAGCATTGAGGGCGCAATCATCAGCAAACAGGAAGTCGTTGATGATATCTGTTGAGACCTTGGTTTTTGCTTGAAGCCTCCTGAGATTGAAGAGTGATCCATCATACCTGTACCTGAGCTGACACCAAAGTAACCGAATTGTCTGAAAGCATTGACAGCATTGCTGAAAACATGAGGCTGAACAGGGTGGGAGCAAGAACACAGCCCTGCTTCACTCCATTGGTGACTGTGCCGAGGTATATATATATTTACCAATCACCGCGCGGCGCCGTGTCAATACTGCTAGCTTTGAGTGGTTTGCCACTGGGGCTACCGAGCTACCTTTGTTGAAAAATATGGATTTTGAATGTGGAGTAAGAGTGGGTTTTGGGATTTTCGTGTTGTTGATTTTTGGGGGGTGAGGTAGGTTTTTTATGGTAAGTTTTAATACAACCATTCCAAGCAATCAAGGGGGACGGGATAGCTCAGTGGTCGGAACACTAGCTTTCCCCCAGCCAAGTTAAGCAGCGTCAAGCGTGGTTACCACTTGGATGGGTGACCGTTTGCACGCCTTGGCTTCAGTACAGTTCCCCCAGTTCACCCAGCTGTAAATGGGTACCTGCCCTCTTTAGGGTTAGGGAAGATAAAGCAGCGAGGGAGAGGAGATGGGCGCCGCCCTCAATATGCTGGCCCCTAGAGAAGTGAGGGTCTCCGGACTCCCTCTGACCTTAAAGGTTATGGGACACCTTTACCCTTTTATAATTCCAAGCCCTAGACCTCCTCCACCCCAGACTTCCCCAAACAAACCAAGCCATGCGAGACCCTAAATCGATTGTTATAGTCACGTGCTTTAAAAAGAAATTATCATAGAGGAGGTATATTGGTGGTGGTGGTGGTGGTGGTTATACAGAGGAAAAAAAATTAGCAATAGACAGATACTGACTAGTGTTTACAGAAGGGGGCAGAAATGCAGAATTGTAAGCCCCAGATAAAGTATGAAAGAAAGTTGAAGCGTTGTTGCTATATTTTCTGTCACTGGAGATTGACTTATTTGTATCATAAGCCCATCGAATTGCCGGGTTAGCGTGTGGTGTGCATAGTTGGATTGGTACAGTGTGTATGATTAATCTGGTTTGTTTTAGTTATTGAATAAGCAATTGTCAAAGTTAGTATAGCTGCTGTGTCCCAGCACTGGTTACGTACCGTGATGTCGACAGAGGTTTCCGAAAGAGCACGACACATGGGGAGTAAAGTGATGTAGCAAAGTTATAACGACGCAGAAAGGATCCTGTACAGTCCAGCTAATGTCGCCTATCAGATTTCCGCAGAAGACAGAGATAATGTAATGTGAAAGGAGTTGCAAGAAGACAGAACTGGTAAGTACATAGTATGTGGACCGAGTATACGAAGAGATTTTCGGGACGAGGCTGTAGAAACGAAAAAGATAGTAACGAATGGTGAAGACGCGTTTAGTAAGCTGATGTCGACCCCGTATCAGCAGCAGAAAGACACACCTGTCGTCACGCTGCATTACGACCCTTAGCCTTCTCCGCCCTGGGAAAGGGCCGGGCTCTAATCATACTCCCCTAAACCTCATCCTCCCTCCACAGACCGTCCCGAAGCTAATCCCTTTATCCTCCTCCCTCCCAAGACCTACCCTCATCATACTCCCCCTAAACCTCCTCCTCCCTCACCAGACCTACCCTCATCATACTCCCTCTAAACCTCCTCCCTCACCAGACCTTCCCTCATCATACTCCCCCTAAACCTCCTCCTCCTCCATCACCACACCTACCTCCACCATACTCCCACCATACCACCTCCTCAGACATACCCCCATCATACTCCCCCTCAAAATCGTCCCTCCCCAGACCTACCTCCACCATATTCCTTTTTTTCCTCCTGACTACCTCCACTTCCTCCTTCCCCAGACCTACCTCCACCATACTCCTTCCCTTCCCATCTCATGCGACCTACAGGCATGGCAAGCAAGGAAGGCAGAAAAACTCCTTACTGAAATTCGAACCCGTGACACCAAGGAACATGCAGACCGCAAGTCCGTTGTCTTATCCAACAGGCTACAGTGCCTGTCTCTTCGCTAACCTAAAATGGAAAAATATATATCTGAATTCAGGCTGAGAAGCACGTGTGATATAGACAATACATATTGTGCTGTATTGGGTTCTATTTTATCGTATTGTTCCCAAAAATTGTTGTTTGTCTTATTTTTATTTATTTTTTGTTTTATTTTTCTTTCTGGTTGTGTTTCGGACAATAACCTTGTTTTCGTAGCTTCCCGTAAATTAACGGAAAAAGGCCAAGATCCATGAACCATGGTGCATCTGTGGGTGTGACACCTAGTGGACGTGGTACCTGGTAACTGCTGATCTACTGAAGACATTTTCAGAAGACATTTTCAGTTACAACGTGATGGCTTCGAGACAGCAGTTTGGTCGGAAAGCTAAGCGATCGTTGCGCTTCACCCCCGAGATGTCGGCCAGCAAACAGACAAAGAAAAAAAAGACTGTGGCAGGTGAGAGTGAGAGGGGGAGAGCGTGGGAAAGCAGGAATAACGACTTGGACAGCAGTGGGGGCAAAGAACAGATGGAGCACGGAAGAGGGAGCAGAGAGGATGGGGATTTCGAAATCGCGGAAATTCACGAAGTTGTGCTGACCAGAGTGAACGAGACACTTTCCGCGTACAAAGGGGTGGCCACACAGTCCGGGGAAGGAGATGGCAGCTCCGTCATCAGGCAGCTGGTGCCTGCCCTGGCCACAGCGGTGGTCGTGGCGGTGACGGAGGCCATGAAAGGAGTGGTGAAGTCGGTGACCGCCCAGCTGCAGACTGCCACCATGCCAACGGCCAGGGAACATCGGCTGTTTGCTGCGGTCACACGACTAACATACGAAAATGACCGGCTACAGCAATACTCCAGGAGAAAAACCCTCCGCATAAAGGGCTTTAGGACCGAAGGGGGGGGGAAAAACCGCGGAGCAGGTGGAGGGGGAAAGCATTTAAATTTTCTTTGGGGATGCCGGAGTGGAGGTGTCTGCCAGACATTTCGCCGGGGTTTGCACCGCGGGGGGAAAGGGAGTCGGGGGGGGAAGCCGCCCATTCCGGGTCGGGTTTCGTGCCCCCCCCCAAAGGACACAGGTGAGGGAGAAGAAGAAGAATCGAAAGGGAAAAAAACCGGCCCCTACAAAACGAGTTTTCTTCAAACGCCGGCCCCGGCCCCCTTTGGTGCCAGGCTTTTTGGGGTTTAATGTAAAGGGCCGGTTTAACCAGGGGGGAAAGAGGTGGACATTTCGAGGTCGTATTTTTTTGTGAAAAAAAAATCCCCCAACCTGGTTTTGCCTTCCGAACAGGGGGCCCGGGGCCGACAATTGTGGAGACCCCCGATAAATTTATTTGACAAGGGGTCTCGACTCCTTTGGGAACTTAAAGGGCTTTGGGGCTGTCCCTTTTGGGAAATGGGGAAAGGGGAAGGGACTGAGGGGGCCCAGGGGGAAAAAACTGCGTGGCGTACCTTTCAACTTTAACGCTCCATTGTCCCCATAAGGGGTTTATTTTTAAAAACATTTCTTTTTTTCTTATTTAGTGAGGGGCCAAATTTGGGGGTTTAAAGGGCACTCTGGGGGAAAAAAACATAATCATCCCAAAAGACAATGAAGCGTTTAATCAGATTAAAAAGATAATGAAATGACGATGATGAAGCCCGGGCAGTTGTGGGGGAGAATGATAAGCGATTTTTTGGAGGAGAAGATGAAAAAAAACCGAAAACAGAAAGGGGTTTTGGTGTTTTTGCAGGAGTAATGACGATGAAAAATATAAACCCCCATAAAAAGGGGACCTAATAAAAATTGGGGGTGTCGGGTTTGGGCAGGGTATGTTCATGGTGATGTGGTTTAAAACAGATAATGTATATTTTTACGTGATAGTTTTTCCCTGGCGGGAAATGATGATAAACGAGATGAAAGAATGAGATAGTGTGTTTAGTGGGTAAATGGCGATTTTTGAAGTTTGAGGGGAGGAGAGGGAAGAGGAAGGGGAAACGGGGAAAAGAGGGTAAAAAAAAAAAGGGGGGAAAGGGTTAAATGGAGCGGTTTTTGGGCCCAGTGCGAAAAAAATGCCAATGCCCGTAAACGATAATGCTGGAAACAGGGTTATAATGGAGTGGGTCGTGGGGGACTAAAATCTACGCTGGGGGAGGGAAATTTTAAATTGCAATGCCAAATTGATATTAATGGGGAGATGGTGCCCGGTGACGGACGACTATGACGGAACGATGCAAAACCAAAAGGGGGAAAGGGGAAAAAGGGGAAAATTTGAAAGGGGGGGAACGCCAAAAACATGAAAAGACAATGTCTAATGGCGTGTTTGGGGGAAGGAGGGAGGAGATGAGGGAATTTGACAATAATAAAAACAATGATAATGGAATGGGTTGGGCACGAAAAATGGGACACCGCCTTTGGTAGGGGGTTTGAGCGGGAGGTTATATTCCCAAAGAAATTTGATGATGATGGGCTTCTTTGGAGATGATAGGGGTGGTGTGGCGGGAGTAGGGGGTGGACTTTAAGAGGGAAAAACCTTTATCAAATAATTGGGAAAAAGAGGGGTTTTTAAACGGCAAGGAAAGGAGGAGGAGGGGTGGAAAACCCGGATGAGGGGGAAAATGGATTTTTTGGGGCTTTGGTAGGGGGATCTTTCGTGCTGCCGCATGGGGGATGTAAAGAAGAGGACAAAGGAGTGATGTGTTGGGGGTGAGGTGATGTGATGATTGAGGGGAGGGATGTGGGGGGATGATGAAAAGGTGATGTCGGTTGATGTTGAGGGGGGGTGATTATTGTGATAGTGTTGATTTTGCCCAAATGATGGATGTTTGATTTTGGAAGGGGGGGTGGGGGTTTTGGTGGAAAAAATGTGAAAAAAATTTAAAAAGATTTTCCCATAATTTGTCTTTTGTAAGAATGTGATAAGGGGGGGAGGAGGGGGGGGGGGGAAATGTTCTTTGATCATGATGATTAGGGTTGTTGATGGGAAAAAGGAAAAATTTTTTTTAAAAAAAGCATGTTGTTTTTTTGAGTAAAAATGTTGAGGAGGGGCCACCAAAAACCTTGTTGAAAGAGGGGGACGACGACGCCCGACGACCGACGACGCCGAGGGTTGTTTAAATGATGATGATGATGATGATGTGATGATGTTTACGGGGGGGGTAGTGAAAATGGGAGGCGAAAAGGAGTACGACTTTGTCGGGGAAATGTTGTATCAGGGATGGGTTTAAGTTTTTTTGGAAAGTGATGTTTTTGATGAGGGAGGGAGACGCGATGTGATGCCCGATGCGGACTACGACGATGATGACAAAAGATGATGCCCGACGACGGGGGAAACGACGACGTTGATGTTGGAGGGGGTTTATAGATTTAGAAAAAAAAAAAGGGAAATGTCATGGTAGTTTTTTGGCAGTGTTGGGATGGTGAATGTGGGAAAGGGTTTGGGTGTTTAGTAGGGGGATTATGGGGGGCTTTTTTCAGTAAAATGCAATGAGGATATTTAAAAACAATGAATATGAGAGGGTTTGGACGGGGGGTTTAAGTGGTGAGTTGATAACAAAAAGTGTCATGAAATTCTTTACGTCATATGATGTTTGGGATTTTTAGAGATGATGATGCCTGTGGGTGACGGGGGCATAAGAATTTTACTGGGATGGGCCTGCATAGGAAAAAGAATGATGGTGACGGGGATGTAAGTTGTGGCCCCAAAAATGATTGTGGGAAAAGGGAAAAAGAGTGGGGGAATTTATAGATAGGGACTTTTGGACCCCCTTTCAGGGGGTTGGAGATGGAGTGATCGGGGGGGTTATTTTTGCAGAAAATGAGATGAAGGGAGGACAGACGACGCCGACGATGTGATAATGATGATGTTATGAGGAGGAGGGGGGGACGGCAATGTTAACGGGTGCCCAAGGACGAAAAAAAAATGTTGATAAACGTGGGACGTAGGTGTTGAGGGAGGAAGATGGGTATGGTGCCTTTGGTGACGGGGGATGTTTGATTTGTGAGGGTGATGTGTGATGTGTTGTTTGTTTTGATGATGATGGGGTTGATGATGATGTTGAAAACGATGATGGGAAAAGATTTGGTAGAGGCTATGAGACTGGGGGGACGAGGTTTGGTGGGTTCTACGGGGATATTGATGGCAGTGAAGGTTCCCAGGCTGAGAGTATTTGGGGCAAGGCGATGGAGGTGATGGAAAAAGGGGGGTCGTGATCCTGGGGGGAAAGTTGATTTTGGGAGGAGGGGGGAAGAGATGGAAATGATATTTTACAGTGGCTTTTGGTGAGGGAAAGGTGGTAGAGATAGAGGAAAATGAGGGGATAGTGGCAAGGGGGAAAGGCAATGGGGAAATGATAAAACCAGAGCGAGGGGGAAAAAAACAAAAGGGTTTTTCACCCAAAAATTTGGTTTTAAAAAGGAAAAAAAGGTTTTTTGTGATTGATGAAAAGTGTTGTTGGTTTTCCTTTTTTTATTTTGCATGGATTTTTTAAATTTCGAAGGGGCGCTATTTTTGGTTTTTTTTTGGGTTTTGGGGTTGTGAAAGGTGGCGGGGGGGTTTTGGTGAAGGGGGAAGTTAAAGGGGTTGCCCTTTTCTATTGAAGGCAAAAACCCCCTAAGATATCCCAAAAAACCCCATTCAAATCTTTTCCCTTAAAGGGAAAAAACCCGTTTTTGTACCCAGGGCACCCCAAAAGGGAAAAGGAAAGAATGCTGCAAAAAAATGTGCTCCCTTTTCGGCGCCGGGGCAATCAGGGGAAGTTTGGGTGATTCGAAAAGGGAATTTAAAAGGGGTTTAAGTTTGGGAATCCCGGGGAGGAAGATAAGCAAATTTTGGGAAAAAAAATTTTTTCCTTTCTTTTAATTTGATCATAACGCGGGGGGGTTTTAAAAAACCCGAAAAAAAATTTGTTGGAAACAGGTATTTTGGGTTATGGCTTTAAAATGTATGTGGTTTTTTTTACTAAACTAAAAAACCCCCAGTTTTTTTTTTCATTTTTTCCCCAAATTGACTTTTGTTTTTATTGGGAAATTTTAAGTTAGGACGTTTTGAGGAAATCCAAAATTCCAGGGTAGGGAAGACTTTTCAAAAAAATCGGGAAAAGTACAAAACAAAAATCTGGGGGTATATACAAATTAGTCAGGGGGAAAATTTTCTTTACACTATATAACAGCCTTTTGAGATTTGAAATTTGAAAATCAAAAAGTAAGTGTTCCCTTTTAAAAAATATTATTTTTTTGTTAGGGATATTTGGTTTTTGTGTGCGAATCCCATTGTTCTTCAAATTTAAAAAAGAAACTTTTTTTTTAAACGGATGTTCTTTTGGGGCTTATCTCCCTTTCCCTCCAGAAGGGTTCCCCCTTTTGAAAATAGGACTTCTTTTTGGGGTTGAAGAAGAAATTGCTTCACTTTGGATCACGAATGTTTTCTGTTTTCTGGGGTTTTTTTAAATTCCCCGGAGGGTTTACAGTGAATTTGATTACTGAAAATTGGGGAGATAAAAAGGGGTTGGATTGGCCCCCAGTTTGGGGGCCAAACTGATGAAATAAGGGAAACCCAAATTTAATTTTCCCGGTTCCTTCAGAGTTTCACAGATGTCGCCATAAAAAACGGGGGGAAAAAAAGCTTTTAGAAATTTTTGGGAAAAACCCGAAAATTTCCTTTAAATTTGAAAAACGGTGTATGGGGAGAAGTTTCCCAAATTTGGAAAATTTGTACATGTAAAAAAGTAGTGTAGTAGATTACGCTTTTTTATCTTTGGGATATGATCTAGCTATTTAGATTTTGTTTTTTTGGTGTTTTTTGGGGTAAACCCTTTTTATTTGTGAAATCTTGCCCTTTTGTTCTTCCCCTCTATATGTAACGGTTTTAAGGTTGGGAAACCCACGGGTGAAGGGGGGGTTTTGGTTTTGGGTTTTTTTGGTACAAAAAAACTTTTTTGTTTTAAAAGCTTCGGGAGCTCCCGGGGGGAAACCCCAAGGTGGTTTTCCAAAAAAAAAAGGGAAAATTTGGTTATATTTGTTTCATTAGATTTTCGGGAAAAATTTTTAAAAGGTAGAAAAGGTTTTTAAATTTGTTTTGTTAGGCCCACAGAGCAATTTCACAATCTGATGTAGATAGTGTGGGGAGTAATGTTCCCAAAACTTTTTGGGAAAGGGACATTTCCCAGAAAAAAGGGGATTGTTAAAAGAAAGTGTAAGTTTTAAAAAAGAACAGCAAAAAAAAATACAAGGTGCCCCATGGTTTAACGCAAGTTGTGAGCAAAAGGGGAAAGGCTTTTTTTTAAAGCATTTAAAAAATCGGCATGCTCACTGTAGGGAAGCAAAAGTTTGTACCTTTCGGCAACAAGCAATCGTAAACAGAAAAAAGAAATAAAGGAAGCAATTCAAAATTTACCCAAAAAAACCCTTTTGAAAAGAAAAATTAAAAGGAGAAAGAATTCTTGCCCCAAAGGGCCAAAATGGAAAGTTAATTTCAAGGGGGGCCCAAAAAGAAAGAAAAAGATAAAACGTTACCCCCAAAATCATGTCAGGCTTTTTGGGAAAAACATTTTGAAAAAGATATATTCAAAAGCAAAGGGAAAACCGAGAAAAGTTGAGTTTGAGAGGATTACGCCATTTTTAAACCAAAGGTAAATTTACCCTTTATAAAGAGGAGGAAAGGGAAAAAAGCAAAAACTAAACAAAATCAAATAAAACTTTTGTGGTTTGATCACGTCAAAATAAATTTTTAAAAGGGGTTTCGTAAAGCCAGGTTACTTGGTATATTTATTAAGTTGTTTAATGTAACCCTTCGCTCTGGAAAATTTCCCCAAATTTGCCTTTGGTCCAGGGGAAAACATTTAAAAGCCGGGTTTTCAAGAAAAAAGGGAAAAGGTTCAGAGGCCCCTAATAATTATGGGGGAAAATAACTTTTTAAATTTGGGGCTTTGGAAAACTTTTTTATTCTGAAAATTAAAAAACCGATGACAAAATTTTCGAAAAGTGCAAAGATTTGGCAAGAACAGGGGGTTTTTAGGCGGGTTTTTCCCCACCTGACCCTTTGTTTGCACTTCATTGAAATGATTGTTTGTGTTTCTCCCAAAGGGGAAAAAAAAAAAGGGGCCCTTAAAATTGCCTTTTTTGATTTTTAAAAAGGCTTTTTCCGACCGTTTTAATAGAGCTTTTTTGGGGCGGAAGCTTTTTCGATCAGGGGGTTTTGAAGGGAAAAACATTTTTAAAGGGTTTAAACCAAAGATATCTACTTTAAAGCTAAATCATGTGTTAGGTGGGAGGGGTTGGAGTGAGGGGACGTTTTTTAAAAACCCTCAACGGGGGTTTGTCAGGGGTGAAAACTTGGTTCACCTTTTATTTCTTTCCCTTTGTATTTGGGAATAAAAGCAGCCCTACATTAGGGGAAAAAATAAAACGGTTTATTCCCCAGGGAAAGGAAGCCGGGAAAAACTGGGGGGGGAAAGAAAAAAGGGGTCTTTTGCTGAAAATGTTTTTGTTTTTTGTATGCAGATGATACGGAAATTTGTGTTGAATCAAAAAGAAAAATTTACAAAAAGCAAATCGATGCAATTTGAAACCCTATTGTCATAAGGGGAAAATTTAAATTTATAAATGTAAAAAAAAACAAAAAGTTTTGGTTTTTTCAAGGGGAAAAAAACAAGAAAAATCCCCTTTGTTTTACATGGGGGGGTGGTAAAAAAAATTTAAAGTGTTTTTTTTTTTAAAAAATCTGGGGGTTAAACCTTATTTATAAACAACAAAATTTTAACGTGGCCCCAAAAACATTTATTTGATAAAGGGAATGTCGTGGCATGTTCTTTTCTGTTTAAAAAAATGAAGAAGACTTTTTTTTTCCCCATTGATTTTACAGATTGTTTTATTTAACGGGAGTTTTAGTTCAATTTTGCTTTAGGGAAATGTGGGGGTTTTGGACTCCTCAATGTGGGGAATTTTGGGTTTTAAAATTTTAAAACTTAATTTTCTTAAAAATTAATTCTTTAAAACGGGGAAAAATTACTCCAAGTAAAAGGGTTTTAAAGGGGAAAACCTTGGTCATTTTCCCTTTGGTTTAATAACAGTTTAAAGTAAAGGATGTTTTTGCTTTTGGGTTTAAAGGCTTTTGTTTTCGGAAGGGGCCCCAAAAATTTTCAAAACATTGTTTATAAGTTGCTACATGTTTTGGAAATATCTTTTTAAACCCAAAATTTACTTTTTTAAACTAACGTAAAAAACGTTTTTTAAACAAAAAGGGTTTAAAGGGGCTTTTGGGCCCAAAAACCCGTTTGTCCCCAATGTTTAATCTAAATGGTTTAAAAAGCCAAAGGGTTTACGGGTATTTTAAACAAGATCAGTATTTGAAACAAGGGTTTTTTTAAATTTTTGGAAAAACAACGACATTTTTTTTAAAATTATAGATATTTAAGAAGTGTTTCTGCTTCGAAGATTATCGGGACGATTTTTTCCCCCAAATAATTTGTCTTTAAAACTTTTTTTCATTTTGAAGGGTTTAAAAATAAATTTTTCCCTTTTCCAAAAAATTGGGCCAGAATAAGAAATGTCTAGAGAAAGAGAGAGTCTTGATAAAAATGGGTGGGAAAAACGGGGCTGGGGTAAAGAGTTTTTATCTTTTCCCAAATGTCATTTCTTTGTGCGTTTAAAAAAACAAATTTATCCCAGGTTACTATAGAGGGGAAACCCCAAATGTTATAAAAGTTTCCATGAATTTTTTTTTAGTTCCCCCAAAATTTAAACCCTTTGCTTATTAAAGTTATAAAATTCCTCAAGAAAAAAATGAAAAACCTTTTGGATTTGTCGCATCTTCTTTAGAAAAAACCCCCAGGGGCATTTTTTACAGGTTGGGGTTTAAAAAGTTAATTTCCTTTTTTTAGTAAAAGGACTTAAATGGCCTTTGTCTTTGTGTTTGAAACACACTAGCCCCCCCAGTGGGGTGTATATGTGGGGTTTTGGGGGTGTCCCGAAATTTGGGTAAAAAAGTGTGCCCACATAGTTTGAAATGCTTTCCTGCTTTGCGTGGGTCCCCGAGTTTTTGGTGTGTGGGTGGGGGGGAAAGGGGGTTTTTTTCCCTTTGGGGGGGTTTTTTTGGGTTTTGATGTTCCCGTTTGCGTGTTGTGTGTGTGTGGTTTTTTGGGGTTCTTGTGTTTTGTTGATGCCTTTGTTGGGCGTTTTTGTGCTGGGGGGAGAGAGGGGGGAGAAAAGGGGAAGAGAGGCCAGAAACTCAAAAATTTTAAATGTATTCAGCTTGGGCCCCATTTTAACAGGGGGAATGGAGAGAGCCCCAATGAAAAATTCTTTTATTTCGAAGATAATAAAAAAGCACCTTTGTGTTTTTTTTCCCACCCAGTCCCCCCCTTTTTTTTAGGGTACATTTTAAATTAATAATAAAAAACCCAAAAAATATTACGTTACAAAAAAAAAAAGGGGGAAATACCCTTTTCAAACAGTTTCCCCCCCCCCAAAAACCCCCAAAATAGAGACTTTTTTGATGAGTGAAAAAGCATTGTTCCATTGACACGAATGTATCTGTTTTTCGGGTGTTTTTAATGCCCGGATGGTACGTGAATAGTACTGCAATTGGGAGAAAAAAAGGGTTGGATTGGCCCCCAGAGGGGGCCCATGATAAAAATAATGGCCCCAATATATTTTGCCGGTTCCCTCTCAGGTTTCAAAAGATGTCGCCTAAATAATGGGGAAAGAAGCTTATAAATTTTGTAAAACCGTAAATGCCTTAATTGTAAAGGTGTATCGGAAAAGAGCCAAATTTGGTAAATGTACATGTAAAAAACGTAGTGTATAGATTCGCTTTTTATCATGGTATGATCTAGCTATTTAGACTTTGTTTTTTGTGTTTTTTGTGAACTGTATTTGTTGACTTTGCCCTATTTTCTTACTCAAATTGTACGTTTCTAAGGTCTGGAACCACGGGTAAAGCGGGGGTTTTGGTTTCGGTTTTTTTGTACTCAAACATTTGTTAAAAGCTTCAGAGCCCCCTTGGGGGGAAGCCAAGGGGGCTCAAAGAAAAGGAAATTGATTATATTTTTTCATTAGATAATCAGGAAATTTTTGGGGGAGAACAGGTTTTAAATGTCTGTTAGGCTCCACAGACCCAATTTCCAATCTGATGTAGATAGTGTAGTTAGTAATGTTCCAAAACATTTTAAAAGACAGTGCAGTAAAAAATGGATTGTTAAAAAGAAAGTGTAAGTCTAAAAAAGACAGCAAAGAAAAAATACAAGGGGCGCTGGGTTTTAAAGCAAGTTGTGAGCAAAAGGAAGGCTTTCTTTAAAGCAGTAAAAAACAGCATGCTCACGTAGAGGAAGCAAAAATTTGTACCTTGTCCCGGGAACAAGCAAGTCGTGACTATAAAAAGAAATCAGGAAGCAATTCAAAATTTATCAAAATTAACCTTGTAAAGAAAATTTGAAGGTAAAAGAATTCTGATCCCAAGGCATATGGAAGTAATAACGGGGGAAAAAATAGATAAAAATATAACAGTTAACCCTTCATTTAGGGATTTAAGGAACATTTTTAAAGATATACTCAGAAACAAAGAGACCGAAAGGAAAGTTGCGTTTGAGGGATTCGCCCCTTTTTAAACCCAAGGCTAAATTTTCCCTTTATGAGGGAGGGACGAAAACAAAAACTAAACTAAAATCAAAAAAAAACATGTGGTTTGATCACGTCATAATAAATTTTAAAGGCGTCGTCAACCAGGTTACTTGGTATATTTATTTAAGTTTTTTAAATTTCACCCTTCGCTCTGGAAAATCTCCAAATGCCTGGCCAGGGGAAAAATTTAACCCGTTTTTAAGAAAAAAGGAATTTCAGAGGATCCAAAATTATGAGGAATAACTATTTTAAATTTGTTTTGGGAAAAACTTTTTTATTTGTAATTAAAAAACCGATGACAAAATATTTCGTAATGCAAGATTTTGGGGGCAAGAACAGGAGGTTTTAGAGCGGGATTTTCCACCATGATCATTTGTTTGCACTTCTTTGCATATTGATGTGTTTTTTTTCCCAAAGGGGAAAAAAAAAGGGGCCTCTATTCCCTTTTTTGTAGTTTTAAAAAGGCTTTTCGACCGTGTTAATAGAGCTTTTTGTGGCGGAAGCTGTTCGTTCAGGGGGGTGAATGGAAACATTTAATGGTTATCAAAGATATTACTTAAAGCAAAATAGTGTTAGCGGAGGTGATGAGTTTTATGACTTTTTTAAAACCCTCAACGGGGTTTGTCAGGGGTGAAAACTTGTCCCCGTTACTCTTTGCCTTTTACTGAATGTTGCAGTCTACATTTTGGAAAAAAAAAAACGGTTTATTACAAAGGAAAGGGGAAACAGGAAAATGGGTGGGGGAAAGAAAAGGAGGTCTTTTGTGAAAAAGTTTTTGTTTTGTATCGATGAACAGCAATTTGTTGGGGAAACAAAAGAAGATTACAGAAAACTTCGATGCAATTTGTAACATTGTCATAAATGGAAACTTAATTAAATGTAGAAAAAAAAAAAAGTTTTGGTTTTTTCAAGAGGTAAACAAGAAAAATGCCTTGTTTTACTGTGGTGGGAAAAGAAATTAAAATGTTTTTTTTTCTTTTAATATCTCGGGGAAACCTTTAAATTATAACAAAATTTAAAACGTGGCAAAAAAACTTATAACAAGTGTTTTGCATGTTCTCTCTGCTAAAAAAATGCAGAAGACTTTTTTTTTCCCCCATTGTATAAGTTTGAATTATTTAACAAGTGTAGTTCCAATTTTCTTTATGGATGTGGGGTTTTGGACCCCTCAATGTGTAATTGGTTTAAAATTAAAAACTTAATTTTCTTAAAAATAATTTTTAAACTGGGAAAATTACTCCAAAAAAAGGTTTTATGGGGAATTTGGTCAGTTCCTTGGAAAAAAGCAAAAGTAAGGATGTTTTGTTTTTGGGTTTAAGCTTTTGTTGGGAAGTAAACCCAAAAATTTTCTAACTTTTGTTTATAAGTTCTACATGATTGATATCGTTAATACCAAAATTACTTTTTTAAACTAACGTAGAAGTTATTAAACGAAATCGGGTTAAGGGCTTTGGCCCAAAATCAGTTGTCTCAATGTTTATTGAATGGTTTAAAGCCAAAGTTACAGTATTTTTTAAAAAGATCAGTTTTGCAACAATGGTTTTTATGTTGATAAACAAAGACATTTTTTAATTATAGATTTTAAGAAGTGTTTCTGCTTCGAAGATTATCTGACGATTCTTCCCATAATTTGTCATTAAATTTTTTTCATTTTGAACGTTAAATCACGTTCCCCTCCAAATTGGGAGAATAAGAAATGTCCCCGAGCAGAGAAGTCTTGATAAAATTTGGGGAAAACGAGCAGGTGATGAGTTTTTATCTTTTCCCAAATGTCATTTCTTTGTGCAGCTAAGAAACAAATTTATCCCAGGATACTATAGAGGAAACCCAAATGTTATGAAGTTCCATGAATTGTTTAGTTCCTCAAATAAATCCTTGCTTATTAAAGTTAAAAAATTCCTCAAAGAAATAATGAAAAACCTATTGATTTGTCGCATCTCTTTAGATGACACAGTGCATTTTATTACATGTTAGGGTTAAGTTAATTTCCTTTGTTAGTATAGACTTGAAGGGCCCATGTCATTGTGTGTGAACACACTAGCACCCCCACGTGCGTGTGTATATGTGTGTGTGTGTGTCCCGCATTTGTGTGAAAGTGTGCCACATAGTTTGAAATGCTTCCTGCATGCGTGGGTGCACGAGTGTGTGTGTGACGGGGTAGCGGGTTTTCTTGGCGGGTTTCTTGGCGTGTTGATGTTCCACGCCTGCGTGTGTGTGTGTGTGTGTGTGTGTGCTTGTGCTTGTTGATGCCTTTGCTTGGGCGTGGTGTGCTGGGAGAGAGAGAGGGAGAGAGAGAGAGAGCTCAGAACTCACAAATTTAATGTATCTCAGCCTTAGGCCATATTACATGGGGAGAGAGAGACAATGACAAATTCTTTTATTTCGAAGATAATGAATAAGCACACATGTGCTTTTTTACATCCAGTCCCCGCCCGTTAGGGATACATCTTAATAATAATAATAACCCAATACTTATACAGTCTCACAATAAAAACAAGGGGAAAAAACCCTTTTCAAACAGCTCCCCCCCCCACCCCAACAACCCCCCCCCCTCCCCAAAGCAAGCAAATAAAAGAAAACCATAAAAATACCCCACCCACCCCCCAAAAAAAACCTTAACCAAAACAAACAAACAAACAAAAAGAGAAGGAAAACCAAACCAACAAAGATGATAAAAAAGGAAAAACAGACAGACAACAACAACAAGAACAAGAACAACAACAGAGCCAAGAAAAATAACACAACCAAAACTTAATAAGTCATAAGATAAACATCTACACATTGTCAAATGGTACACATACTTGTTACACATAATTATAAATCAGTTAATTAACAAACAAGATCATTTCAAATAACAATGAAATATTTCACTCAAACTCCCATTCAATTAGTGAAAAATCAAGAAATCGAAAAATCAAATGAATAAACAAAACCAATTAAACAAGAAAAAAAGACCCACAAAACACTCCCCCTTCCAACACCCCCTCCCCTAAACAACAAACAACCCCCCAAAAGTCCAGACTAAATGCAAGCGTGCGCGCGCGCGCGTGCACACACACACACACACACAACACACATACACAACCACTTACGCACGTATTAAACCACGCATGCACACACACACACACACACACACACTCTCTCTCACACATACACACTCACACACACATAATACACCACACACACACACACACACATCCTGGATACAAATCCATTCGCAAGACATTTCCTCACCTACAAGATAATAGACACATGTCATAATTATCAAAATATAACCGTACATTTGTACAGACAAAACCAGGAAATAAACATTATTTGATGTACGAAGACAGCAAGCCACAAAGCATCAAGAAAAATGACCAGTCTAACATCAGCTATTTCAACAATAAACACACAGAACTGCTTTCTTTCCGCTCTCATCTGCACACACTGTGAATGGGCGCTCATTACTACTCACTGACACACACATACACACATTTCACACACATTACACACAACATATTCATGCATGCGCAATCCTATATACACATTATTAGAATTGATACAAAGTCCACAGAAATAATGAAATTGTCCAACAGAACATTGCAAATTAAACAATCCATACCATTCTGCATTAACAACAAACTAAACCCAAACTTCATTTTAAGGGGGGAAAACTCAGACAAGTTCATTGTTAACAAAATCAAAACAAGCAAGGGCACACACACACACACATTATAATTCAAAGCAAGCTCACTAATGTCAGTTACAGAGAGAGAGGAGAGAGAGAGAGAGAGAGAGAGAGAGAGAGAGAGAGAGAGAGAGGATAATTTGGTATAATGCAAGGGAGGATATATTTACTTTGTTTCCAACAGATCAATTGTGGATTTTTATTTTTGATGCATTAAATGGATGAAAAAATGACTTTTGAAGATTGTTAATGATTGGAGTTGTCTAAATGAGTCAGGAAGGGAGTTCCACAGCACAGGGCCTGAGTAAAGTAAGCTAGATTTGAACAAATCTATTCTTGGGATTGGGACACATGGCTTTTCGGTATTTCTGGAATGATTCATTGGGAACTTGTCTTTTAAGGATGAGGGAAAAGCTCCTGTCATTATCTTAAACATCATGATGCCTTTGTTAAATCTTAGTCTTTGGTGTAGGGGAAGAATATTTAACTGGGTATAATCTACTTCTAGTAAGGTAGTCTTCTTCAGAAGAACCAGTTTAAGAGCACGTTTATACAGACTTAATAATGGTTTCATAGTGTTTGCACTAGCAGAATCCCACAGGGTTGAAGCATAATCTATTGAGGATTGTATATAAGCTTGAAAGAATAGTTTTCTTGAATGAAAGTCAAGAAAAAAGTTTGATTTTAGTCAGTTGGTATACTCTTTGAGACATGTATTTGCACAGATGGGATTTGTGATGGTACCAGCTGAGATTTTCATCAATTGTCTCCTAGAACTTTGTGGTGGAAGGTTTTTCTATTTTTCCTTTTTAA
>CM054136.1:68385222-68403691 GCA_028751875.1 Rapana venosa | reverse complement strand
TTTTTGAGTGGGGTTAATATTGCCCCTATCTTACAATGCAACTAAATTATAACTAGTTATAACAAATTAAAAATTCCCAACACACACACACACACACACACACACCCACACCACACACACACACACACCCACACAACACACATGCATCACGCAAAAAAAACAAAGGCCCATGTACACATAACTATAACCCTACAATAATGATACGATTTTAACAGTTAGTTATTTGCACAAAAACTTTGGGGAAGATAAAAAGAGAGAAAAACGACCCGATAGATTTTTGACAAATAAAGAGTTGCCCCTGTTCAAAAATAAAATGTATGCAGGGTGTGATTTCCAAACACCTCCCCCATGCATTTTTCTCGCGGTAAAATGGCACTGCTCAAATGCCTTTCTTTCAATCACATCATAAGGTTTTTCCCCACTGATTAAAATTGTATAAACCCTGTCACTTATCAATTTTCAATTAATCCATCCCCAACTCCCTTTGGTGAACTTGGAGATCAAAGGGGGGAAGGGGGGGGGGGGGAGGAACCAGAAAAAAACCCCCACAATTTTTTCAATTAAAAAAAGGTTAAAACCCTTTTCCTCTTTCTGGAATCATCCCCAACACCGGGAAACCGCATAAGAGCCCCCCAAAAAACCCAATAAAAAGGGGATAAAACCTTAAAAAAAACAAACTGTGAAAAAAAAAAAAAAATTTAAAAAAAACCCAAAATTTCATAGTAAAGATGACATTTTAATCTTTTTAACTATACCCTTTTTATTGGTCTTTGACTCAAAAGGTTCAGTTTCATGTCCAAAAAAGTTAATTTTGCCAGAATATTTTTTTTATGCTAATCATTTTTTCAACACTGTACACCCCACCCTTTAAAAAAGAACCATTCTCACAATAAACAGGAAATGAAATGAAAAAACCACAACAAAGCATGTGATCCAATTGTTTATTTTTTTAATTTTCTTTTACTTAGTTTTCACCATGTTAAAAGTTGTGCTGTTGAGTGGTATTTCTTGAAAATGTGCAATGACCACGTCGCAAGTGTTAATTGTTTTACGGGATGTGAATTTTTTTACTTGTCTTAATTTGAAAAAAAATCTGTGTGGAAATTTTAAATCAATTTAAAAAATTTCTTCCCCCCACAGGACCTTAAAAAATTAATCCCTTTTTTAAATTTTTTGAAACTGTGTATTAGATAAAAGCTTCTACCCGATGGAAATTTAAGCAAACAATTTTGATTGAAAGTTACAAATTGTTGTTTACCTATCCTGGAACAAGGATGGGTGAAATGAAATGAAAAGTACACATGACGTTTTAGAAATTTGCAACAGATAATATAGGAAGAACCCCCTTTAAAGATTTATGAAGTTTATATGATGAAATGTTCTAAAAATATGGAATGCAAACAACTCTGACTGTGAGTTAGAAATTGTGACCCTTTATGGAGACACCGTCCAAACTTCTAACCTCTGATTTTGAGTAGATGTTGTGACTTATCTTCCCATGTTTGTGCTTTAAAAAAAAATATAATTTAGAGTTGGTGGAATAGGAGTCACCAGTTTAGGGGAAGGGGAGAGATAGCTAAAGGGATATAGTAAGGGAGGGAAGGGCAGGTTATCTAGTAGGGGGACTGGTAAAGAAGGGGTAGCTAGTAGGGGGACTGGTAATGGGTGGGTAGCTAGTAGGGGTAGTGTAAAGGGGAGAGCTATTAAGGGGAAGGAAAGGGGGTACTGGTAAGGGGTATTAAGTGGGGGGGATAGGGTAAGGGGTAGTTACTAGGGGGACTGTTTAAGGTTGGTAGCAAGTGTAAGGGGGGTGGGGGCTAGGGGTCTGGTGTGGGGGGTAAGCTAGTAGGTTGTACTGGGGAAGGTAGCTTATAAGGGGGAACTGCTAATGGGTAGCTGGTAAAGGGGCTGTGGTAAGGGGGAGCTGTAAGGGGACTTGGTAAGGGTTTGGGTAGCTACGTATGGGGCATAATATATAACTTCTCCCTTGTGCTTTGCTACTATTTGGGCATAGAAATCATGATCATCATGGGCAAGTGGTAACCACACTTGACCTGCTTAACAATGCTGAGGGAAAGTGAGTGTTCTGACCAATCAGCTATCCCGTCCCTACTTTCAAAAAACCACCAAAAAACACCCACTCTTCTCCACATTCATAATCTCAGAGCTAGCATTATTGACACGATGCACAGTGATGATAAGATTTAACCTCTGCTGCTACCCTCTGCTTTGCCTCTACATCAGAGTAGCCACGATCTTGGCGCAACTTGACATGGTCATTAATCATCTCCTCCCTCTCCTTCTCTCCCCTGTCCCCTGTGGCCTTGCTTACTGGTGTGTTTGAGATCTTCCCCTTTGACTGTGAGTTGCTTTATTTGTATTCGCTGGGTTTAGTTTGTTCTTTTGGTTTGTTTCTTTCTTTTTTCGTGTCTTCCTTCACTCTCTTCTCTCTGCCGCCTCTAGTCTCTCTCCTGTCTCTCATCCTGTCTCCTCTCTGTCTCTCTCTCCATCTCTCTCTACTCCTCTCCTCTCTCTCTCTCTCTCTCTCACCTCTCTCTTCTCTCCTCTTCTATTTCCGACCTTTTCATGCTTTCATTCTGTCTTTAAATTTTTCTTCCCTTGGTTTAATTTCCTCCATGCAGCATTTTTTATTTCATTCTTCTCTCATTATAACTCTCTTTACGGTGCCTTTTCTTTAATAATAATAATAATAATAAAAATAAATGGAATTAATATAGTGCTGCAAATTGCACACAAACCAATAGCACTTGCACTCAACTCATTCTTACACAAGCATGCAACCAATAGCAAGTAATAGTACAAACTAGTCCAAATGCACACGACACACACACAACACACAACACACTCAACACACACACACACACACCCCACACACACACACAAACACACACAGCACAAAACACACTCACAACAGGTTCTACACTTGGCAGGATGATTGAATTTTTTGTGTATGAAAAGCAGGGATAGCTATGAAAAATGAAAAAAAAAGGAACAATCTTAGATTTGAAACAAATATGTCTTGAGGCCGGATTTTAAAACTGTCACAAGAAGGCCTTTGGCGAAGAGAGATAGGGAGGCCAATCCAAATCATGGACCAGAAAACAAGAAAGAACAAGGCCCATCGCTGGACTGCTGAATGTAGTAATTCGTAAGCACAAGCCAAAAGAGAACGAGAAGAGTGTACAGGTGGTGCTGTTTCTTGTAGAGACATTGTAACAGAAGTACTGGATCTTATTTTTATTCTTTGTGGCAACAGAAGCCAGTGTAGAGATTGCAAGAAGAGGGGTAAGTTCTCAGATTTTCTCCATCCTGAGGACTATCGAAGCGCAGAGTTTTTGGGGAAACTGACGACCGTAGCAAGAGGTGTATTGACAGGAAGACTACCTGTAGCAATGGTGTAGTGAAGACACTTGTCTTTGTCGCAAAGGGGTTGTTGACGTGGTGGACGCTACTGCCGTTGCTGCCCAGAACGCGGGGAAGTGCCGCAGTCCCGCACCTTCTGGAGGTAGTCCCAGCGGAAGCCGTCCATGGAGACCATCAGACTTTGCCGCAGTAAGCCTATGCACCTACCCTTTTGTTTTCTTTAAGATGCACATGTTTTTTTATTTTCAGTTTTACCCTTTGTAAATTTATATAGACAGTAATGTCCTTATTTTTATTGTGTTAGCTCTTATACAGAATCGCTGCCTACTTTTCATACAGACTTTTCCGTTCAACAGATTACAAACATGACAAGGGAATAAATAAAACCAATGAAGGAAGAAGGCAATGACGAATGGACAAACAGATAAAGCTTTGCAACTTAAATTTACAAGCACAGGAAGGCGAGAGTAGCTAGACAATGAGAGAATGATTAAACTACTGCATGATAGATGATTGGATGATGTGTGGATGGATGATGGATGGATGGATGGATGAATGGATGGACGATGGGTGGGTGGGTGAGTGGTGGTGCATGGACAGAAGCATGGATAGGCTATCAAAAAAAATGTTTAAAAAAAACAAGAAAGGAAATTAAGGATCACAATGAATGCAGGAAGAAAGTAGAAATAGAAGAAGATAGACAGAAGAGAGAGAGAGACAGAGAGAGAGAAAGAGTCACTAAGTGAGAGAGAGAGAGAGAGACAGAGAGAGAGAGAGAGAGGAGAGAGAGAGGAGAGAGAGAGAGAGAGAGAATACCAGAAGCAGAGAGAGAGAGAGAGAATAGAGAGAGAAAAGAAAGAAAGACAGAGAGAGAAAAGAAAAAAGAAAGAAATTAACAAACGTTGAAGGAAGACACGAAAAAAGGAGGAAACAAACCAAAAGAACAAACTAACCCATGCGAATAAATATGCCAACTCACCAGGGCAACTGAAGAGCTCAAACACACCAGTAAGCAAGGCACAGGACAGGGGAGAGAAGGAGAGGGAGGAGATGAGAAGACAATATCAGTTTCGCCAAGATCGTTGTTACTCAGATGATCCAGTAGTGGCAAAGCACAGCAGAGGTAAACTTCTTCTTCATCGACCATCGTATCGATGAATACCATCTATTCATCGTGGGAATGGGAGAGTCTATTTCAGTGGGTGCGAAATGACTTATATTGCCCGAATCAGCGCTTGAAAAGTTCTTAGAAGTATGGACAGGGTAATGAGGCCAGCTTTCTGGAGACTTGGAGGCTCTACTTTTTCCATCTTTCCTGCGTTGCTTCACAGCGCAATTATCCGTGTTTTTGCTCGTGGGGCCATGCGCCACTGAAGTTAAAAAATTAAAACCGCTGCTCGCCACTGAGGCCTCTCCATTGCTGCCTTCTCCGATGAGTTTTACACTCAATGTGAAGCTTCAGGGTGAGCTTTCAGAGTGGTCCTTGAAGCGTTTCTTCTGGCCTCCCAGGTAGCGCTTTCCCATGCTGAAGTTCGCCAATAGAAGTTTCTTGAGGAGCCGATGGTCCTGGCATGCGAACTACATGGTCCTGCCCAGCGAAGCTGGGTCTGCATCAGGATGTGTGGATGCTGGGAAGGTTTGCTCTAGTGAGCTCCTCAGTGTCTGGGATCTTGTCCACCACTTAGTGCCAAACAGTATCTCTCAAACAGAAGGTGTGGAAGTGGTTCACTTTTTTAGCATGGCGTTGGTAGACTGTCCATTGACTCTGAGCATAGAGAAGGAGGGTGAGCACTACCCTTTGTAACCTGATCTTGGTTTCTTGTTTGAGATGCCTCTCCTGTCCCACACATTCTTTCGAAGTCTGCCAAAGGCAGCGCTTGCTTTGGCAGTTCAGGTTGACCTCATCATAAAATGGCTTAACTACTTTGCGGGAGAGGGTACTGCCAAGATAAGTAAAATTGTCCACTGCCTTTGAGTCTATGTCATTTTACGGAGATGTTTGGTTTCAACGTCGGGCTTCCCTGTGGCTGGTTGGTGCATTCCTCATCTTCTGTACTGATTGTCAACCCCAAAGTTGTCGCAAGCATCAGAGAACTTTCAACACTGTCTTGCATGTCGGCTTCAGACAGCATTGATGGCTCAATCAATCACAAACAGAAGTCGTTGATAATAATAAATAATGAGTGTATGGAAGTTATATAGCGCTGAATCTTGTAAAGCAACAAATCCAAAGCGCTTAGATGACATTTTTTATGCGTTGTATGCGGGTTTTTTTTTAAATTTTGTCACTGTTCCAACCGGCTAACCATGGCCGTACTCTTTTTCGAACAGCGAACAGGATTTAACGTGTGCGCAAGATGTTCTGCATGCGATCGCACACGGGTGGCCTCGGTTTCTTGCCTCATCCATGATATCTGTGATAACTGGTTTTTGCTTGAAGCCATCCTGAGATTGAAGAGTATCCATCATACACTGTACCTGATGCGACACCAACATCCGAATCTCTGAACGCCTATGACTGCATTGCCGAAAACATGATCTGAACAAGGGTGGGAGGCAAGAACACAGCCCGCTTCACTCCATTGGGTGACTGTGCAGAGGTATATATATATTTACCAATCACCGCGCGGCATGCCGTGTCATACTGGCTAGCTTATGAGTGGTTTTCCACTGGGGCTACCGCGCTACCTTTGTAGAAAAATGTGATTTTGAATGTGAGTAAGAGTGGGTTCTGGTGTTCGTGTTGTTTTTTTGTGGGGTGAGGTAGTTTTTTTTATGGTAAAGTTTAAAAGAACCATTCCAAAGCGAGCTCGGGGGGACGGGCTAGCTCATGTTCGTAACACTAGCTTTCCCCCAGCCAAGTTAATGCAGCGTCAAGCGTGGTTAGCCACTTGGATGGGTGACGCGTTTGCACGCCTTTGCTTCAGTACATTTCCCGCCAGTTCTCCAGCTGTAAATGTGGGTACCTGCAGCGTAGGGAGAGGAGATGGGGCGCCGCCCTCAGTTTATAGCTGCCCCTAGAGAAAGTGATATCTCTGACGCCTCGTTGCCCGCTATAACCTTTAAGTTATGGACACCTTATTTTAACCTTTTATAATCCAATCCCTAGACCTCTCCACCCCAGACCTACCCCATACCAAAGCCCAAACCAACCAAGAAAGACAAAAACTAATTGTTATTAAAAGAAAATTATCAAAGAGGAGGTAAATAATTGTTGTGGGTAATACGAGAGAAAAAATATAGCAATAGACAGACTACTAGTGTTTACAGAAGGGGTAAAATGGGCAGAACGTAAAGCGCCCGAGTAAAGTATGAAGAAAGTTGAAGTCTTCTGCCATATTTTCTGTCACAGGTAGATTGACATATTTGTAATCAATAAAGCCATGATTTTCGGGTTTAGCGTCCCAGTGTGTATAGTAGGATACTGTTAAAGTGTGAATTGTTATATGAAAATAAAGCATTTTCCGAAACCAAGCAATGGCCAAAACAAAAAGGTAAAAAAATACTCCATCCACCAAAGCTATGTCTCTGTCGCATCGCTTCCTAAACTACCGACAAGCCTCCTCTATCCCCAGACCTACCCGTCCTACCCTCCTTCCTACCCCCGTCATACCCTTAACCTCCTCCCTCTTCATATCCCCTACCCCTCATCATACACCCAGAAGACCCTCACCCTAAACCACCTTCCTCATTTCTAACCTCATCATACTCCTCTCTCTTAAACCTCTCCCCATCGAGATCTAACCCTCATCATACTCCCCCTAACCGCATCCCTCCAAAGACTTACCCTCAATCCATCGCTACCCTAAACCTCCTCCCGTCCCTCCCCAACCAACCATCACTCATTCTCCTTCTAAACATCCTCCTCCCTCACTGTCCTACCCCTCATCATACTCCTTCTAAAAACCTCCTCCTCTCACCAGACCTACCCTCATCCCATACTCCCCCATAAACCTCCTTCATCCCTCTCTCCAGTCCTACAACCCTCATCGTAGTCCACCTAAACCTCCTCCTCCCTCACCAGACCTACTCCACCGTTTGGTTTTATACCTCCCACCTTACAACAGCCTCATACATACCCCCATCATACTTCCCTCAACCTTCTACTACCCCCATCATACTTCCCCACAAAATTCCCCCTATTCCCCAGACCTACCTCCCACCATACCCTTCCTTTCCCTACTCTCCTCATACCATCCACATCCTGCTTCCCCAGACGCGCACCATACATCTTCCTTCCCCTCTCAAACGACCTACCCCTCATACTCATAGAGTTTTGTTGGGGATTTTTTTTTTGGTTGTTTTTTTATTTTAGTGCATGATTTTTGTCGGACAGAAAGGACACGACTGTGGGGTTAGCGTGAGGGAATGGCCACAAGGACGGCCGAAAAACTCCTGACTGAAATTCGAACCCGTGACACCAGGCACATGCAGACCGCAAGTCCGTTTGTCTATCCACAGGCTACAGTGCCTTCACCTTCGCTAACCTAAAATGGTAAAAATAATATATCTGAATACAGCTCAGAATCACGTGGGATATAGGAAATGACATTTAGTGTGCTGTATTGTGTTTCTATTATTATCATATTGTTCCAAAAATGTTATGTTGTCTTATTTTTAGTCATTTGATTTGTTTACTTTTTCTTTCTGGTTGTGTTTCGACAAAAACCATGTTTTTCTCGTAGCTTCCCGTAAATTAACGGAACAAGGCCAAGCTCCATGAACTCAGCATGTTTTTTATTTGAGTATGGTCAGCTGGTCAAGTTGATGGAGAAAAAGAGGATATTGTCTTATTTACTCTTTCCTGTTCTTGAAGTATAAAACATTTGTAATATTTGTCCACTTGAACAATGTGGAAGAGTGTGTTGTGTGAGTGTGTGTGTGTGTCTGTGCGTGTGTGTCTGCGTGTGTCTGTATGTCTGTGTGTGGTGTGTGTGGTGTGTCCTGTGTGTGTCTGTGTGAGTGCCGTGCGGTGCGTGTGTGTGCGTGCGTGTGTGTACTTCTTAATTTAAAACGTCTCTTTCACATCGTGATATAAGCAAGTTGTGTGTTGTGGTGTGTGTGTGTGTGTGTTTGTGGTGTGTGTGTGTAGTGTGAGTGAGTGGTGGTGTGTGAGGTGTGTGTGTGTGTGTGTGTGTGTGTGTGTGTGTATGTGTGTTTGTGTGTGGTCTGTATGTTTGTGTGAGTGTGTGTGCACGTGTGTGTATGAGAGTGGTGTGTATATGAGTTAGTGTGGTTATATAGAGAGAGAACATACATGGGTGTAGATGTGTGTACATATTTGTGTAATTAAGTGTGTAGTGTGCGGGCGCACGTGTTTTGTGTGTGTGTGTGTAGTGTGTGTGTGTGTGTTATTATGCCTGTGTATGCCTGTGTGTATTGTGTAGTGTGTGTGTTTATGCCAGTGTATGTGGGTATTTGGGTGTATAAATGTGTGTGTAAGGTGTGTGTGGTGTGTGTGTGTGTGTGTGTGTGTGTGTGTTTGTGTGTGTGTGTGTGTGTGTGTGTGTGTGTGCATAGTGAACTGTATACTCTACATCAGCTAGGAATCTGTAGGCCTACATAGATGGTGATTTTAAAAAAAAAAAATAAAAGAATTATATATGTTAATAAATCAAACGGAATCAAATTTAAACTTGACAGGAACAACAAAATAACTGTTATAAAATCCGACCGACTGGCCTTACTCAAGCATTTCAACTAATATCTAGCATTTAAGATTATCAACCAAAATGTCTGTGTGGGATAAACTAGCAGAGTAGTTGTAAGACAAACCAATCCGAAAAATGCTTCAACCTGATCACAATACCAAACATAACATGTTTATGGCGTAATCTGATCACCACAAATACAATGGACACATTTCGACTGAATTTCGTTTTTGAGAGCATCGAGCCTTAAAGTCTGTATATCAAACTTGTCAACAGTCTCTGACACAATTTGTTTCTGATCAGAGAAATCGTTGTACTTGATAGACTTTGTCGACTTAAGGTCTTGCACATCCTTTGAATGATAAAGTTTCATGATATAGGCGTGCCAAAACTGATCCCAGCAAAGTCCTCTTTAGAAGACAATATCCTCTTGTAAAGACAGCGGCAGTTGCATTTTGTATGGTATCTTCCTGTTTCATTGCACCCCTTTTGCTGTGCAATCTGCCATTTCATTTCCCCAAAGACCACAATGGGATGGAATCCAGAAAAATTTATACAGGTACCACGTGTGGACAAAAAATGAATTAAATGAACAATTTAGTCACATTTCCACCTCTAGTATGAGAACTAAACGATTGTAAAAGACTGTAGAACAGACCTTGGATCACACAGAATAATACTTGTTCACAGCGAAAGAAAATTAAGCAGGAAGTTTAACGCCATCACAATTGCAACAAGCTCTGCTAAAAATATAAAAGTCTTTTCCAAGGTAATAAGAAAAAAAAAAAGACAAAAAAAAAAAAAAAATTAAAGAGAAAAAAAAAAAAAAATAAACGATACAGAAGATAATAAGAAGAAAAAAAACGAAAAAATAAAGACAGGACCCCTTTCAATAATCAGAGCTGGAATTACAAATCCAGCACCTGCATCATTGCTATCAAGTTACAGAACCGTCTGTAAAGATTTTAAAAATGATTATTATAATTCTATTCATGTAATGAATCTAACAAAATGCCGAAAGAACAGCCCACAATCTTTTATAAGGTCAGCATAGTTTTATAAATCCAATTTGCAATGTTAAGCACCCTGGAGGAATACGCTGAACGACAAACCGAGGACAACATTTTTTGGATTCACACCATGATTTTTCAACAGGTCATATGTGAAGCTCCCTACTCGGAGTTAACGAACTTATTGTTTTTTGCTCTTTTGGGATAATGGATTCACCTTTAAATCAAGTTCAGGCATACCATGATTTTGTATTGTATGACTTTTTTTTTTTTGTTTTCTCAAGATGTATTTAGCTGAAGCAAGCTTCATTTGTGATCAAAAGGCATCACTCCAATTTCGGCATATGACACACAGTGTCGCAGTATGAACCGGCACACCGAGTGCAGTTGTGTAGGCTTTGCTATCTACGCTTTGTATGTTTTTTAAATAGATATTTTGAGCCGAGAAGAAAATTATCTTGCGCATGATGTTAATTTTGGAACAACTAAAGAATGTGCTTAGGTGTAAAAGGGTATGAGTAATCCTGACCCCAAGGTTTGCCTACTCGACAATCTCAAAAGTTTAAACTTGTTCTGGCCTTCGTTTAGTATGTACTCTATTGATGATTCCAAGTCCAGTTAGATGTAAGATATAACGACCTAAAAATATTACCAACTTGTGTGTTTATTTTAAATCAATTGTCAGATCCATCTAATTTAAAAACTGGGAGAAATCTGGATTATGCCCTGATTGGAAAAGCAATCATAATGAGTTTTTCTGAAGGAAGGGAAACCCATTTCAACATGCATGCATTAATTTTAATCAAGCTCAGTTTTTGATACATCTTTTTAATATTATTTAAAGATCTACGAGGAGTGCGTTTTTTTAAGATTCACTTTCAACCACATGCAGATATCATCTGCGTACTGCATCAAACAATTCCAACATTTTTAGATAATGGCTTAGGAAGATCTTCGTGGTCAAAATATAAAACAGTATTGGGGCTAAAGCAAGATCCTGCGATTCCCATGTGAATAGACCTAAGTGAGAATAGCCTTCCTACTTTTGTTTAATGTGACCTGTTCACTCAAAATGCTTTTAAGTAATTATATATGCAACCTGAAAGCCCAATTAATCTCAGTTTATAAAGTCCTTGTCATGCCAGACTAGGTCGTACCTTTTTTAACATCAAAGAAATTTAGCAAGTCCATTTTATTTCTCTAGCAAACTGATGTTAAATTTGGGTCGTACTTTTTAATTAGAATTATGCGACAGTTGACCTGCCTTTCCTGTAGCCTGCTTGAGAGACAGGACATATGTTATGCATTTTCACAGTAATGATTGAGCTTAGTTTATAAGATGATAACGATCCATTAATTTCCCTAATGTGATGTTAGGGCGATCGGCCTTTAAACACCCAATTTTAACGGCTTTTTTTAAAAATAACCCCCCCCTTTTTTAAAAATCCCCTTTTTTTAAAACCCCTACCAATAATACCCTTTTTTTTTCCCCCTTTTTTAAAACTTTTTTCCCCCCCCAACCCCCCTATCCCATAACCCCTTCCCCCTTAACCCCCAAAAAATTTTTTTTTTTCTCCCCATTATTATTACCAAAAAAATCCCGATAATTTAAAAAAAATTCTTTAAAAAATACCTCCCCAAAACCCCCCACTTCTTTTTTTCCCTCCCTTTAAAAACCTTTTATTAACCTTTAAAATTCCCTAAAATTTACCCCTTATTTAAAAACCCCTTCCTCTTTAAAATTAAAATTTTCCCCTTTTCCCCTCCCCTTTTTTAAAAAAACCCCACTGACTTTTTTACAACCCTTTTAACCTCTTTTATAAATCAAAACAATCTTTTTAATTCCCTTTCACCCAGAAATCATCTTACTAAAATCCAAATTTTAGATAAATTTCCCCAAAACTCCTTTAATAAACCCTTTCCGCAAATCCTCATTCCCTCTAAAAACCTAAATGAGAATGCCCTTCCCACTTTTTTAACTACCTTAAAAACTTTAATAATTTCAACCGAAACCCTAATATTTATAAATCCAGGAACCTTTTCTACCTTTTTAAAAAAACCCCCTAAATATTTATCCTCAAACTGAAATTTGGTTATATAAAATTATACCTTACCCCCTTTCCTTCCTCTTAACAAATTTTTCCTTTTAAAAAGCTTTTAAGAATAACTCATTCCCAAATCCCTAAATTTAAAACGCCTCTTTAAACTGCTTTTACCCCCTTTTTAAACTCTAAATCCATTTTCCCCAGACAAGCCCACTTAAACCCCAGCCCAAAAAATTTTAAAAATTAAGAATTCAAATCAACTTCATTACAGCTCAAAACCAAAAATTTTCTTCTTCCCTTAATCCTTAATTTCCAAGAAGCCATTTTAATAACTTTTAAAACTTCTTGTCCATTTCTACTTTCTATACTTTTTCCTTCCAAACTTTCCACATTAATATTCCCCTTGCAATAATTCTCAAAATTTCTCCATCTAATATTCTCTTTTCCGATTAGTTGGAAAAAACCATTTTATTTCCTTCACTTTTTCCAAATTTATATCAAATTAAAATTCAATTGACCTCTTTTTCGCTCTTATTATCCTTTTTATTCTTCTTTTCTATTCTTTATATTCTTACTTCTTTTTGAATTTAAAACGTATTTTTTTTCGGGCAATTTTCACAGGATCACCCCACCAACTTTCCCTGAATACTTACTAATTTAAAGATTACTTTTTGGAATGACTTTCAGCTCAACAAAATTTTTTTAACAAAATTGTCGTAAGTTTCTATCTGTCGTCAAAAATCACAGGGTTGTATGCTGTTAGTATGTCTTTAAATTTGAACCATTGTTTTTTTATAACTATTTTTTGGAATTCGTTTTTTGGGATAAATTTTTGACATTTTTGCTATCTATACTTAAATAACAGCAAAGGGTCCTTCCAAGCGTATCATGGAGCTTTCCCCCTCCACTCAAAATGGGTGCCAAGTGCAGCATTTAAAATAATCGTTTGCGGGTGGTCTAGATTTGTACGCGGTATTCTTGAAATTTTCCGTTTTTTTAGAAGTATAAGGAGAGTCCCAATTTTTTCTAAAAAACGGTTTATAGTAGTATTTTACCTCTTATCCCAAAAACGGAAAAGGGGCTTTAAAATCACCAGCTATGACCATTACTTCTGGTCCCTTAGGGCACGAGCCATTCGATTTTGATTGTCGGGGGCCTTTAGACAAATCACTGAAACAATATTTAAAGTCCTGTTCTTTAAACTTTATTGCTGCAAAAGCATTAATATTTTCAGTTCCTTTGAAAAAGGAGACAGAAGCTCAACAAAGTAAGTTTTTTTTAAAAATTAATAGCAGTTTGATCTTTCCTTTTTTTGTCTTCTACCTGTATACATAGGGGAAATAGTTTGGAATTTAGGGAAATTTACCCGCCGTCTACATTTAAAGATTGCAAAACCAAGTTTGATAACGTTTTAAAAGAGATGTTTTTGAAGTAATGCAGATTTGTTGAAATCGATCGCAATTCCCTGCATGATATCAAAATTAGATCAGGGTTTTTCTTTTTATATTTTTTTACATTTAAAAGAAAATAAACCAACAATTAAAAAAACAAATAAAAACCAACAACCAAAAAACCCAAACCAAAAATAAAAACACAAAAATTTTAAATTCCAAAACACTTTACACAAAAACCCTAAATTTTTTAACGATTCTGCTAGCCTAACCAAAAAAGACTATCCAAACTGTAATAAACTCTACTTTCCAAAAACATACCTTTTACCTAACCAAACTACTATTTAACATTTTATTCCCTTTGAAACAAACATTATTTAATAATTTTAAATTTAAGAAAAAAAAGCCTTGGGGAAATCTTTTTCTTCGACTAGAACAACATTTAAAAAGGTCTTTTTCCGAATTCTCTCTCCTGATAAACCCTTCATCAAAGTGGAAAATCTTCCCTAAAACTTCCTTCTTATAACTATAATCTTACTTTTCCCTTTAAATTTTTTAAAATTCAAATTTAAAATTATTTTAAACCGGAAAAAAACGTGAGCATTATACAGCTCCTCTTCACTTCAGCCAGGATGGTCATGGAGCCACTTTTTTTTACAACAGTTAAAGCGTAGACCACCTGCGGCACAGCCCAACGAAAAGAAGCCGAGAATGAGCACAATTTTTGACATCATCGTTTTTTTTTCAGATCATTTACACCCAATGGGGACAACTACATCAAATGACTTCCGAGTGTATCCTAAAAAGCGACAGACATTTTTCAGTGGTATTCTTTTTTAGAAAACAACCGAAAGCCTGGATTTTCCCATCGTTTCCCCATCTATTTGGCCCATTACGAACATGCAATATTAAAACTTTTGGGTTTTGTGAATTGGGGGTTTTGACTTGAGGCTTGAATTCCAGATTTTGCGTTTTTTCTTTCATCAAAACTTAATATAGTTATGTCATTTAAATTTTCCATGATTTTTTTGCTGTTTTCGTTTAAAGGGGCAGTTTTATTGTCTTTGCTCTCTGGTTTCTTTTCTTTATCTCTGACAGTTTTTACGTCATTTGTTGCTGATGGTTTTTACATGGGTTTTTTGTTGACGCATTTTCACCTGTTATTTCTTTTTTAAAAAATGCTTTTGGGCTTGCCCAAAATACAACTTGGGGGGAGCAGCTTTTTCAACCTTGCAAAGAGAGAGCGGGGTTACACAAGACGGGCTTTGGGGGTTTGGGGTGACAGAGGAAAGTCAGTTTGTGTTCACCGTCTTTTGTTTTGTTTTTATGCTCCCCGCATCCCGCCAACCATCATTTTATAAACTGTTTTTGTCGTTCACTCTCAACGTCCTGGAAGGTTGGGTGAAATTTCAGCATGTTCTTTTTCTTTGTCACTGTCTCATTTTGGGTTCACTGCTGTTCCCTTTTTTCTGTGGCCGAACATCAATCTGAGATCTTGCTGCTTTCATGAAATCTAATCAAACACAACTTTCTGCATTTCTGTTTGTCTTCGCAGGTGAAGAAACAGATCTAAGTTCCGTTTCTACATTCACAAGCACATCACTTTTAACATGGTTCAAAACACAGTCCTTGCATGTGAATTTTCGACTTGTTTTGACGAACATGCCGGTAGATCTGCGCATATCCAGTGGACTCGTCTGGCACAGTCACTGCAGAGTAATGTCTGACCATTCTGGATTTGATCACAAAAACATTGAAGCCGACATTCGTCCAGTTCCCCAACACATTCTGTAGATTTCGTGTTCTTAAAGCTTTTTGAGATTATTGAGCTGAAACTAAATTTTTTACTTAAATTTTCGCTTTTTGAGCTTCTCCTACGGGACATTTTCGTCTTTCTTTGCGCAAGAAGTAATCAGCGGTTTGTCATCATCGCCATCTTGATGACGTCATTTCTTGCGTGTGTGTGTGTGTGTGTGTGTGTGTGTGTGGTGGGTGCTGTTTTGTGTGTGTGGTGTGTGTGTGTGTGTCCGTTCGTGTGTGTGTGTGTGTCTGTGTGTGAGTCTGTGTGTGTGTGTGTGCGTATGTGCGTGTGCGTGTGTATTTGTGTGTCTGTGTGCGTGCGTGCGTGTGTGTGTCTGTGTGTGTGTGTGCGGCGTGTCCTGAGTGTGTTTTGTGTGTTTGCGTGCGCGCGCGCGTGTGTGTATGTGTGTGTGTGAAGAGAGAGAGAGAGAGAGAAAAGAGAGAGAGAGAGAGAGAAGAGAGAGAGAGAGAGAGAGAGAGAGAGAGAGAGAAACTCAATGAGTGAATCAATGAACGATATTTAATACACAAGAATAAAGATTTTTGGCCAAGCCAGTCCTTACAATCCGTCCTTGTAAACATACATACATCAAAACAATCAATGAAATATTTGGTGTCCTCTATCAGTTGAAAAATCACAGAGTTTCCAGAAGGTGGAGATGCTATACTGACATGTCCCCCCTCCCCCCTCCCCCCTCCCTCCCCCCCCCCCCCCCCCCCGGCATCTCCACGGGGGTACTCATGCTCATAATATGAAAATCTCTAAGGATTGGATTGGATTGGGTTATAATTATTCATATGGATTGCGTTGCAACGGATTGGATTGGAATGCGTTACGTTAACATGTGTTTACAGAAGGGGCAGAAATGCAGAATCGTAAGCCCCCGAGTAAAGTATGAAAGAAAGTTGAAGTCATTTTTGCCATATTTTCTGTCACAGGAGATTGACATATTTGTATCATAAAGCCCATGATTTCCTGGGTTTAGCATGCAGTGAGAATAGTAGGATTGTTAAAATGGTGAATTGTTATATAAATTAAAGCAATTTTCCCAAAAAACCTCCCCCCCCCCATACCTTCTCCCTGTCCACGCTCCCAAACCTCCTTACCCTACCCACAGTCATCCTCTCTGCTTCCCCAACCTATACCCTCATAATACCTCTCTCCTACCCCCGCCATACTCTCCCCTAAACCTCCTCCCCCAGACCTACCCTCGATCATACTCTCTCTAAACCCTCCTCCCTCCCTTCCCCACACCCCCAGAATTTACCTTTACTCATCATCCCCCCTAAGCCTCCTCCTCCCTCCCAAGACCTACTACCCTCTCATATCCTATCTCCCCTAAACCTTCTCACCTCCCCTCCCAGACAACACCTCATCATACTCCCCCTAAAACCTCCTCTCTCCTCCTCATCATACTCCACCTAAACCTCCTCCTCCCTCACTGTCTTACCCTCATCATACTCCCTCTAAACCTCCTCCTCCCTCACTGTCTTACCCTCATCATACTCCCTCTAAACCTCCTCCTCTCTCACTGTCCTACCCTCATCATACTCCACCTAAGCCTCCTCCCTCACCAGACCTACCCTCACCATACTCCCTCTAAACCTCCTCCTCCCTCCTCATCAGACCTACCCTCATCATACTCCCCCTAAACCTCCTCCTCCCTCCCATGACCTACCCTCATCATACTCCCCCTAAGCCTTTTCCTCCCTCCCCAGACCTACCCTCATCATACTCCTCCTAAAAATCCTCCCTCACCAGACCTACCCTCACCATACTCCCTCTAAACCTCCTCCTCCCTCCCCATCAGACCTACCCTCATCATACTCCCCCTAAACCTTCTCCCTCCCCTCCCATGACCTACCCTCATCATACTCCCTCTAAACCTCCTCCTCCCTCATCAACCTACCCTCATCATACTCCTCCTAAGCCTTCTCCTCCCTCCCCAGACCTACCCTCATCATACTCCCCCTAAACCTCCTCCTCCCTCACTGTCTTACCCTCATCGTACTCCCTCTAAACCTCCTCCTCCCTCCCCAGACCTACCCTCATCATACTCCCCCTAAACCTCCTCCTCCCTCACTGTCCTACCCTCATCATAGTCCCTCTAAACCTCCTCCTCCCTCACTGTCTTACCCTCATCATACTCCCCCTAAGCCTCCTCCCTCCCCTCCCCAGACCTACCCTCACCATACTCCCTCTAAACCTCCTCCCTCCCTCACCAGACCACCCTCACATACTCCCCCTAAACACTCCTCCTCCCTCCTCCAGACCTACCCTCATCATACTCCTCCTAAGACCTCCTCCCTCACCCTCCCAGACCTCCCTCATCAACTCCCCTAAACCCCCTCCTCCCCATCCTTACCCTCATCGTACTCCCCTCTAAACCTCCCCCCCCTCCCCAACCTACCCTCACATACTCCCCCTAAAACCCTCTCCTCCCTCACTTCCTTAAAAACCTCATCTATCCCTCAACCTCCTCCTCCCTCACTGTCTTACCCTCATCATAACTCCCCCTAAGCCTTCCTCCCTCCCCTCCCCGACCTACCCTCACCATATCCCTCTAAACCTCCTCCCCCTCGAATACCCTTCAAACATTACTCCCCCTAATCCTCCTCCCTTCCCCGACCCCCCACAACCCCCCTAAAACCCCCCCCCTCCCAACTTCCCCAAAAATACTCCCCCTAACCCCTCCCCCCTCCCCCCCAAAAACCCCAAAAAACTCCCCCCCAAAACCCCCCCCCCCCCAAAAACCACCCCCCCAACCCCCAAAAATCCCCCCTCCCTCCCCCCATCAACCCCACCCCCACATACCCCCCTAAACCCCTTTCCCCCCCCCCCCACCCCATCCTTCCCCCCCCCCTCCCCCTCACCGCCTACCCTCATACCCCCCAACCCCCCCTCCCTCCCCAACCTAACCCCACAAAACTTCCTCAACCTCCTCCCCTCCCCTCCCAAACCCCCCTCAGCATACTCCCCCTAAGCCTCCTCCTCCCCTCACCAACCTCCCTCAAACTCCCCCTAAACCTCTCCCCACCAGACCACCCTCACATACTCCACCTAAAACCCCTCCTCCCCCCTCACAATGCTTGTACTTTACTTTATTGTATCTTGGTGTAGTGTTTTACGTTTAGACTGTAATTCTTGTGCGGGGCGTGTAGTTAGTGTAGTGGTGTAGTGGGAGTTG
>CM054136.1:68359719-68384722 GCA_028751875.1 Rapana venosa | reverse complement strand
CTACCCCCGTCCCCCTACAAACTAGCCACCCACCCTACCAGCTTTAACCAGTCCCCCTACTAGCTACCTCCTTACCATGTCCCCCTACTAGCTACCCCCTTTACTATTTACCTCCTACTTAGCTACCACCTCTCATCTGGTCTTGTTCCCTACTCTTATCCCCGTAGCAAATTCCTTCCCTCCCCTTACCTTTGTCTCCCCTCCTCGTAAACTGTGACTCCTATTCCACCAACTCTAAATAATATTGTTAAAAAAAAAAGCACACACATGGGAAGATAGACCACACATCTCGTCCAAACATCAAATAATTAGAAGTTAGGGCATGATCTCCCTAAAGATCACAATTTCTAACTCACAGCTCAGGTTGTTGGATTTCAATTTTTAGGACATTTCATCAATATAACACTTCCAAATTTTAAAGGTGTCTTCCTATATTTTCCGTTTGCAAATTTCAAAACCTCATGACTACTTGTCATTTAATGTCACCCATTACTTGTTCCAGACTGGTAAACAACAATTTGTACATTTTCACATCAAAATTGTTGCTTCATTTCCATCACATGGAGGCTTTTATCTAGACTACTAAGCAGTTTCAAATAATAAAAAGGGATATAATTGTTTAAGCTACCTGTGAAGGGGAAGTAATATTGATATGAAATAGCACACACAACACGTTTGCAAAAGAAAAGTAAACAAGATTCACATGCACGTCAAACAATTCACGGCTTGCAGACAGTGTTCACTTGCAAATGTGACCCGTTTTTACAAAGGAGTCTTAAGGTATAATTGGGTCAAATTGAGTTGTTACATTTTCTGAAATCTACAGATCATTACCTTTCTTTTGATGTAGGATACATTATTCTACCTATAAAACTGACAATGTTATGGGTGTTTGAAATGGGTGACCCAGCGATTTCACATTCTGAGAAAATCGGCTTTAAAGTTTTTCACCACTCTAGCTAACTAACACCTTAGCAACGGGTACTTCTATTCAACTGATGATGGCCAAATTTGGCACGGTGTTAAAACATACCATTTCACGGCATCAGACAAAAAATACTGTACATATTGACTGTCATTGCTGTGATATTTAGTTCACAACTCCCCCCCCCCCCTTCAAAAAAAAAAAAGGGGCATGAAGTGGAAGAAGCTTGGACAGAGGTTAATGAGGAGACTTGTTAGTATCTGACTAGCATATTTCCAATAGAATGAACTTAGTCGGCTAAAAACATGTAAAATCTAATAAATGATTCTTGGTTACATATGAATTAAAATATTATAATAGATTAATTAAAAAGTAATAACAATTACATACTCGGTTGTCTGTTATTCATTTCACACACACACATTTTCCATTTGATTTTGTTGTTGCTTTAATAATTTTGAGATGGGTGGCTTTATAAAGCAACAATAGTGTCAATGATTGCTTCTTCAATGTTGTTCTGGAAATAAAATGTTGACTTTAATATTTGCTCTCTCTCTCTCATTTCATACACAACACACGCACAACATACACAACATCCATGCACAAATACATGCAAGTGAAATCAGACACATCACACTCATAGCATTTGATTGCTCAGAAAAAAAAAGAAAATTATTATCAGTATGACACCATCCAGAGGGAACAGATGACAAAATACTGCATGCACACAGAGACTGCATGTAAAATAAACAATTGAGTACTCGTTCATTTTCCTTGAATCAAAACAATCAAAGGAACACACACACACAGATTACTTATTCATTACCCTTGAAAGAAAATGATCTTTAAAAATAGAGAAGAAAAACCACACACACACACACACACGCACGCACGCACGCACGCATGTGCGCGCTGGGTGTGCGGGAAGGATGAACAAAAAGCTGTGTAAACTTAATCTTTTACCCTCAATAAAGATCATTTTGACTTGATCATTTTCTCACACACACACACACGTTCATCAGCTTAACAACCACACACACACAACACACACACACACAACACCACACTACACACACTCACACACACACACACACACACACCACACACACATGACAGTCAAGTAAGTTTAAAATAGCTCCCACATTTTCTCATGTCATGCACTGACAGCTGAAATGCTAAAAGTCACCCCAGTAGTGTCATCCGAACAGTCTAGATCTGCAGCTTTGATCTGTAGGGATACCCATGTTTATTAACATTGCATACAGGTACCAGCGCTTCATACATCTAACCTTAAACCCTAACACAGAGACCACGGTTCATTTCATTCAAGCCGACTGGCGAAGTTACTTGGAGCTTTCATCACAATCACGATCGTTTGATTTTTTTTCTTCACAATAAGATGCAGCAAAATATTTGGTAAACAATACACCTGGTTTTTACTGATATGCTATTGGCAGAGTGGAAGATCAGCTAGAAATGAGCAAAAATGCCCATAACTCTTTGCAAACAGCAAAGTTTCTCAGCCATGCTTTCTTAAAATAGAACAGAGAGGTCCTGGTGAAACCCCTCCCAACCAATCATAGACCAGCTGCCTGTTGGTTACTACAGGCGGTGTGTGTCCTCAACTCTCATTGGTCGATCTTCTTGAGGTTTCAGGTTTTGTTTATACCTAAATAACTCGAAACAGTATTTCTAATTGGTTAGATTTCACGTAAAGACTGTCTGAAATGGAAAATATAGATCACAGCCTTTCCAATGGTGTATGACATGTGTGGGGCCCTGTCAGGGCTAAGGATAACGAGATGACTGAAATCACGGTCGTAACGATCAAGGGCACTGAAAAAATGCTGTAGGGTGGGTCGATAAAAACTGTTTAAAAACACATTTTAAAATCATATCTAACCTTTTCAAATACATAGATAGGAAATTTAATGGCTACAGATTCCATTTTTGTTGAAAAGTCAAAATTGGCAAAGTGGACGGCACCTTTCCTTTTGGGGCCTCTCTCCTTTTCACTGCATGCAAGTTAAGACTCATTTCGTAAAAACAGGTCACAAATTTTCTGGAGAAAATACCACTCTAACAGCACAACAGTTACACATGCAGGTGCAAACTAAGTAAATGAAAATAGAATAAGATAAACAATTGGATCACACTGCATTTGTTTTCATTTCCTGTTTGCTTGTGAGAATATGTTCTTTTTAGAAGGGGGTGGGGATGTACACTGTTGCAAAAGTGACTTAGCATAAATAAAATATTCTGGGCGCAGTTAACTTTTTTTAGACACTGAAACTGAACCTCTTTGAGTCAAAGACACAATAAAGGATACTAGTTAAAATGATTAACGTGTCAGTCTTTACTATGAACTTCTTTTTTTTTGGGGGGGGGTCTTTTTTTTTTTCTTTTTCAGTTTGTTTCTTTAAGATTTCATCCCATTTCTATGTGTGGTTTATGGGGATCGGGATAGCTCAGTGGTCGGAGCACTCGCTTTCCCCCAGCCAAGTTAAGCAGCCTCGAGCCCGTGGTTACCAGTTGGATGGGTGACCGTTTGCGCGCCTTGGCTTCAGTCCAGTTCATTCAGCTGTAAATGGGTACCTGCCCTCTTTATGGTCAGGGAAGGTAAAGCAGCGAGGGAGAGGAGATGGGCGCCGCCCTCAATATGCTGGCCCTAGAGAAGTGAGGTCTCTGACGCCTCGCTCCCCTACGACCTTATTCCCACCGGCCTACAATGGCCTACTCTTTCGAAAAGTGGAACAGGTTTTAACGTGTGCACAAGATGTTCTGCGTGCAATCGCACATGGAACCTTGGTGTATAGTCTCACCTGAAGGATGTGTGTGCGTGCGTGCGTGCGTGCGTGTCATCTCTCCCTTCGCCAAAAGTCTACTTATGACCCTTTTAAATCCAGCCCACAGATATACTTATTTCAAACCTATGATTTCCCCTTCTGTTTCATTTCATATCTGTCCATGCCTTCAACACCAAAAATCCCATCATGGGGCCAAAGTGTAACACCTTCATGTGTGTGTTTACTTTATTTATTTATTCTTTTATATCGAGGATAATAGAATAAGCACTCATTCGCATGCAGTCCCCGTGTGTATGCAGTTTTGTCATCTGTTCCCACCAGTACACAATGGTTTACTCTTTCGAAAAGCGGAACAGGATTTAACGTGTGCGTAAGATGTTCTCGTGCTTTCGCACATGTTCTGCATGCGTTCGCACATGGGGCCTCGGTTTATAGTCTCATCCGAAGGACTTTTGGGGAGAGTGGAGTCTGCACTGATTAACTCCAGGGGGAAATCACCTTGAACGGGATTCGAACCCACGCCTACAGAATACGAACGCCAAGGCTATTCCACCCCCTTGTGTGTGTGTGTGTGTGTGTGTGTGTGTGTGTGTGTGTGTGTGCGTGCGCGCGCGCGCGCGTGCGTGTGTGTGTGTTGTGTGGTGGTGTGTGTGTGTGTGTGTGTGTGTGTGTGTGTGTGTGTAAATTTGAATTTGCTATAACTAGTTATAATTTGGTTGCATGTGTAAGAATAGGTTGGATGCAAGCGCTTTGATTTGTTATGCAATATAAATTCTTTATCATTAGCATTATCATAAGGGGTGGGTAGCTAGTAGGGGGACTGGTAGGGGGGTAGCTAGTAGGGGGACTGGTAAAGGAGGGGGGTAGTAGTAGGGGACTGGTAAAGGGGGGTAGCTAGTAGTGGGACTGGTAAGGGGGGTACTAGTAGGGGATGGTAAAGGGGGTAGTAGGGGGACTGGTAAGGGTGTAGCTAGTAGGGGGACTGGTAAGGGGGGGTAGCTAGTAGAGGGACTGGTAAAGGGGGGGTAGTAGGGGACTGGTAAAGGGGGGAGGGGGTAGTAGGGGGCTGGTTGGGGCGTTGGTAAGGGGGGGGGGTAGTTAGTAGGGGGGACCAGTAAAAGGGGGATAGCTAGTAGATAGACTGGTAAAGAAGGGTAGTAGGGGGGCTGGTAAAGGGGGGTAGCTATTACGGGGAGGACTGGTAAGGGAGCAGATGGAGGACTGGTAAGGGGGTAGCTAGTAGGGAGACTCGTAAGGGGGGTAGCTGGTAAAGGGGTAAAGGGGTAGCTAGTAGGGGGTAGCTACTAGGGGTACTGGTAAAGTGAGGTAGTAGGGGCGACACGACAATACACGAAACGATAGGACATTGTACTGCACTGCACTGCACAGTGCTGCACTGCACAGCACTGGACTGGACTACACTACACTACACTGCACTACACTGCACTACACTACACTACACTACACTACACTACACTACACTACACTACACTACACTACACTACACTACACTACACTACACTACACTACACTACACTACACCACAGATACAATGTAGTAAAATACAATGCATTGCAATGTTAACGTAACGCATTCCAATCCAATCCGTTGCAACGCAATCCATATGAATAATTATAACCCAATCCAATCCAATCCTTAGAGATTTTCATATGGGCATGAGTACCCCCGTGGGGATGCCGGGGGAAGGGGGGGGGGGGAGGGGAGGGGAGGGGGGGGACATGTCAGTTTAAATAGCATCTCCACCTTCTGGAAATTCTGTGATTATTCAACTGAGGGCACCAAATATTTAATTGATTGTTTTGATGTATGTATGTTTACAAGGACAGATTGTAAGGATTGGCTTGGCCAAAAATCTTTATTCTTGTGTATTAAATATCATTCATTGATTCACTCATTGAGTTTTCTCTCTCTCTTTCTCTCTCTCCCTCTCTCTCTCTCCTCTCTCTCTCTCTCTCTCTCTCTCTCTCTCTCTCTCTCTCTCCTCTTCCTCTCTCTCTCTCCACACACACACACGCACACACACACACAGACACACACAGACATACACAGATACACAAACGCACACACGCACACACACAGACACACGCACGCACGCACACAGCCACACACAGACACACACACAGACACAGACACACAGACAGACACACAGACAGCAGACACACACACACACACACAAACAAACACACTGTTCCACAATGTCAAGTGGTCAAATATTACATATATACATCAAGAACAGGAATGAAGTAAATAAGACAATATTCTCATTCCTCCCATCAACTGACCAACTGACCACTACTCAAATTAAAAATGCAGAGTTCAGGGATCTCGGCTTTTTCCGTTAATTTACGGGAAGCTACGAAAACAAGGATATTGCCCGAAACACAACCAGAAAGAAAATGAAACAAAAAATAAACAAAACGGAAGAAAAACAACAAATTTTGGAACATTATGATATAACAGAGCCCAATACAGCACAATATGTATTGTCTATATCCCACGTGGAGGTAGGTCTGGGGAGGGAGGAGGAGGTTTAGAGGGAGTATGGTGAGGGTAGGTTTGGGGAGGAGGGAGAGGACATTTAGAGGGAGTATGGTGAGGGTAGGTCTGGGGAGAAGGGAGGAGGAGATTTAGGGGGGAGTATGGTGAGGGTAGTTCTTGTGAGGAAGGAGGAGGTTTAGGGGGAGTATGCTGAGGGTAGATCTGGTGAGGGAGGAGAAGGCTTAGGGCGAGTATGATGAGGGGTCTGTGGAGGGGAGGGGAGGGAGGAGGTTTAGGGGGAGTATGTATATGACGAGGATAGGTTTGATGAGGGAGGAGGAGGTTTAGAGGGAGTATGATGAGGGTAAGACAGTGAGGGAGGAGGCGGTTTAGAGGGAGCATAATGAGGGTAGGTGTGGGGAGGGAGGAGGACGTTTAGAGGGATATAATGAGGGAGAGGAGGTTTTAGGGGAGATGATGAGGGTAGGTCTCTTGAAGGGAGGGAGGAGGAGGTTTAGAGGGAGTATGATGAGGGTAGGTCTTGGGAGGGAGGTGGAGGCTTAGGGGGAGTATGATGAGGGTAGGTCTGGTGCAGAGGAGGCCTAGGGGGAGTATGATGAGGTTTAGAGGGAGTATGATGGAGGTAGGTCTGGGGAGGGAGGAGAAGGTTTAGGGGGAGTATGATGAAGGGAACGACTGGTAAGGGAGGAGGAGGTTTAGGGGTAGTATGATGAGGGTAATTTTGGAGAGGGAGGAGGAGGTTTAGGGGGAGGATGGTGAGGGTAGGTCTCGGTAGGGAGGTGGAGGTTTAGGGAGAGTATGATGAGGGATTAGGGAAACTGACCTGTAGCAATGACAGGGAAACTGACCTGTAGCAATGGTGTAGTGACAGGGAAGCTGACCTGTAGCAATGGTGTAGTGACAGGGAAACGTCTTTGTAGTAAAGGGGTTGTTGACGTGGTGGACGCTACAGCCGGTGGCTGCCACCAGACGCGGGAAGTGCCGCAGTCCCGGCACCTTGTGGAGGTAGTCCCAGCGGAAGCCGTCCATGGAGACCAGCAGGACTTTGCCGCTGTAAGCCTGCACCTGCCTCAGCCCCGTCATCACCACCATCACCATCAGCAGCATCTTCTGCTTCATGGCCCACATCGTTCCTAGCACCTGGAGTACAGACTGACAATAGACATTCACTGTGCTAATATCTGGGCTGATCAAAATGATTGAGAAGTTGTCTGTGGTTACTTGCGCTTGTTTTCCTCCGCTACTATCTGCACTAAAGCAAATTCCTGGAAGTGATGCGAATAATTGATGAAGCGGTTTGTGGAACTAGCCATGAGAAACTGTATACAGAATAAACTTTGTGCTCACTCAGTGAGCGAAGAAAAAGACATAAAATCAGATATTTTTGTTCCAGATCTAACCTCAGACGGTAATCCTTATCTCAGATGCGGGCCTTTAAAACGTAAAATATTCAAATGTAATCGTGAACTTTATGGTAAGTCATTTCTCCCTTGTGCTACTGCGTTGTGGAACTGCCTTCTAAATAACATTAATGTTAACAACTCTTTGAATGCACTTATTCATTTTTTTGGTCTGCTGACGATTCTGTGGTGCCTGCATATTTTCACTTTGGTAAAAGAAATGAACAGATAATCCATTGCCGATTGCGACCTAAACAAATAATTGTTTAACTGACATCTTCTGGAAGACCGCCAGTGTACAGGTGGTAATGGAAGAGAAATGGCTAAACATGAATATCTATCTATTGAAATGTTTCCAATTTAATGCAGGACGCCAAAACCCATTTTTCAACTTCCTCAGAATGACATACAAATTGCTCTCCTTTGGAAGACATACATGCTGATATTTATGGCTGTACAGGAATTTATCTCTAATACTGCTGCTTCCTTTATAAGGTAATTATGCTTCATACTAGTGTAGAGAATATCTGCGTACTCGCCCATTTCTTGACAATGTTCATAACTTAAGGAATTTTAGGTGGAGTTTGTCTCTCCCGAGTCTCAGTTTTTGCCTGTTCATTTGTCTGTTTGTCTGTGTGTTACTTTTTCATGGTTTTTTCCATACTTCTGTACTTTGATATTTTGTATCTATATACGTTTGCAGCAGATGATGTTATTTTCAAAGTAACTGATATGTATGTATACCAGCTGCCAAACGAAATATGAAATGCTTTGCCTTTGAAGCACACCCTTTAAAGCCGTTTGCTTGTTATTGTAATCATGTGATACTGAATAGACATCTCTATAAACCCAAAGAAAAAAACAATATAAAAAAAAATCCAGAGAAACAATTTTTACCAAAAAAGTAACAGAAAGCAAACAAATAAAACAAACCAGTAAGTGGGGAAGTAGTTTTGTTTTGTTGTTCTTAAAGATGCACTTATCTGTGTTACATGTTTCCCTTTAATGTCCTTATCTTTTATTGTTTTGTTCTTATACAGATCGCTGCCTACTTTTCAAACAGACATTTCCGTTCAACAGATTACAAACACGATAACGGAATAAATCAATAAATAAATAAATGAAGGAAGGAAGGAAGGAAATGCCCAACAGACAAACAGATAAAGCTTTGAAATGTAAATGACAGGCACCGGAACGAGTAATACTAATGAGAGAATGATTAAAATGCTGCATGGATGGATGGTAGAATGGATGGGCTATGAAAAAAAGAGGTTAAAAAAACAAGGAAAGAAAAAATTAAAGATAGAATGAATGCATGAAGAAAGGTAGAAATAGAAGAGAGAGAGAGATGAGAGAGAGAGAGAGAGAGAGAGAGGAGAGAGGAGAGGAGGAGGAGAGGAGAGAGAGAGAGAGAGAGAGAGAGAGAGAGAGAGAGAGAGAGAGTGTGAGAGAAAAGATGTAAATACAAGATTGAAGTAAGACACGAAAAAAGGAAGAAACAAATAAAAAGAATGAATAAGTAACTCATCAGTCAAGCAGATCTCAGAGAAGGAGAGCGAGGATACGATAATGACCATGTCAGTTGTGCCAAGATGGTGTTACTCAGATGCCCCAGTAGTGGTAAAGCAGGAAGCAGAGGGATATATTTATGCCTCTCTACTAGCTACCACCCTTGCTTTATAGTTACCCCCCCCCCCTTACCAGTCACTCCTACAAGCTACCCACCTTACCAGTCTCCCTATTAGCTACCCCCCACTTACCAGTCCCCCTACTAGCTACCCTCCTTACCAGTCCCCCTATTAGCTACCCCCCACTTACCAGTCCTCCTACTAGCTACCCCACTTACCAGTCCCCCTACTAGCTACCCCCCACTTACCAGTCCCCCTATTAACTACCCTCCTTACAAGACTACAGAACTAGCAGCCACCTCATTACAAGTTGGTCTCAAGATCCATGAAGGCAAAACCAAGATTCTCAAGATCAACGCAGCGAGTGAGGACCCAGTCACACTAAATGGGAAAGAGCTGGAAGAAGTGGAGACATTCACGTACCTGGGTAGCATCATTAACATGCAGGGCGGCACAGACGCAGACGTCAGAGCAAGAATTGGCAAGGCGAGGGCAGCGTACTTGCAGCTGAAGAACATCTGGAGCTCCAAGGTGGTGTCGACCCGCACAAAGATCAGGCTGTTCAACTCCAACGTCAAGTCAGTCCTACTATATGGAGCGGAGACATGGAGGACAAAAAAGACCACCATCAAGAAAGTACAGACCTTCATCAACAGCTGCCTGAGACGAATCCTCCAGATCCACTGGCCCGACACCATCAGCAACGCAGACCTGTGGCAACGTACCAACCAGCTGCGAGCCGAAAATGAAATCCGGCGCAGGAGATGGGGATGGATCGGGCACACCCTCAGAAAGCCAGCCAGCAACACCACAAGGCAGGCACTATCATGGAACCCCCAGGGAAAACGAAAAAGAGGAAAGCCAAGAAAGACCTGGCGACGCGACCTTGAGGCAGAAACCAGGAAGATGGGATATACCTGGAGACAGCTGGAGAGAATAGCCCAGGGCAGAGGACTCTGGCGGACTGTTGTCGGCGGCCTATGCTCCAGGGGGAGTGATGGCCCTAAGTAAGTAAGTTACCAGTCCCCCTACTAGCTACCCCGCTTACCAGTCCCCCCCTCCCCCCTATTAGCTACCCTCCACTAAACCAGTCCCCCTATTAGCTACCCCCTTACCAGTCCCCCCCCCCTATTAGCTACCCCCCAGTCACCAGTCTCCCCTACAACCTCCCCCCTTTTCCTAGCAACCCCCTTATCCTAGCTACCCCTCTTACCAGTCCCACCTACTAGCTTCCCCTCACTATCCCCTACTAAATACCCCTTACCAGTCCCTCTTACTAGCTACCCCACTCTCCCCTACAAGCTACCCCTCTTAACAGTCCCCTACTAGCTACACCCCCTTACCAGTTCCATTACTAGCTACCCCCATTACCAGTTCCTCTAGTAGCTACCCCCTTACCAGCAACCCCAACTAGGTTACTGCCTTACCAATCCCCGAGCGATCCCCTTACTAGCTACCCCTTTACCAGTCCCCCTACTAGCCATCCCCCTCCCCTACTAGCTACCCCCCTTACCAGTCCCGCTACTAGATACCCCTTTACCAGTCCCCCAACTAGCTACGCCCCCTTTATCAGTCCCACCCCTTTACGGAGATCACATCCTAATTTCTAATCCTCTGTAGTTTGGAGGGGATGTGTGGTCTGTCTTCCCATGTTTGTACAGGGTTTTTTTGTTGTTGTTTTTTTTAATTTAGAGCTGAGGTAAGGGCAGGGAGTTGCTAGTTGAGGGACAGGGGGGACTGGTAAAGGTGGATGGTAGCTAGTAGGGGGACTGGTAAAAGGGTAAAGGGGTAGCTAGTAGGAGGACTGGTAAAAGGGGAGTAGGGGGACTGGTAAAAAGTGGGGTAGCTAATAGGAGGGCTAGTAAAAGGGGAGTATGGGGAACTGATTAAGGGGGGTAGCTAATAGGGGGACTGGTAAGGGGGGTGTAGCTAGTAGGGGGACTGGTAAGGGGGGTGTAGCTAGTAGGGGGACTGGTAAAGGCGGGTAGCTAGTAGGGGGACTGGTAAAGGGGGATAACTAGTACTGGGACTGGTAAGGGGGAAGTTAGTAGTGTCCCCAGGTTTATGAAAAAGCCTAAAAAACGGAAATAGTTTAAAGTAAGAAAAAATACATTCTAAAAATGCCATTATTATAGGAAAAGAACCCTATGCCCATCCCAGTGTTTACAATATCACTGTCTGGTCACCAGAATGAAATAATGTACAATTGTCATATTACAAGGCTACTGTTAACTTGTTATATCAGAAGGTAGAATTGTCATACAATGAGATAGAATTGTCATATCACAAAGTAGAATTGTCATATTACAAGGCGGAATTGTCATATCAAGGCTACTGTTGAATTGTCATATCACAAAGGAGAATTATCATGCCACAAGGCTACTGCTGAATATCTCAAGAAAAAATTGACATGTCACAAGATAGAACTGATATACCACAAGGCTACTGCTGAACTGTCACATCACAAGGCAGAATTGTCATATCACAAGGTAGAATTGTCATATCACAAGGTAGAATTGTCATATCACAAGGTAGAGTTGTCATATAGTGACCCCCCGCAAAGTTGAAGAATGATGATGGTTTATTTTACATCTTTCTCCTTCAAAACTTCTTGATATTTCTTCTTCTTTGTCGAAAGCTCAGACAGCAACCACTGTTGGTCTGTCATATGAGCGAAAATGCGTTGCGTTACCGTCAAGCACTTGATAATTCAGGCCCAACACATCTTTCTTGGGACTGAATTGTTATCTTTTAAATCTTTCTGGAAAAAAGGCAGGTGAATGGACCAAGAAGGCAGAAAATAGACAGGAAGGAAGGTGACAGAAAGAAAAAGAATAAGGCAGAAACAAAAGAGAGGGATAGAAAAGATGGAGTTATTCGCACAAAATTTCTAGAAAGTGGGGATAGTGTTTATACTGGCAGGCCCCTGGTATCCCTACCGGGAAATTTTTGTCACGAAGATGACTTTTCTCTGGGTATTTCCATCCCTAAATAGGTACCCGCTTTTAGTTTGAGCTTTAAGCACTAACGAGGTGACAGTCCTGATATGGCTTCTGAGGTCAGCAGGGCTACAATGATTACAGTGGATTTCACAAAACCCTTGGACATACCATTACACCTGGAGAGATGGTCTAGAAGAAGCTAGTCTCCTTAGAGGAGACATTAAACTGAAACCGCTTGACTAGTATGAAGTTAGTGGGCAGAAAAATCGTCAGCTACAAGGCAAAGTTTTAATACTGAAATTCACCCCTGAAGATGGAGTGCGGCTAGGTTCATGGTGGGCAAAAACGGTGGCACATGCAAACACTCACCATTGGTGAACCTCGGAGCTCTAGCCTACGAGCAAAAAACCCCCCACAACAAAAAAACAAACAAAAGAATAGAAGCCCAACTGAAATTCAGTCCCACTTTCATTGGTACATATGTATATGGATAACCACGAGTACAGGAGGGTACAAATTCACCATCACCACCACCACTACCTTTGACTCTGTGGTATAACCACGTCGTATGGGCCCATGCCCAGCTGAAATTCCACTCAGAGGCAACTTGAGTGATATGGTTTCTCCATACTAGACTAGACTAGACAACCCGATACGACACGACAATACACGATGCGATAGGACGTTGTAGTACACTGCACTGCACCGCACAGTGCTGCACTGCACAGCACTGGACTGGACTACACTACACTACACTACACTACACTACACTACACTACACTACACTACACTACACTACACTGCTCAAGACATATACCTGACTCTCATGCCAGAATATTGTTTGCTGACTTTAGTTCAGCTTTCAATACAATGCAGCCTCATGTTCTTGTTCACAAAATACTTTCAAAATTTGATGCAGCCGGATTTTGCCAATAAGATATCTTCATCGGTTAGATTTACCTGTACGGGTTCTCCACAGGGACGCGTTCTCTCGCCACTTCTGTACATTCTATACACAGATGATTGCAGAAGCAGCTATAAAAATTCCTTTCTTGTAAAATTTGCCGATGACAGTGCTCTTTTGTCTCTCTTATCTGGATCTGTCCAAAACCATGGTCCAGCCCTCACTGATTTCGTCAATTGGTGTGATGAGGCATATCATGGAGCTAAATGTTTCTAAACTAAAGTCTTCCTATCGATTTCAGAAGATCGGGTCACACTTCTGAGCATGTTACAATCCATAGTCAAGAAGTTGAAAATGTTTCGAAGTACAAGTATCTGGGAACTATTTTTGATGACAAACTAAACTGGGATGCTAACACTGACGCCATTGTCAAAAAGGGACAACAACATATGTATATTCTGAGGAAGCTTAACTCATTTTTTGTTGACAAAAAGATTCTTTCTTTCTTCTACAAGTCCTACATAGAGAGTGTTCTAAGTTTTGCTTTCATCTGTTAGTACAACAACCTTAGTGTTAAAAACAAGAATAGTCTGCGGATAATTTTTAGAATCTGCTAAAAAATATATGGAGAAGAACAAAGAGATCTCAAGCCGTACGCAATCAGCAGCTTGTGCGCAAAGCGACTGCCATCTTGGCTGATCCATCCCATGCTATGTCTTCGGAATTTCCGTTATTGCCTTCAGGACGCCGCTTTTGGTGCTCCAACAGTAAAACAAATAGAAACAGAAATTCCTTTGTTCCAGTAGTCATTCGAATTCTAAATTCAAAACAGCACTGACCAAACAGTATTGTCAAGTGCGTGTGTGTGCGTGTGTGTGTGTGTGTGTGTGTGGTAATGAAAATAAGTACTCCTCTATCTTGCTTTTGGCTTTCAAGAATGATTCTAAATTGTGTGTTGTGTGTGTGTGTGTGTGGTGTTGTGTGTGGGTGTGTGTGTGTGTGGTGTGTGTGTGTGTGTGTGTGTGTGTGTGTGTGTTGTGTTTATGTCTTTACTAGATAATGGTCATTATGGTGCGGGTCGCACGTGTGTGTGTATGGTGATAAAACTGTGCTCATACATTAGTGTGTGTATGTATGGGTGTGCGCGTGTGTGTGAATGTGCACAGTGCGTGCACGCAATTTTTAAAAAAAATTTCTTTTCAATCAACTTTTGTATCCTACTTTGGGTGTGTGTGTGTGTGTGGGGTTGTGTGTTGGTTTTTGGGTGTGTGTTTGGTGTTTTTGTGTGTGTTTGGTGTGTGTGTGGGTGTACGCGGGCGTGTGTACGGGGTCGTGGTGGTGCGCGGCACCGGGGTTTGTGTTTGGTAGAATTTTTTTAAAGCTACTTGGAATGTTTAAAAACAATCTGAAATATATTTTTTTTGTGTTTTGAGAAAAATTTTTTATAGGTATAATGTGCCTGTCGTTTTTAAATTGCCCTTTCAGGGACGATTAAAGTGTTTTTGATTGACTTGCCCTTTTTTTCAATCGAACTACCCCCCTCACAACCCAGTCCATCACCCGCTAAAGTAACAAGTGTGAGTGCGCGTGTGGTGTTTTTGAAAAACATTTGACCATTAAAAATTTTATTTCATGATTTTTTCTGCCGCCCCATGTTTTAAATATCGTTTTTTAAACTTTGATTATTTATCATTGAGCGTGACGGGAAATTGGGTTAAGTATTCGTTTTTGATTTGCCTTTGCAAGAATAGCCTATATAATTCCTTTTTTTTTTTTTTTTAAAACACACCACACTACACCACAGAAAAATGTAGAAAATACAGTGCTTGAAATTTAAACGAAAACGCACCCAATAAAACCAGTGCAACCATCCAATAAAAAATTTAAACCCAATCCAACCAATCCTTAGAGATTTCGGGGAAAGAGAACCCCCGTGGGATGCCGGGGGGGAGGGGGGGGGGTTGGGGGGGGAGGGAAGGGGGATGGGGGGACATTTTAGTAAAAACACACTCCCCCTTTTCTAAAAATTTTCTTGATTATTCAACCGATAGGGGGCACCAAAATTTCTAGATTTTTTGAGTAGGGTTTTTTTAAAAGGGACAGATTGAAGACGGGCTTGGCCAAAATTATTTTTCTTGTGTTTTAAATATCGTTCTTGTTCACCTTTTGAGTTTTTCTCTCTCTCTCAAAAACAACCACCCCGCACGCACCCAAAAACCCGACACGCACGACACACACAGACACACACACAACAACACACGCACGCACGCAAAACACACACACACACCCCCACAACAAAAAACCCCCAAAAATAACTGTTCCACAATGCCCAAATGCAAATATACATTTTTACATCAAAAACAAAATGAAAAAAATAAGAAAAAATTCCTATTTCTCCCATCAACTGACCAACTGACCACACTCAAATAAAAATGCGCAGTTCAGGATTTTGGCCTTTTTCCTTTAATTTCGGAAAGCACAAAACAATGATATTCTCGGAAAACCCAAAACCAAAAAGAAAATGAAAAAAAAAATAAATAAAAAAAGAAAAAGAATTTTTTGGGAACGATACATAAAATAGAACAAATACAGCACATATGAAAAAATTTAAAATTTTTTCCATTTTGGGTTAGCGAAGAGACAGGCACGAGCCTTTGGATAGACAACGACTTACGGTCTGAAAGTTTCTTGGTGTCAGGGGTTCGAATTTCAGTATGAATTTTTTCTGCCTTCCTTGCTTGCATGCCTGCACGCTACCCACATTTGCCCCTTTTTCGTCCTGCAAAAATCATGCACTAAAAAAAACAAAAAAAAACAAAACCCCCAACAAAACTCTAGGGGTTATGGGGGGGTAGGGGTTGTATGAGAGGGGGGGAGAAGGAGTGGGGTGGAGGTCTGGGGAAGGATAAGTGGAATAGGAGGGGAAGGGGGGAATTGTGGAGGTGGTCGGGGGGAGGAGGTTTTTTGAGGAAGAGTATGAGGGGTTTTAGGAGGTTGGGGGATTTATATCGGGAGGTGGATGTGGGAGAAAGGGGGCGGTGGGTCTTGAGAGGGAGGGGAATTTTAGGCGGAGTATAATGGGGCGTGGGCCCGGGGAGGGGAAGTTGGGGGGAGGTTTGGGAGGAGAGGGTTTAGGGAGTAGATTGGGTAGGCTTGTGGGAAGGGGGTTTGGGGAGTAAATGAAGGAACTTGGGAGGGAGGAGGATTAAAGGGGGGGGGGTGTGAGGGGGGTCTGGGAGGGAGGGAGGTTTTTAGAGGAGTTTAAAGGGGAGAAGGTGAGGGAGAGGGGGTTTTGAGGATTTGATGGGGTAGGCCCGGGGGGGAGGTTAGGGAGAGTATGAAGAGGGGGTTAGGGAAGTGAAGAGCAAGGAAGGAAGGGAAGATTAGACTGGTGAGGAAGGGAAGATTAAAAGCTTAATGGGGGGGGGGGTTGAGCAAAGGGGTTGTTTACGGGGGACCTAAACCGGTGGTGCCAACGCGGGAATGCCGAGTCCCGGGATTGTGGGGGTAGCCCCCAGCGGGGAAGCCGTCCCATGAGACCCCCCCAGGGCGGGCTTGCCGCTGTAAGCCTGCACCTGCCCCCGCCCCGTCATCACCACATATCACCATATCACCATAACAGCATCTTCTGCTTCATGGCACCCATCGTCCTAGCAATGGAGTCAGATGACAATAGACATTTCACTGTGCTAAAATCTGGGGTTTTTAAAAATGATTGAGACTTTTTTCTGTGGTTACCTGCGCTTGTTTTTCCTCCGCTACTATCTGAAAAAGCAATTCCGGAAGTGATGCAATAATTGATGAAGCGGTTTGTGGAATAGCAGAGAAAAAGTATACGAAAAAATTTGTTCAACCCCAGTGAGGAAGAAAAAGACATAAAACACAAAATTTTTTAAAATGTTAATGCATTGCCCTCTGGGATCTGTTCCGATCTTGCCCAAAACTGTAAACCCATCACAGATCAGACCTTTTTAAAAAGTAAAAATCAAAAGTAAAATGAACTTTTGGAAGTCATTTTTCCCTTGGCTACTCGTTGTGGAACGCCCTTCCAAATAAATTAAAGCACTTTTTCATTTTTGGGCTGTTGACGACCTATGTGCCTGCATATTTTCACTTTGGGAAAAAAAATGAAAAAATAATCCTTTTACGATTTCGACCTAAACAAATACTTGTTTAAAATGACATCTTCTGGAAGACCGCCAGTGTAAGGTTTTAGGAAGAAATGGCTAAAAATTAAAATTTTTCAAATTTAAATGTTCCCAATTTTAAAGCCGGGCGCCAAAACCCTTTTTTCAACTTCCCCAGAAAAGACATACAAATTGTTCTCCTTTTTAAAAACATACATTTTGATATTTATGGTGACAGGGGTTTATTTATACTCTGCTTTCTTTTTAAGGAATTATCTCATACTAGTGTAGAGAAACTCATACTCGCCCATTTCTTGACAATGTTCATACTTTAAGAATTTTTGGTGGGTTTGTCTCTCCCCATCTCAGTGTTTCCTGTTTATTTGTCTGTTTTTTTGTGTGTTACTTTTTCATGGTTTTTTTCCCTACTTCTTACTTTGATTTTTGATCTATAGCTTTGCAGCAGATGATGTTATTTTCAAAGTAACTGATATGTAGAAAACCAGCTGCCAAACAAATCGAAATGGTTTGCCTTTGAAGCACACCCTTTAAAGGTTTTTCTTGTTATTGTAATCATGTGATACGAAAAACATCCCTTTAAACCCAAAAAAAAAAAACAATAAAAAAAAAACCAGAAAACATTTTTACCAAAAAAATAACAGGAAGCAAACAAAAAAAACAAACCCGTAATTGGGGGGTATTTTGTTTTGTTGTTCTTAAAGAGGACTTACTGGTTCATGTTTCCCTTTTTAAATGTAAAAGACATTAAATTCCTTTTCTTTATTGTTTTTTTCTTATAAGATCGCTACTACTTTTTTAACAGACATTTCCCTTTTAACGATTACAAACACATACGGAATAAAAATAAATAAATAAATAAATGAAGGAAAGGGAAAAAGGAAAGCCCACAGACAAAAAGATAAAACTTTTAAATGAAAAAACGGCCCGGGAAAAGTAATACTAATGAAGAATGATTAAAAAAAAGCTGCTGGATGGTTGGTAAATGGGGTGGGCTTTTAAAAAAAAAAAGGGTTTAAAAAAAAGAAAGAAAAAAATTTTTAAAAAAGAATGAATGCATAAGAAAGGTAGAAAAAAAAGAGAGAAGAAAGAGAAGAGAGAGAGAGAGAAGAGAAGAGAGAGAGAAAAGGGGGAAAAGGAGAAGAGAGGAGAGAGAGAGAAGAGAGAAAAAAATAAAACAAGATGAAGGAAAAAAACGAAAAAAAAAAAGAAATAAATCAAAAGAATGAAAAAAACCACACAAGCAATCTCAGAGAATAAGCGAGGATACGATAAAGACCAGTCAGTTGTGCCAAGGGGTGTTACTCAGAGCCCCATATGGTAAAGCAGGAAGCAGAGTATATATTTTGCCTTCTCTAGTCCACCCTTTATTTATAGTTACCCCCCCCCCCCTACCAGCATCCTACAAGCTCCCACCTTACCGTCCCCCATTTGTACCCCTCCTTATCGTCCCCCCCACTACTACCCCCCCCTTACCATCCCCCTATTTGCTACCCCCCCCTTTCCTCCCCCTACTAGCTACCCCCCACTTACCATCCCCCCACTAGCTACCCCCCACTTACCATCCCCCTATTATACCCCCTTACAAGCTACAGAACTACAGCCACCCAAATTTCAAGTTGGTCCAAGATCCATGAAGGCAAAACCAAAATTTTCAAGATCAACGCAGCGAGTGAGGACCCAGTCACACTAAATGGGAAAGAGCTGGAAGAAGTGGAGACATTCACGTACCTGGGTAGCATCATTAAAATGCAGAGCGGCACAGACGCAGACGTCAGAGCAAGAATTGGTAAGGCGAGGGCAGCGTACTTGCAGCTGAAGAACATCTGGAGCTCCAAGGTGGTGTCGACCCGCACAAAGATCAGGCTGTTCAACTCCAACGTCAAGTCAGTCCTACTATATGGAGCGGAGACATGGAGGACAACAAAGACCACCATCAAGAAAGTGCAGACCTTCATCAACAGCTGCCTGAGACGAATCCTCCAGATCCACTGGCCCGACACCATCAGTAACGCAGACCTGTGGCAACGTACCAACCAGCTGCCAGCTGAAAATGAAATCCGGCGCAGGAGATGGGGGATGGATCGGGCACACCCTGAGAAAGCCAGCCAGCAACATCACAAGGCAGGCACTATCAATGAACCCCCAGGGAAAACGAAAAAGAGGAAGGCTAAGAAAGACCTGGCGACGCGACCTTGAGGCAGAAACCAGGAAGATGGGATATACCTGTAGACAGCTGGAGAGAATAGCCCACGACAGAGGACTCTGGCGGACTGTTGTCGGCGGCCTATGCTCCAGGGGGAGTGATGGCCCTAAGTAAGTAAGTTACCAGTCCCCCTATTAGCTACCCCCCTTACCAGTCCCCCCCCTATTAGCTACCTCCCACTTACCAGTCCCCCCTACAAGCTCCCCACTTTTCCTAGCAACCCCCCTTATCCTAGCTACCCCTCTTACCAGTCCCACCTACTAGCTTACCCCTCACCTATCCCCTACTAAATACCCCTTACCAGTCCCCCTTACTAGCTACCCCACTCCCCCTACAAGCTACCCCTATTAACAGTCCCCCTACTAGCTACACCCCCTTACCAGTCCCATTACTAGCTACCCCCATTACCAGTTCCTCTAGTAACTACCCCCTTACCAGCAACCCCAACTAGGTTACTGCCTTACCAATCCCCGAGCGATCCCTTACTAGCTATCCCTACACCCCCCCCCCCCCTTACCAGTCCCCCTACTAGCTACCCCTTTACCAGTCCCCCTACTAGCCACCCCCCTCCCCTACTAGCTACCCCCCTTACCAGTCCCGCTACTAGATACCCCTTTACCAGTCCCCCAACTAGCTACGCCCCCGTTATCAGTCCCACCCCTTTACGGAGATCACATCCTAATTTCTAATCCTCTGTAGTTTGGAGGAGATGTGTGGTCTGTCTTCCCATGTTTGTACAGTTTTTTTTGTTTTGTGTTTTAAATTTAGAGCTGAGGTAAGGGCAGGGAGTTGCTAGTTGAGGGACAGCTAGTAGGGGGGACTCGTAAAAGGGGGGGTTGCTAGTAGGAAGATTGGTAAAAGGGGTAGCTAGTAGGGGGACTGGTAAAAGGGGGGTAGCTAATAGGGAGATTGGTAAAGGTGGGGGGTAGCTAGTAGGGGGACTGGTAAAGGGGGGTAGCTAGTAGGTGGACTGGTAAAGGGGGGTAACTAGTAGGGGGACTGGTAAAGGGGGATAACTAGTAGTGGGACTGGTAAGGGGGAAGTTAGTAGTGTCCCCAGGTTTATAAAAAAAAGCCTAAAAAACGGAAATAGTTTAAAGTAAGAAAAAATACATTCTAGAAATGCCATTATTATAGGAACAGAACACTGCAGAATGGACACCCTATGCCCATCCCAGTGTTTACAATATCACTGTCTGGTCACCAGAATGAAATGATGTACAATTGTCATATCACAATGCTACTGTTAACTTGTTATATCAGAAGGTAGAATTGTCATACAATGAGATAGAATTGTCATATCACAAAGTAGAATTGTCATATCACAAGGCGGAATTGTCATATCAAGGCTACTGTTGAATTGTCATATCACAAAGGAGAATTATCATGCCACAAGGCTACTGCTGAATATCTCAAGAAAAAATTGACATGTCACAAGATAGAACTGATATACCACAAGGCTACTGCTGAACTGTCACATCACAAGGCAGAATTGTCATATCACAAGGTAGAATTGTCATATCACAAGGTAGAATTGTCATATAGTGACCCCCCGCAAAGTTGATAATTCAGGCCCAGCACACCTTACTTGGGACAGAATCATTATCTTTTAAATCTTTCTGGAAAAAAAGGCAGGTGAATGGACCAAGAAGGCAGAAAATAGACAGGAAGGAAGGTGACAAGAAGAAAAAGAATAAGGCAGAAACAAAGAGAGGGATAGAAAAGATGGAGTTATTCGCACAACATTTCTAGAAAGTGGGGATAGTGTTTATACTGGCAGGCCCCTGGTATCCCTACCGGGAAATTTTTGTTACGACGATGATTTTTCTCTGGGTGCTTCCATCCCTCAATAGGTACCCAGTTTTAGTTTGAGCTTTAAGCACTAACGAGGTGACAGTCCTGATATGGCTTCTGAGGTCAGCAGGGCTACAATGATTACAGTGGATTTCACAAAACCCTTGGACATTCCACTACACCTGGAGAGATGGTCTAGAAGAAGCTAGTCTCCTTAGAGGAGACATTAAACTGAAACCCCTTGACTAGTATGCAGTTAGTGGGCAGAAAAATCGTCAGCTAGAAGGCAAAGTTTTAATACTGAAATTCACCCCTGAAGATGGAGTGCGGCTATCTTCATGGTGGGCAAAAACGGTGGCACATGCAAACACTCACCATTGGTGAACCTCGGAGCTCTAGCCTAGGAACGAAAAAGCCCCCACAACCAACCAACCAACAAACAAAAGAATAAAAGCCCAACTGAAATTCAGTCCCACATATATACATACATATATACATACACATACATATACACATATACATACACACAGAGAACAGCAGCAGCTTCTGTCATACATGCCCACGACGCAATTCCCGGGGAAAAAGTGACTCCTGTGTGAAAAGTCTACATATCACTGAGGGCCATATAGGTCAGTATTATTCCTCTTCTTTTTCCCTCTCCCTCCCTCTCTTCCTCCCCTTCCTTTTTACATTTCAAAATCTTCATTTTTCATGACACACAATAAATAAAATACACTGCCACAGTTTCACTCACCATATTGCATCATTGGTATTGAAACAATGTATTACAATATTCCCACTGTGCAAAAGCATTGAGTTTTGAAATTATGTCCTTTGCAGCTTTAACTGGTATTTTAGATGTCTTCAAATAGAGGCTGATAGAAATGCCACTTTCTTTGAAAACAAGCAAATTGCATGTTTACTCTGGCAATGTACTGTTCTGTATCATATTTCATTTTTACATGCTGCCTAAAGATTACAAAAAGTGGGTTTTTGTTTTCAAATTTACACTTATAAATGAAGAACTTTGCACAAAGTAAAATATAATCCAGTGCTTTATTAGAACTGTGTAGAGTATCATTACCAAATATGACCAGTTTTCTTGTTAGATTCAAATTGTTTCCACTATTACAAAGGTTTAGAAAGTTCTGCAAATCAGTCCAAAAATCTGATGTTATATTGCATGACCAAAAGAGGAGTTCTATTGTTTCTCTTGCGTCTTTGCAAAATGTACATTTATCATTTTCAGCTACACACATCTTTTGCAGAGCGATGTTAGTTGCAACTATCCTGTGAATGAGTCTTATCTGAAACCATTTCAGTTTTATTTCTTTAACTTTCTGTACAAGAGAGAATGTTTTTGCCCAATTAACTTCATCTAAGATCTCTTTAGTCCATTTTTTACAGCAGTTTGGCTGGTATCTGTCAGCCGTCAATATATTGTAATACACTTTTGTCCCTTTTATCACACTAAGCAAGGTGTTGAGGGATTTAGGAACATCTCTAAATTCATATCCCTGCAAAGTTATATTCGACTTGTAAGCATAGTCCTTAATTGCACGTAAGCAACCTAAAAATTCAAGGAAATTTGTTTTAACTTTGTAAACGTCTCTGAACTGTTGATATGTCATAACTGTTCCATCTGGATTAACCAGGTCAGCTACACGGTATATACCTTTTTCTATCCACTTTTTATACAATATAGTCTTCCCGTCAACTTTAAACCTATCATTATAAAAAATGTTTTCTGCCAAAAGTTCAGCAGAATTTTCTAATTCTACTTTACATCCAAATTCCTTATAAGCTTCAAGAGCATTTTTCCAAAAAGCATTTACTTTTAGTTTGTTCACTGGGAGACTGGAACCATATTTACTTAAATCTCTGACAATTGGGCAAACTTCTTGAATGAGATATTTCCATTTAGATTTACCAGATAAAAGTTTTCTAATCCACATGAGTTTTAAGGCGTTGATTAAATGACGAATAGAGGGGATACCAAGGCCCCCTTTACGTATTTTTTAATAGTTATTTTTCTTGATATCCTATCTTGCTTGTTGTTCCAAATGAACTTAAAACATTGCTTCTGAAAGTTGTCGATTTGGTTGTTAGGAGGATTTGGAAGCAATATCCAAAGGTGCACCAGTTTTGATAGAATAAGTGATTTTAACACTGCTACCCTCCCTAGGGGCGTAATATTTCTCTTAATCCAAACTTGAAATAAAACATCTGTTTCTAAGAATTTCTCAGTGTAATTCAATTCGATACATTGACCAAGATCAGCTGTGAACCAAACTCCCAGAATCTTAAACTGTTTGGGGTTCCAATCTATTTTCAAGTGAGACATGTATTTCAAAGTTGACAAGCTTGTAGATCCAAGCCAAACTGCCTTTGTTTTTTCAATATTAATGAAGAGTCCTGAGACTTTTCCAAACTGCTCAATTGTGTTCATTGTGTTTTCGAAGGACTCTTTGTCACCTTTATTAACCAGTTGTGTATCGTCTGCAAATTGAAATATCTTGTACTCTGCATCATTTATAGTAATACCTTTAATGTGCTTATTTTCTCTTATCATTATAGCCAGTATCTCAACTGAAAGAATAAACAAGTACGGTGATACAGGATCACCCTGTCTGCAGCCTCTTAAGATGCTGAACCAAGATGAACACTGTCCATTTACCACCATACTAGCTTTGATATCATAATGAAAGGTTCTCACCCAGCGACATATGTCTTTTCCAAATCCAAACAGTTTCAAAACCTTATGTAAAAATGTCCAGTCCAGGGAGTCGAACGCCTTTTCAAAATCTATTGAGATTAACATACCAGGCAACTGTTTATGCTTTAGATAATCAATAAGGTAATAAATAAGTCTGATGTTGTCCCCAATAAATCTATTTTGAAGAAATCCTGTTTGGTCTTCGTCGATTAATTTTGGAAGAACAGATTTTAATCTGTTAGCTATACATGAAGAACCTATTTTGTACACGACATTCAGTAAAGATATGGGTCGCCAGTTTTTTTATAAGATTTCTTGGTTTACCACTCTTAGGGATACAAACAATCATACCCTGTTTCTGTGTGCTTGACAACTCACCGTCTCTAAATGATTTGTTTAGAGATCTGACTACAAATGGTCCTAATATTTTCCAAAAAAATTTAAAGAATTCTGCTGTAAAACAGTCAGTACCAGGACTTTTGCCATTTTTCATGTGCTTTAAGGCCACTCCAGCTTCTTGCAAGGTAATTTCCCCCTCAAGAGATGTTTGTTCAAGTGTTGTTAGCTTTGGAAAAACTTTTATCAGACTATTTATCTCACAATCCTCTACCTCTTTTTTTTATACAGACTTTCATAAAACCCTTTTATTTCTGCCATTATTTCCCATGATTCATTTAAGATTTCTCCCTTGTTAGAAGTGAGATGGGAAATATACTTGTTTATATAATGCCTTTTTTCCAAATTACAGAAATATTTGGATATCTTTTCTCCATTGTCCACCCATCTGGCTTTTGATCTTAGTAGAACTCCCTCCATCTTTTTTTGTCGTAGTTGCTTCAGCTCTTCATTTAAGATTTGTAGTTTTTGTAAATCCTTTTCTGTTTTGTGTTCATATTTGTCAATTAGACTTATTTCACGCTCTATATTTTCCTCATCTTTGTTCGAAGACTTTTTCTTCCATGATGCGTAAGATATAGTCTGTGATCTTATTTTCATGAGCAAGTAATCCAAAAACTC
>CM054136.1:68342219-68354719 GCA_028751875.1 Rapana venosa | reverse complement strand
TGCACAGTGCTGCACTTGCACAGCACTGGACTACATTACACTACACTACACTACACTACGCTACGCTACACTACACTACACTACACTGCTCAAGGCATATTTATTTCAAACCTAAGATTGCCCCCCTTCCATAAAATCTCTCATTCTTTCCGCTACAGACCTTGACCCACTACAGTTTGCCTACAGTTCAGGACAAGGTGTCGAAGATGCCAAACTGTTCATTTTGAACAAGTTGTACAACCACTTAGAAGCACCTGACTCTCATGCCAGAATATTGTTTGCTGACTTTAGTTCAGCTTTCAATACAATGCAGCCTCATGTTCTTGTTCACAAAATACTTTTAAAATTTTATGTAGACTATCAACTTGTTCGTTGGCTGATTGAATTTTTAAGTAACAGGCCACAGCGGGTTTTTGCCAATAAGATATCTTCATCGGTTAGATTTACCTGTAGGGGTTCTCCACAGGGATGCGTTCTCTCGCCACTTCTGTACATTCTATACACAGATGATTGCAGAAGCAGCTATAAAAATTCCTTTCTTGTAAAATTTGCCGATGACAGTGCTCTTTTGTCTCTCTTATCTGGATCTGTCCAAAACCATGGTCCAGCCCTCACTGATTTCGTCAATTGGTGTGATGAGGCATATCTGGAGCTAAATGTTTCTAAAACTAAAGATCTTCCTATCGATTTCAGAAGATCGGGTCACACTTCTGAGCATGTTACAATCCATAGTCAAGAAGTTGAAAATGTTTCGAAGTACGAGTATCTGGGAACTATTTTTGATGACAAACTAAACTGAGATGCTAACACTGACGCTATTTTCAAAAAGGGACAACAACGTATGTATTTTCTGAGGAAGCTTAACTCATTTTTTGTTGACAAAAAGATTCTTTCTTTGTTCTACAAGTCCTACATAGAGAGTGTTCTAAGTTTTGCTTTCATCTGTTGGTACAACAACCTTAGTGTTAAAAACAAGAATAGTGTTCGGAGAATTGTTAGAATCTGCTCAAAAATAATTGGAGAAGAACAAAGAGATCTCAAGCCGTACTGCGATCAGCAGCTTGTGCGCAAAGCGACTGCCATCTTGGCTGATCCATCCCATGCTATGTCTTCGGAATTTCAGTTATTGCCTTCAGGACGCCGCTTTCGGTGCTCCAACAGTAAAAGAAATAGAAACAGAAATTCCTTTGTTCCAGTAGTCATTCGAATTCTAAATTCAAAACAGGCACTGACCAAACAGATTTACATTCTCTGATAAACCCCCTGATTGTCAAGTGCGTGTGTTCCTGTGTGTGGTGTGTGTGTGTTGTGTGTGTTGTGTGGTGTGTGATGTTAGTGTGTGTGTTGGTAGAATGATTTCTAAATTGTGTGTGTGTGCGTGTGTGTTTTTTGTCTTTACTAGATAATGATCATTATGGTGCGCGGGCGCACGTGTATGTGTGTATGTGTGATAAAACTGTGTTCATACATTTGTGTGTGTATGTATCGGTGTGCGCGCGTGTGTAAATGTGCAATTGTGTGCACGCAAATATATATTATTTTAATTTCTTTTCCAATCAATGGTATTTACAACATTGTATTCCTACATTGGTGTGTGTGTGTGTGTGTGTGTGTGTGTGTGTGTGTGTGTGTGTGTGTGTGTGTGTGTGTGTGTGTTGTGTGTGTGTGTGTGTGTGTGTGTGTGTGTGTGTGCTCGCGGTGCGTGTGTGTGCGCGCACCAGTGTTTGTGTTTGTGTATGATAATTTTTTAAAGCTATCTTGGAATGCTTATAACAATCTGAAATGTATTTTTCTTGTGTCTTGTGAGATAATTATAGGTATCAATGTGCCTGTCAGTATTGTAATTACCCTTCATGGGATGATTAAAGTGTTTTTGACTTGACTTGACTTGACCTGTTTCATATCAGAACTATCCTACCTTCACTAACCCATGTCCTATCACCCTGCTAAAGTATACGAGCTGTGTGAGTGCGTGTGTGTGTGCTTTTGAAAAACATTTGACTATTGAAATGTTATTTCATAGATTTTTTCTGGAGCGCACCATGTTTGTAATATCTGTTTGTTTAAACTATTGATTATTTATCATTGATTGCGTGACTGTGTAAGATTGGGTTGAATGTATGCGCTTTGATTTGTCTTTGCAAGATATAGCGCTATATAAGTTCCATTTATTATTATTATTATTATTATTATTATTATTATTATTATTATTATTATTACACTACACTACACCACAGATACAATGAAGTAAAATACAATGCATTGCAATGTTAACGTAACGCATTCCAATCCAATCCGTTGCAACGCAATCCATATGAATAATTATAACCTATTCCAATCCAATCCTTAGAGATTTTCATATGGGCAAGAGTACCCCCGTGGGGATGCGGGGGGGGGGGGGGGGGGGGGGGGGGGGGGGGGGGGGGAGGAGGGGGGGGGAGGCTGTCAGTATAAATAGCATTTCCTCCTTCTGGAAATTCTGTGATTATTCAACTGATAGAGGGCACCAAATATTTCATTGATTGTTTTGATGTATGTATGTTTACAAGGACAGATTGTAAGGACTGGTATGGCCAAAACTCTTTATTCTTGTGTATTAAATATCATTCATTGATTCACTCATTGAGTTTTTCTCTCTCTCTCTCTCTCTCTCTCTCTCTCTCTCTCTCACACCTCACCACACACACACACACACACACACACACACACACACACACACACACACACACACACACGCACGCACACACACACACACAAGACACGCACGCACATACACACAGACACACACACAGACACACACACGCACGCACGCACATAGACTCACACATATTCACACGCACACGCACACACGCACGCACACACACAGACTCACACACAGACACAGACACAGACACAACACACACACACACACACACACACACACACACACACACACACACCACACGAATGCACACACACAGACACACACACAGACACACACACAGACACACACAGACACACACACACACGCACGCACACACACGCACGCATGCACACACACAGGCACACACAGACACACAGACAGACACACACAGACATACAGACACACAGACACACACACACAACACACACACACACAGTTCCACAATGTCAAATGGTCAAATATTACATGTATACATCAAGAACAGGAATGAATGAAATAAGACAATATCCTCATTTTCTCCCATCAACTGACCAGCTGACCACTACTCCAATTAAAAATGCAGAGTTCATGGATCTTGGCCTTTTTCCGTTAATTTACGGGAAGCTACGAAAACAAGGTTATTGTCCGAAACACAACCAGAAAGAAAAATAAAACAAAAAGTAAATAAAAATAAGACAAACAACATTTTGGGAACATTATGATATAACAGAACCCAATACAGCACAATATGTGTTGTCTATATCCCACGTGCTTCTCAGCCTGAATTCAGATATATATTTTTCCATTGTAGGTTAGCGAAGAGACAGGCACTGTAGCCTGTTGGATAAGACAACGGACTTGCGGTCTGCATGTTCCTTGGTGTCACGGGTTCGAATTTCAGTCAGGAGTTTTTCTGCCTTCCTTACTAGCCATGCCTGCACGCTACCCCACAGTTGTGTCCCTTTCTGTCCTAACAAAAATCATGCACTAAATAAAACCAACAAAAAAATCCCCAACAAAACTCTATGAGTATGAGGGGGTAGGTCGTATGAGAGGGGAAGGGAAGGAGTATGGTGTATAGTATGATGAGGGTAAGACAGTGAGGGAGAAGGAGGTTTAGAGGGAGATGAGGGTAGGACAGTGCAGTGAGGGAGTATGATGAGGGTAGGTCTGGTGAGGAGGAGGTTTAGGGGGAGTATGATGAGGGTAGGTCTGGTGGGACAGGAGTTTAGGGGAGTAGAGAGTAGGTCTGGAAGGAGGAGGGTTTAGGGGGAGTATGATGAGGTAGGTCAGTGAGGGAGGAGGCTTAGAGGGAGTATGATGAGGGTAGACTAGTGAGGGAGGAGGCTTAGGGGAGTATGATGAGGGTAGTCTGGTGAGGAGGAGGTTTAGGGGGAGTATGATGAGGGTAGGTCTGAGGAGGGAGGAGGAGGTTTATGGGGAGTATGATGGGAGTAGGTCTCGTGAGTGAGGAGAAGGTTTGGAGGGAGTATGATGAGGGTAGGTCTGGTGAGGAGGAGGTTTAGAGGGAGTATGATGAGGGTAGGTCTGGGGAGGGAGGAGGAGGTTTAGGGGGAGTATGATGAGGGTAGATCTGGTGAGGAGGATGTTTAGGGGGAGTATGATGAGGGTAGATCTTGGGAGGGGAGCGAGGAGGTTTAGGGGGAGTATGATGAGGGTAGGTCTGGGGAGGGAGGAGGAGGTTTAGGGGGAGTATGATGAGGGTAGGTCTGAGGAGGGAGGAGGAGGTTTAGGGGGAGTATGATGAGGGTAGGTCTGGTGAGGAGGAGGTTTAGGAGGAGTATGATGAGGGTAGATCTTGGGAGGGGAGGGAGGAGGTTTAGGGGTATGATGAGGGTAGGTCTGGGGAGGGAGGATGAGGTTTAGGGGGAGTATGATGAGGGTATGTCTGGTGAAGGAGGAGGAGATTTAGGGGGAGTATGATGAGGGTAGGTCTGAGGAGGAGGAGGAGGTTTAGGGGGAGTATGAGGAGGGTAGGTCTGGTGAGGAGGAGGTTTAGGGGGAGTATGAGGGTAGGTCTGGGGGAAGAGGAGGCTAGTGGTAGGGTTAGGAGGTTTAGGAGCGATGGACAGTGAGATAGGTATGGGGGGGGGAGTTATTTGGAAATTGCTTTAATTTCATATAACAATTCACACACTTTAACAATCCTACTATACTCACTGAACGCTAAACCCAGGAAATCATGGGCTTTATGATACAAATATGTCAATCTCCTGTGACAGAAAATATGGTAAAAATGACTTCAACTTTCTTTCATACTTTACTCGGGGGCTTACAATTCTGCATTTCTGCCCATTCTGTAAACACTAGTAGTCTGTCTATTGCTATATTTTTTCTCTGTTTTACCACCACCACCACTATACCATCCTCTTTGATAACTTCTTTTAAGGCACTGACTATAACAATCGGTTTTTGTCTTTCTTGGCTTGACTTGGTTTGGGGTAGGTCTGGGGTGGGAGGAGGTCTAGGGCTTGGATTATAAAAGGTAAAGGTGTCCCATAACCTTTAAGGTCATAGGGGAGCGAGGCGTCAGAGACCTCACTTCTCTACGGGCCAGCATATTGAGGGCGGTGCCCATCTCCTCTCCCTTGATGCCTTACCTTCCCTAACCCTAAAGAGGGCACGTACCCATTTACAGCTGGGTGAACTGGGGGAACTGTACTGAAGCCAAGGCGCACAAACGGTCACCCATCCAGGGATGCTGCTTAACTTGGCTGGGGGAAATCGAGTGTTCCGACCACTGAGCTATCCGTCCCCCTTGATTGCTTGGATTGGTTTTATTTAAACTTACTATAAAAAACACCTCACCGCCCCCAAAAAACCAACACGAAAACCCTCAAACCCACTCTTACTCCACATTCAAAATCCACATTTTTCAACAAAGGTAGCTAGGTAGCCTCAGTGGCAAACCACTGAAAGCTAGCAGTATTGACGCGCCGCCGCGCGGTGATCAGTAAATACATACGGTATATACCTCTGCTTCTGCTTTGCCACTACTGGGGCATCTGAGTAACACGATCTTGGCGCAACTGACATGGTCATTATCATCTCCTCCCTCTCCTTCTCTGCCCTGTCCCTGTGCCTTGCTTACTGGTGTGTTTGAGATCTACCCCTGGACTGGTGAGTTACTTATTTATCCGCTTGGTTATTTTGTTCTGTCTTCCTTCACTCTCTCTCTCCCTCTCTCTCTCTCCCTTTCTCTCTCTCTCTCTCTCTCTCTACTCTCTCTCTCTTCTCTCTCTCTCTCTCTCTCTCTTCTCTCTCTCTCTCTCTTCTATTTCTACCTTTCTTCTGTCTTTAATTTTTACTCGTTCCGGTGCCTGTCATTTAATAACAATAATAATAAGAAGAAATGGAATTTATATAGTGCTGCATATTGCACAGACAAACCAAAGCACTTGCACTCAACTCATTCTTACACAAGCATGCAACCAATAGCAAGTAATAGTTCTAACTAGTCCAAATGCACACACACACACACACACACAGATTATACACTTTGGCAGGATGATTGAATTTTTTGCTGTTGAAAAGCAGGGATAGCTATGAAATGAAACAGGAGAGGCAATTCTTAGGTTTGAAACAAATGTGTCTTGAGGCCAGATTTAAAAGTGTCACAAGAGGGCCTTTGACCAAGAGAGATAGGGAGGCCATTCCAAATCGATAGACCAGAAACAGAGAAAGAGCAATGGCCAACCCTGGACTGGCTGAATGTAGGTATTCGTAAGCACAAGGAATCTGCAGCAGAGCAAAGGGAACGAGAAGGAGTGTACAGGTGGTGCTGTTTTGTGGAGACATTTGTAACAGAGAGTACTGATCTTTGTGGCACAGGCAGCCAGTGGAGAGATTGCAAGAGAGGGGTAATGTGCTCAGATTTTTTTCTTTCTGAGGACTAGTCGAGCTGCAGAGTTTTGGGAAACTGACCTGTAGCAATGGTGTAGTGACAGGGAAACGGACCAGTAGCAATGGTGTAGTGACAGGGAAACGGACCAGTAGCAATGGTGTAGTGACAGGGAAACTGACCTGTAGCAATGGTGTAGTGACAGGGAAACGTCTTTGTAGCAAAGGGGTTGTTGACGTGGTGGACGCTACAGCCGGTGGCTGCCAGACGCGGGAAGTGCCGCAGTCCCGGCACCTTGGGGAGGTAGTCCCAGCGGAAGCCGTCCATGCAGACCAGCAGGACTTTGCCGCTGTAAGCCTGCACCTGCCCCATTTGTTGTTCTTAAAGATGCACTTATCTGTGTTATATGTTTCCCTTTGTAAATGTATATAGACATTAATGTCCTTATTTTTATTGTTTTGCTCTTATACAGATCGCTGCCTACTTTTCATACAGACTTTTCCGTTCAAAAGATTACAATTACGATAAGGGAAGAAATAAATAAATGAAGGAAGGAAGGAAGGAAATGACGATTGGCCAAACAGATAAAGCTTTGAAACGTAAATGACAAGCACAGGAACGAGAGATACTAATGAGAGAATGATTAAAATGGATGGATGGATGGATGGATGGATGGATGGATGGATGGATGGATGGATGGATGGATGGATGGATGGATGGATGGATGGGTGGGTGGGTGGATGGGTGGGTGCATGGACAGAAGAATGAATAGGCTACAAAAAAGAGGTTAAAAAACAAGGAAAGAAAAATTAAGTACAGAATGAATGCATGAAGAAAGGTAGAAATAGAAGAGAGATAGACAGAGAGACAAAGAGAGAGAGAAAGAGACAAAGAGAGACAGAGACAGAGCGAAAAGAAAGAAAGAAAGAAATTAACAAACGAATAAAAGGAAGACACGAAAAAGGAGGAAACAAACCAAAAGAACAAACTAACCAAGCGAATAAATAAGCAACTCACCAGTCCAGGGGAAGATCTCAAACACACCAGTAAGCAAGGCACAGGGACATGAGGAGATGATAATGACGATGTCAGTTGCGCCAAGATCGTGTTACTCAGATGTAGTGGCAAAGCACGAAGCGCGGCGCCGCGTCAATACTGCTAGCTTTCAGTGGTTTGCCACTGGGGCTACCGAGCTACCTTTGTTGAAAAATGTGGATTTTGAATGTGGAGTAAGAGTGGGGTTTTGGGTTTTCGTGTTTTTGTTTTTTGGGGTGAGGTAGGTTGTTTTTTAATGTAAGTTTTAATAGAACCAATCGAAGCAATCAAGGGGGGTGGGATAGCTCAGTGGTCGGAACACTTGCTTTCCCCCAGCCAAGTTAAGCAGCATCAAGCGTGGTTACAACTTGGATAGGTGACTGTTTGCATGCCTTGGCTTCAGTGCAGTTCCCCCCAGTTTACCCAGCTGTAAATGGGTACCTGTCCTCTTTAGGGTTAGGGAAGGTAAAGCAGCGAGGGAGTGGAGATGGGCGCCGCCCTCAATATTCTGGCCCCTAGAGAAGTGAGGTCTCTGATGCCTCGCTCCCCTATGACCTTATAGGTTATGGGACACCTTTACGTTTTATAATCAAGCCCTAGACCTCCTCCCACCCCAGACCTACCCCCAAACCAAGTCAAGCCAAGAAAGACAAAAACCGATTGTTATAGTCAGTGCTTTAAAAGAAATTATCAAAGAGGATGGTATAGTGGTTGTGGTGGTGGTAGTACAGAGAAAAAATATAGCAATAGACAGACACAGAAGGGGTAGAAATGCAGAATCGTAAGCACCCATGTAAAGTATGAAAGAAAGTTGAAGTCATTTCTGCCATATTTTCTGTCACAGGAGATTGACATATTTGTATCATAAAGCCCAGGATTTTCTGGGTTTAGCTTGCGGTGAGCATAGTAGGATTGTTACAGCGTGAATATCAATCTGGATTGTTATATGAAATTAAAGCAATTTCCAAATAACTCCCCCTCCCATACCTATCTCACTCTCCATTGCTCCTAAACCTCCTTACCCTACCACTAGCCTCCTCTTCCCCCAGACCTACCCTCATACCTCTTCCTACCCCCGCCATACTCCCCCTAAACCTCCTCCCCAGGACTACCCTCATCATACTCCCCCTAAACCTCCTCCTCCCCAGACCTACCCTCATCTTATTCCCTCTAAACCTCTTCCTCCTCCCTCCCCAGACCTACCCTCACCATACTCCCACTAAACCTCCTCGTCCCTCCGCAGAGGTACCCTCATAATACTCCCTCTAAACCTCCTCTTCACCAGACATACCCTCATCATACTCCCCCTAAACCTCCTCCCCAGACCTACCCTCATCATATTCCCCCTAAACCTCCTCCTCCCTTACCTCCCCAGACCTACCCTCATCATACTCCCCCTAAACTCCTCTCTCACTGTCCTACCCTCATCATACTCCCCCTAAACCTCCTCTTCCCTCCCCAGACCTACCCTCATCATACTCCCCCTAAACCTCCTCCTCCCTCACTGTCCTACCCTCATCATACTCCCTCTAAACCTCCTCCTCCCTCCCCAGACCTACCCTCATCATACTTAACATCCTCCCTCACTGTCCTACCCTCATCATACTCCTCCTAAACCTCCTCCTCCTTCCCCAGACCTACCCTCATCATACTCCCCTAACCACCTCCTCCCTCACCAGACCTACCCTCATCATACTCCCCCTAAACCACCTCCTCCTCCCTCACTGTCCTACCCTCATCATACTCCCCCTAAACCTCCTCCTCCCTCACTGTCCTACCCTCATCATACTCCCCCTAAACCTCCTCCTCCCTCACTGTCCTACCCTCATCATACTCCCCCTCGACATCCTCCCTCCCCAGACCTACCTCCACCATATTCCTTCCCCTCCTCTCTCCTCATACCTCCACTTCCTCCTTCCCCAGACCGCACCATACTTCTTCCCTTCCCATCTCATCCAAGGGGATTTTAACGCCAAAGTAGGTCCTGACTCTTACAACCAATGGGCCGGAACAGTTGGTCAGTTTGGAACTGGGGAGACCAACGACAGGGGACTACGTCTGCTGGAGTTTGCCTGCACCCACAGACTTACCATTGCCAATACCCTCTATCCCCACAAGCAGTCAAGGAGGACAACCTGGCATGCGCCAAACGGCAAGATCCATAACCAAATAGATTTTATCTTAACACCACGGCGCTTCAAATCCAGCATCAACAGAGCCAGAACAAGAACCTACCCTGGAGCTGACATAGGCAGCGACCACGACCTTGTGCTGCTGGTATTCAAAATGAAGCTGAAGAAAAACAAACAGCCTGCAAACCCACGTATCAAATTTGACGTGGACAAACTGAAAGATCCAGATGTCGAGGAGATCTTCCAAGCTAAGCTTGGCGGACGTTTTGCGGCATTAACCCTCCTGGACAATGACATCAATGACCTCACCAACAACTTCAATGAGGCAGTCCGAGAAACAGAAGAGGAGGTACTCGGTCGTCAGAGGAATAAACACCAGCCATGGACTACCAATGACATCTTGGACCTCTATGATACAAGAAGAGCACTGAAACCAACCAGGTCTTCCAACCCTAAAGAATACCGGGGAGGCCAACAATCTCGTGAAGAAGTCAATGTTAAAGGCCAGAGAGAAGTGGATCAGTGATCAGTGTGATGAGATCGAAAAAAACATGAAAGTGGGCAACAGTAAAAAGGCATACGACACCCTGAAGAAACTCACAAAACCACTTCAAACCAAATCATCAGTCATTGAAGACAGCTCCGGAAACCTCCTCACAGAAAGCTCAGCTGCATGAACAGGTGGTCTGAATATTGTCAAGAACTGTGCAACTACCCAATACAACCTGACAAGAGCATAATAGAAGAGAAAGCAGCAACATCAAGAGCACCCTCGCCATTACCTATACTGAGGGAAGAAGTGGAAGAAGCCATCCGCAGCTTACCAGTAGGAAAGTCCCCAGGAGCAGACAATATACCAGCAGAGCTGCTCAAGCATGGTGGCAAACAGTCATCACATATGTTACAGCTATCTGTCAGAAGATTTGGGAGACAAAACAGTGGCCAACAGAATGGACACAATCACTCATCATACCCCTGCCCAAGAAGGGGAATTTACGCCAATGCCAAAACTATAGAACAATCAGCCTCATCAGCCACGCCAGCAAGATCATGCTCAAAGTTATTTTGAATCGACTCAAGAAGGAGGCAGAAGAACACTTTGCAGAGGAACAAGCTGGGTTCAGGGCAGGCAGGAGCACAATCGAACAGATTTTTAACTGCCACATCATGATGGAAAAACATCTTCACCATCAGAGAGACCTGTTCCACAACTTCATCGACTTCAAGAAGGCTTTTGACAGAGTATGGCACGAAGGCCTGTGGCAGGTCCTCAGAATGTTTGGCATTGAAGAAGGACTAGTGCAAACCATTCAAGCACTATACAACACTGCAAGCAGTGCAGTCCTTCTGAACAATCAGGTCGGAGACTACTTCAAAACCACAGTTGGGGTCCGACAAGGATGCCTGTTATCTCCAGTCCTGTTCAATCTGTTCTTGGAAAACATCATGAGAGAGACCCTCCAGGGACTTCCACCCTACCATCTCCATTGGCGGCAGACCCCTCAACAACTTACGGTTTGCCGATGACATTGACCTCATGGGCGGAAGAAACACAGAGCTGCAAGATCTTACGACCAGACTTGAGAACAGAGCGGAGCATATGGGAATGGAGGTGAGCTCGGAGAAAAGTAAAGTACTTGTGAACAGCACGAGCAATGCCACCGCTAAAATTTACATGAACGGCCAACAACTGGAGGAGGTAGACGCTTTTAAATACCTCGGCGCTACACTCACAAAGGACGGGCGATCGACGACAGAAATCAAAGTCAGAATAACCATGGCAACATCTTCCATGACAAAACTCACCACCATATGGAAAAGTAAAGAGATCAGTTTCCCAATCAAACTAAAGCTCTACAAAGCCCTAATTCAGACTATCCTGCTGTACGGAAGTGAAACCTGGACATTGACTGCTGAAACAGCAAAGCGAATCCAGTCCCTTCGAAACAAAATGCCATAGAAAACTACTGGCATATCCTGGAGAGAACGAAAGACAATGAATTTGTCAAGAGTCAAATAACACGGCTGGCAGGTCCACAGGAACCCCTTCTCACCATCGTCAAGAAAAAAGCAGACATGGTTCGGCCACGTCACCCGCCACAACACTCTGCCCAAAACAGTACTGCAGGGAACACTCGAAGGTGGCAGAAGGAGGGGAAGACAGAACAAGTCATGGATGGACAACATCAGAGAATGGACCAGGATGAATGACTCGGCACTACTGCGCAGAGCCGAGGACCGAGATGGATGGAGGAGGCTTACCACGGCATCGTCTTTCATGTCTCCCCCACGACCGCCAAGGTCACGGGTCTGATGATGATGATGGGGTTGGATTTTTTGTTTGTTTTTTTAATGCATGATTTTTGTCAGGACAGAAAGGGACACAACTGCGGGGTAGCGTGCAAGCATGGCCAGCAAGGAAGGCAGAAAAACTCCTGACTGAAATTCGAACCCGTGACACCAAGGAACATGCAGACCGCAATTCCGTTGTCTTATCCAACAGGCTACAGTGCCTGTCTCTTCGCTAACCTAAAATGGAACAATATATATCTGAATTCAGGCTGAGAAGCACGTGGGATATAGACAATACATATTGTGCTGTAATGGGTTCTGTCTTATCATATTGTTCCAAAATTGTTGTTTATCTTATGTTTATTTTTTATTTTTTGTTTCATTTTCTTTCTGGTTGTGTTTCGGGCAATATCCTTGTTTTCGTAGCTTCCCGTAAATTAACGGAAAAAGGCCAAGATCCATGAACTCTGCATTTTTTATTTGAGTAGTGGTCAGCTGGTCAGTTGATGGGAGAAAA
>CM054136.1:68337219-68339719 GCA_028751875.1 Rapana venosa | reverse complement strand
ACTTGAGCTGTGAGTTAGAAATTTGTGATCTTTAGGGAGATCACGTCCTAACTTCTAATCCTCTGATGTTCGGAGGAGATGTGTGGTCTATCTTCCCATGTGTGTGCTTTTATAAAAAAAATATAATTTAGATTTGGGGGAATAGGAGTCAGAGTAGCTAAGGGGGATAAGTAAGGGGAGGGGGATAAGAAAGGGAAGGGGGATAAGAAAAGGGAAGAAGAGCAAATGAGAGGGGGTTGCTAAGTAGGGGGACAGTAAGGGGGTAAATAGTAGGGGAACTGGCGCGGGGGGGGGGGGGGTTAGCTGGTAGGTGGGAACTGTTAAGGGGTAGCTTGTAGGGGGACTGGTAAAAGGGATAGCTATAGGGGGACTCGTAAAGGGGGTAGCTGGTAGTGGGAACTGATAAGGAGGATAGCTGGTAGGGGGACTGGTAAGGTGGGTCAGGAGTAGCTAGTAAGGGAGTACTGGCAGTAAGGGGCATAAATATGAAACACGATCATCATGGGGCAAGTGGTAACCACATTTGACGCTGCTTAACTTGCTGGGGGAAAGCGAGGGTTCTGACCACTGAGCTATCCGTCCCCCTTGATTGCTTGGATTGGTTCTATTAAAACTTCTACCCCCCCCCCCACCCAACCACCAAAAAAAACACAACAACAACAACAATAACACACACAAAAACACTCTTACTCCACATTCAAAATCAAATTATTCAACAAAGGTACTGGTAGTCCAGTGGCAAAGGACCCAAAGCTAGCAGATTGAAAAAACCCCGCCCTTGGGGAGCGTGATTGGGGGTTTAAATATATATATACCTCTGCTTCGTGCTTTGCTACTACTGGGGCATCTGAGTACCACCATCTTGGCGCAACTGACATCGTCATTATCATCTCCTCCCTCTCCTTCTCTCCCCTGTGTTTGAGATCTTCTGCTTGACTGGTGCGTTACTTATTCATTCGCTTGGTTAGTTTGTTCTTTTGGTTTGTGTCTTCCTTCAATCGCTTGTTTTTACATATTTCTTTTATTTTCCCTCTCTCTCTCTCTGTCTGTCTGCCTCTCTCTCTCTCTCTCTCTCTCGACTGGACACAATCACTCATCATACCACCTGCCCAAGCAGGGAATTTACGCCCATCGCCAAAACTATAGAACAAACCACATCAGCCACGCAGCAAGATCATGCTCAAAGTTATTTTGAATCGACTCAAAAGGAGGCAGAAAGAACACCCTTGCAGAGGGAAAAAATACAGCGGGTCAGGGCAAAGGCAGGAGCACAATCGAAACAGATTTTTAATAACTGCCACAACATGATGGAAAAACCTCTCCAACATCAGAGAGACCTGTTTGCACAACTTCATACGACTTCAGAAAGGCCTTTTGACAGAGTATGGCACGAAGGCCATGTGCAGTTTCTCAGAATGTTTGGCATTGAAGAAGGACTAGTGCAATCCATCCAAGCACTATACAACAACTGCAAGCAGTTGCAGTCCTTCTGAACAATCAGGGTCGGATACAAGCTCAAAACCACAGATGGGTCCCGACAAGATGCCTGTTATCCTCCAGTCCTGTTCGAAATCTGTCATTAGGAAAACATCATGAATAGAACCCTTCCATGACGACCACTCTACCATCTCATTGCGGCAGAACCCCTCTACAACTTACGGTTATTGCCGTGACATTGACCTCATGGCGTAAGTAACACAGAGCAGCAAGATCTTTACGACCAGACTTTTGAGAACAGAGCTGGAGCAATATGGATGGAGGTGAGCTCGAGAAAAGTAAAGTACTTGTGAACAGCACAGCAATGCCACCGCTAAAAATTTTACATGAGACGCCAACAACTGGAGGAGGTAGATGCTTTTTAAATACCTCGCGCTTCACTCACAAAGGACGGGCGATCGACGACAAAATCAAAGTCAGAATAGCCATGGCAACATCTTCCAAGACAAACTCACCACCATATGGAAAAGTAAAGAATCAGTTTCCCAATCAACTAAAGCACTACAAAGCCCTAATTCAGTCCAGATCCTGCTGTAACGGAAGTGAAACCTGGACATTGACTGCTGAAACAGAAAGCGAATCAGTCATTCGAAACAAAATGCCATAGAAAACCTACTGGCATATCTTGGAGAGAACAGAAAGACCAATGATTTGTCAAGAGTCAAATATCACAGCTTTGCAGGTCCACATGAACCCCCCTCTCCACCATCGCAGAAGAAAAGAGCTGACATGGTTCGGCACGTCACCACTCCAACAACACTCTGCACCAAAACAGTTACTGCAGGAACACTCGAATTGGCAGAAGGAGGGTAAGACAGAAACAAGTCATGGATGGACAACATCAGAGAAGTGATCCAGAATTGAATGACTCGGCACAACTGCGCAGAGCCGAGGACCGAGATGGATGAGAGCTTACCACGCATCGTCTTTCATGTCTCCCCCACGACCGACACAGGTCACGTCTGATTGATGAATGATGATGATGATTAATTTGATTGAAGGG
>CM054136.1:68319719-68332219 GCA_028751875.1 Rapana venosa | reverse complement strand
TAAATACATAATAAAAGTCTCTCTCTCTCTCTCTCTCGTAGAATCTCTCCTCTCTTCTCTCTCATTAAGTGCTGATCTCCTCTTCCTCTCCCAGACATTCTCTCAACTCCTCTCCTCGCTCTCTCTCCACTCCTCTCTTTCTCTCTTCTCCCTCATCCGTCTCCTAATTATGACAGGCTATTGAAAGCAAGATACGGTTTGACAGGTTTATAAGGGTCGTTATCTATGTTCGACAAGCCGTTTCTCGTCAGATCCTCTAATCCTTTTAGAATTCCAAAGCTCTTATTCCTTATGTAAAATTTATTCTTTGACATTCACAACACTTTGATATAGAATATAATTTTTTTGTTGGTTTTTGTTTTGGTGCTATATTGGAGTGTGTGCGGCTTTATTGTAGCCCTGTCAGTTCAAATTGACTATTGCACCCTAACAGCACAGGCAAAGCAATAGACATTTCTAACTTACGCAGATATTTTAGAAGTTTTTTTGTTATCATCTCTACTATCTTTCCTCTTCTTCTCGTCGTCGTCGAACGCTCAAACAGCAACTATGTTGTCTGTCATATGAGCGAAAAAATGCGTCCACGCTTGGCCGTTAAGCGCCTGACAAGTCCGCCCCAGCGTATCGACTTCGGCTATCATCTATTCAAACTTGAGAAAAACGCATACACTTACAGTAGTAGGTGCGGTTTTCTTGCGAAGCAGCTTAAAAAAGAGAAGTAATTTTTTAAAATTATTATTTTATCTTAAGTTTGCTTTTGTGTTGCACTGTAATATTACTGATTATAACTAACCAAGTGGGCGTGTGAGAGTGGTGTGTGTTACTAGTTATAGTCCTCTGTCAATTAGGAATAACTCAAAAACATAAAATACCCCGAAATTGAATGCTTGTATGTGTTTATTTTTGTTATAGGCGATTGTTGTTGTTTGCGTTGCTGTTTTTTAGTTAACACTACAGGTTCGCAGATTTCTGTGGTGAGTGTGTGTGTTTGGGTGTGTGTGTTGTTTGTGTGTGGTGTGTGTGTGTGGTGTGTGTGTGTGTGATTTTGTATTTGAAAGAGGTAGCCCGACTATGATGCTGCTGATTTAGGCTGCTGCTGTTTGCTGCTAACGGATGGTCTTATTAAAAATGAAATTTTCCCCGTGGGGATGCAGGGGGTCTTCAATATACATAGCACACACCCACCTTCTGGAATTCTGTGCTAGGAATTCCCTCTGTTCTATTCCCACTCATTGTTTATTATGTCCTTATTCTTTTTCCTTCTTGCTCACCTCCTTCTTGTTCGTCTAGTTTTCTACCTTCTTGGTCCAATTCTCCTGCCTTTTCCCCAAAAGGCTAAAAGATAACATTATTCATTCTCCCGTGCCGAGTCGGATTTGCGCTGGGCCTAGCTTGTCAGGCGCCATAACGGCAGCGCAACGCATTATCGTTCACATCAGACCTCAGCAGATGCTGCCTGAGCGTTCGAAGAAGAAGAAGAAGAAGAATAAGAAGAAGAAGGAGAATAAGAAGAATAAGAATAATGAAGAAGAAGACGAAGAAGAAGTAAGAAGAAGAAGAAGAAACGAGATGTTACAACTTGGTGAAATTGAGCTGCTGCTGCTGCTGCTGCTGCGCTGCTGCTGCAGCTGCTGCTGGTGATGGTGGTGATGTTGGTGATGGTGATGAGATGATGGTGAGGTGATGATGTTTGGTGATGGTGATGGAAATGAAGAAGGATGAACGAATTCTATGGAACAAAGACGAAGCGTTGAAGTGAGAGAACATGTTAGACAATACTTTTGTTAGACTGTCTGGATAGACGAACATCGCGAAGCGATGAAAATGCTTTTTTTTTCTTTATTCCTCTTTTCACTCTTGTTCCTTCTTCCTCCTCTGACACCCACGCTCTATATAATAATCTTCTCTCTTTCCACTGAGAGAGAGAGAGAGAGAGAGAGAGAGAGAGAGAGAGAGAGAGAGAGAGAGAGAGAGAGAGAGAGAGAGATCAAATCAAGCCAAATCAAATCAAATCAAATTCTTTTAGTTCGAGGATAATGAATAAACACCCATGTGCTCTTTTAACATCCATTCCCACGCCCTTTAGGGATACATCGTGGTAATAAATAAGCCCAATAACCCACATATTGACACAGAAAAAAACAACAACCAACAAAAAAGACTGAAAAGAAAACAACAAACAACAACAAAACAAAGCAAAAGCAAACAAAAAACCGAAACAATCCCCCAAAAACCAAGAAAAAGGAAAACTACCCACATATAAAGGAGACAAAGGAGAGAGAGAGAAGAAGAGAAGAGAGAGAAGAGAGAGAAGAGAGAGAGAGAGAGAGAGAGAAGAGAGAGAAATTTTGTTTTGTTTCGATTACATGAACTCTACATTTCAACTTCCCATAACCCCCCCCCCCCCCTCCCCCGACCACTTCCACCATCCACCCCCCCCCCCCCCCCCCTTTCTCCCCTATCCACCCTCCCCGCCCCGCACCCCCAAAGTAAGTCGAAAAGTATGCAGTAAAAAAAAAAAACATCCAATTCTCATTCCCCTATAACTACATAACATACGTACATACTCTGGGAGTGAAAATGCAGAACACCTCGCTCTCGTCACTCTCATTCTCAAAAACCTCCCACAGCCTCTCTCTCTCTCTCTCATCGTCTCTACTCCATCTCCTCTCTCTCACTCTCCTCTCCTTCTCTCTCTCTCACTCCTCACACACAACCACACACACACACACACACACAAAACACACACACACACACACACAACACACACACAAAACACACACACACACAACACACCCCACACACAGACGCGCGCGCTCAGACGAATCCCCCCACAACAAAGCAAGACACACACACACACACACTCACACACACACACAGAGCAAGCAGTGTGAAAGCGACTGTCTGGTATAATAAACTTGCAGTATGGTACTAACACCTTCGCTATTCACTGCGCGTTCCTTTTTTTGCGTTATGCTCATAGGGATATATAATGCTCGGAACTTATGAAAGTTGTGAAGAATTGAGGTTTTTGGTACCACTGGTTTATAGCGTGTTGTTAGCTTGAGGTTAAAATTGGAGTGAAAGATTTAGTGTATCTCTTTTTGGACTTGGAAGGCCTTTTTTGGGGGGTTGTTGACTTTGTTAAATGAAGTTTTTGGTCGATTCCAGATATTGATTCCTTGTGCGTCTGGGCGTTTTTTAACAAGCAACGTGAGTAGGATGGGTTTTGTTGTTGTTGTTGTGTTGTTTACCTGTGTTGTGGTGGTGTGTGTGTGTGTGTGTGGTGTGTGTGTGTTGTGTGTAGTGTGTGTGTGTGTGTGTGTGGATGAATGGATGGATGGTATTATGTAAGAGTGAAGGTAAGTAGTGTAGTGATGTGTTATATGCGTGTAATGTATGTAGATATGAATGTATGTATATATGTATGTATTGTGTATATAAATGTTACTATGTATGTATGTATGTATGTTATGTATGAAGATAATTAATTATGTATGAACGTACGAACGTACTGTATGTATGTAAGGAATGAATGTATTATGGTATTATTATGTATTATGTATAAGTATGTATGTATGTATGATGAGTGAGTGATAGGTTTGTTGGTAATTCTGTTGGTAGGCATTTATAAAGCTGGTATAAATTATTGGAATGTAGTGTATGTTGGTAATCGTTTGGAAGATATGTATGTACTCATTTATTCTCTATTCATTTGTTCATTGCAATGCAGTGTCTGTCCGGTATGTCCAGCTGGGGAAGTTCTTTTTCTCATACGGCGTACTCGTTTTTTTAAAAAAATAAAACAAAATGAAGAATTTTTTGATTTGCAGCGTGTGAACAATCCCCGTGCTTTAAAAGCCGAAACAACTGAAGCATCATTGTAACATTATAGCTAGCCTGCAGAACACTGCAGAGATGAACACATACACGAATACACACACACACACAAATCACACAATAACACACACACACACACACACACACACACAACACACACGCACACACACACACACACCCACACACACACACGACACACACACACAACACACACACACACATACATACACACAGACACACAACACACACACTCGCGCTGCGCGCGCGCACAACCACAACACACACCCACACACACACACACACACACACACACCGCACACACACCCCCACACACACACACACACACACACAATCAGACTACTAGCCTAGCCTGTTAATGAACATAAAAACGACCAGAAGTGAAAGCAAGCACACACACCCACACACACACACACACACACACACACACACACACACACACACACACACACACACACACACACACACACACACACACACAGCACATACAACACACATACCCACACCCACAAACACACACACACAAGCGGCACACACACACACACACAACACAGACACACAGCACTACACATAAAAAAATATTTATATTCTGTTGACAACTTGGCCCTAACAAAGACACACCTAATGAATCTACATGTATAAACGCCTGCATTACGTTACATGTGTCTGTAACTAGCGTTACAGGGGGGCTACAAACTCCTAACGGCCATTATCCTCCTAACAAGCCTGCAATACATAGCGTGCATGCGCGCTTGTTGGTCCGCTAGTGCTCGCACACTCTCATACACACACAGATTGAGCGTGCAAGCAACAAGGCATGCATGCAAAGTATGCGGTGCGAGCGCATGAACACATACACGCACGCGCCGCACATAATACAATACATACATAAACACCACAACTAAAACACAAAATGTGAATAGACGTTAAACTGAATATATCACACACACACGACACAACACACACACACACCCGCACGCACTCCACGCACGAACGCACGCAACCGACACACACACACACACACACACACACACACACACACACACACACACACACACACACACTACACACAACACACATCCTCCTCTCACACTCAATTTTATTTTGATTGAAATTGCTCAATCCATTGTAACATAGCCCGGTTTCAGGTTATATAATGACGCTTAGAAGAAGAATTTTGTTGGGGTTTTTGTTTTGGTTGTTTGTGTTTGTTTTTGTGTCAGTTTTTAACTGGTGATGTAATTTTCGTTTCAATTGAACTTTGCCATGTTTAGTTTACCCAGTGATCTCTCTCTCGCTCTCACAACCACACGACGCAAGCGGCGCGCAGGCGCGCTGCACACACACCACACACACACTCACCACCACACACACACACACACACACCACACACACACAAAAATACCCACACACACAAACACACACCAAACAGCATACACACACACACACACACACACACCACACCACACCACACCATAACACACCACACACACACACACAACAAGCCCAAAATAAGCACACTGACTAAAATATAGCAGCTTAAGTCAGTGCTTCAGGTCAGCGTTCAAACACAGTGATGGTTAGACAGGACTATAACAAGCCCAGCTGTTTCTTTGAGTCCCCACATCCCTCTCCACCCCCCCACCCCCAACCAAATTGTGTACCAAACATTTGTCACATTAGTTACCGATCGCTGGACTTTATTATTACACCTTTATTATTTATTTATATTTATTAATAATATAATTGTAACCAACTCTACCCTCCTCCAACTACTACACTATCTTTATTGTTGTTGTTTATGTTATATTAGTATATAATTATTAATGTATTATTATTATATTTTTTATTATACATATTATTATTATTATATTATTATTCATATTTCTTAATATAATTATTATTATCTTTTCCCTTTATTTAATACGTGCCGACTCCACTCCCCCCCCCACCCCCCGAATATTTGTAACATTTCTTACATTTATTTATCAATAGCTAGGACTTTATTACACCGTTATTAATATTGTTATTGTTGTTCATCATGATGAAAATGATGATATATATCCCCCCTGGATTCTAACATCAGTGCAGACTCCACTCACACCCAAAAGTCCTTACGGTTGAGACAATAAACCTGAGGTCCCTTGTGCGAACGCACGCAAGAACGCGGACATCTTGCCACAAACACGAACAACACTTTTAATCCTGTTCCACTTTAGGTGGGAACGTATGACAAAATTTACAAAACCGCATACACACGGGGACTACATGAAAAAAAGCCCATAATGTTTATATCAGACAACTTCGAATCAAAAGACAGAAAAAAAGAAAGAATAAAGAGCAAACGGAATTTCCACGCAGCTAAAAACTGATTACTATAAGCGTTACCATAACGGACAATACAATGCAACACAATCCAATACAAGCCAAAACACACATCACAATAACAGTACACAAACATAGCAATGTAATAGAATACAATACAGCACAATACAATGCAATACAATACAGAACAATGCAATACAATACAAACAGTATACAATATAATACAACACATACAACACAACACAAGACAACAATGTTCCTCAATAAAAAATAAATAAAAATCAGAACCCATATTGAAAATAACGATTAGATAAAAAACTCATACATGAGGTCGCCCACTTCATTTGTATACGAGTGTGCGTGCGTGCGCGCACGTGTGTGTATGGCGCGTGTCACACCACACGCGCGCGCGCTGCGGTTCGTAGGGGTGTGGTACGGCTGAGAAGGTATGTTTGTACTGTTACGGCAGGCAACCTAGTAATTGGCGTGTTTTGGTGTGTTGTGTGGTGCGTGCGTGCGCGAAGCGGCGTATGTGTGTATGGTAAGAATTGTGTGAGAGTGTTGGTGCGCGCGCGCTCACTGTGTGTGTGTGTGTGTGGTTTGTGAGTGAGTGTGTGTGTGTGTGTGTGTGTGTGTATGTGTGTGAGAGACTGGAGAAGAAGTTGCATGGCTGTTGGGCTGTGTGTAATATCAACATGTCGACGTGGTCATGGCATGTCTTAGGTAAAGCAGCTTTTCATTCCAAAGTAGCGGAACTGTATTGAAAACCAATCCGATAATAATAATGATTCTGATCTCATGACAGTCGGGGCTTTACGTAACTAACGTGTCTTTTTAATTCATATGCACACACACACACATCACACAAAACACCACACACTCTCTCTCACTCTCTGTGCGCTCTCGTGCGTGCATGCGTGTGTGTGAGCGCGCGCGCGCGCGATTGTGTGGATATAATTTACTTACAGTTTCCTCCAATTGAATCTTTACTTATCAAGGCAGTTACATAAGCGACGAAGTAAAGTATATTCAAAACACGAGTCCCACCACACTTCAATCTCTGTTTTTTTTTAAGAATCGTCATTCTCCATTCTTGCGTAGTGCGATTCCATTAAGGAAAAAGAAGAGTAACCAACACTCTGGCATGAATCACGGTGTGCATGTCATAGAAATGGAAGCGACTGCTATTGAAACTACAATTCCAAAGACAGTACAAAGCGTCTGATCTGTCATTATTTCTTTTTTCATGTCTTCATAGTTAAAAAAAAAATGTTTTTTATTTTTTGTTTTAGTTTTATACACTTTAAGTCCACGGCAGATTCTCGGCGAGAAATTCGGCTTGCTCTTACCTGGGGATGCGCGTCCCACAAGAGCAGCGCCAACTATCTTATTTTTATTCTTTCCTGTCTGCATACGTAATTGTTTCCCTATCAGAGTGCTTTTTTTCTACAGAAATTTTGCCATAACAAACTCCTTTGTCGTCGTGGTTCTTTTACGACGTGCGCTAAATAATGTTAATACACTGGACCCGTTTAATCAGTCTCACCCGAAAGACTAGCACCCAGACAACCACTCATGGTCCCAACGGATGGGGGAAAAGTTTCGGGCCCAAACGGGGATCAAACCACACCTCAAACGCTTCGACCGGACTTTCGTTTTCTAGAAAGATGCTTACCTCAATACCCCCGATCCATCAGTTTTACTTTCCTAACCTCTTTTGTTCATTATTTTACGTTTTCCCCCGTTGATACTGATTGAACGCTCTGATCACTTTGCGAAACAATTATGAAGAACGAACTGAGTCAGACTGTAATAGAGTTTTGTGCTTTCTTGGTTTTTTAAGTAGGGAGGTTAATATTTATAATATATAAATATAAATATATATATATATATATATATATTATATAAAATAATTATATATATATTCCTCGATAAAAAAAAATCTTAAAAAAAAAATTTTTTTATAACGAGGATAAGGAATAGAGCACATAGTGCTTTTTACATCCAGTTCCCCGAGTGTATGCAGCATTGTAAATTTTTGTCATCTTGATCCCAAAGGCACACAATGGCCTACTCTTACGAAAAGCAGAACATGATTTAACTGGGGGCGCAAGATTACTGCGTGCGTTTCCAGCAGCACGGACCTCGGTTTATATTGTGTGTGGTGTGTGTGTGTGAGAGAAGAGAAGAGAGAGGAGAGAGAGAGAGAGAGAGAGAGGAGAGAGAGAGGAGAGAGAGAGAGAGAAGCTGAGAGTATGCGACTGGCCCAAAACATTGACTTTGGGATCCATTGCACGTCAGCCCTAGTCTTGGGAAGACACCCAATCCAATCCAATCCAGTCCAGTCCAGTCCAATCCAGTCCAATCCTGTTTGATTGTCCTGACATCATTGAAGACAGACAAAAATGACCTGAATGTAGATGTTGGTATTCAATTGTTATTTTCTTTTTACTTGGTAAAATAATACGTTTTCTTACACGTTTTCGTTCATCTTCTTATAACGGGAACTCGTTTTTATGTTCCTCAACTTACATGATCTGTGAAAAGGAGGGATTGAAAATGTGTACGTTTTTGTGCTTTAAACTTTCTGCATGTTCTGTTTGCATGTCTGTCTGTCTGTCTGTCTGTCTGTCTGCCTGCCTGCCTAGTCTGCCTGTACTTTGTCTGTCTGTCTGTCTCTCCCCCCCCCCCCCCCCCCCAAAAAAAAAAAAAAAAAGATCCTTCGGATGAGAGGTCCCGAGAGGGAACGCACTAAGAACATCTTACGCACTACGTTAAAAACCGTTCCGCTTTTCAGAAGAATAGGCCATCAGGTCCGGAGGGAACGGACGACAAAATTAACAAAACAGCATACCCATTGGGACTGGATGTAAAAACCACACGAGTGCTGCTTCCATTACCTCGAAAAAAAAGAATCTCTCTCTCTGTGACTAGCTCTCTCTATCCCCTCTCTATCTCTCTTTCTGTAATCTCTCTGCACTCTCTGTGACTATAACACTTCTGTCTGTCTCTCTGCTGTTTGTCTGTCTCTGTCTCTGGTATTTATGACTCACGGATCTCAATAGACACTCTCCCTGTGACGCTGTCTCTGAGTCTTCTCTGTGCTGCCTCACTGTCTTCCTGTCTATTTGAATCTTTTGTCTGTACTGTGTATTAGTATTCTGTCCTCTGTCTCTCTCTCAAGCTTGCGTGTAATTCAATTCAACGTGTACAAATCTGGAGAGAGTGATAGGTTTACGCTAATCGATTTAGCAGAGCATCTTCAACATTAACTGCCGAAACCCATGTTTTCTAACACCCAATTTTTCCTTCCTCTCCTCCCCTCCTCCTCCTTCCTTCCTTCTTTCTTTTTCTTCATTTCTCCTCCAGTTCAGCATTTCCTCGGTGTTTTAGTTGTTGGTGTTGCTGTTGAGCTCCATGTATTTTGTCTGTGTGTCAGAATTTATTGGGGTTTCTGTTTTGTCTTTCTTTACCGTGTCTTTCTTTATTTCTAGCAGTTTCAATCTGCCCTTTTTTCTGTCTCTGACTTTCCGGAGTTATGTCTATTTAGTTTCTAATATTCAATTTTCTGTTTTAAGGTATTTGTTTTTTTTCCACGGCCCATTCCTAGAAATTTGAAAATGGAAACAGACACTACTCAAGAAAAGGATCCAGAATCCTGGACAACTACAAACATAAAAAATAGACAAGCAAACGCAGCCTAAAGTGGTTTTAAGGTGACTTGTAAGTTAAAAATGGTCGGACAGAAGAACAAATGAAGTCATTTTGATACACTCTCAGTGCCAATGAATGGACACAATCACTCATCATACCACCTGCCCAAGCAGGGAATTTACGCCCATCGCCAAAACTATAGAACAAACCACATCAGCCACGCAGCAAGATCATGCTCAAAGTTATTTTGAATCGACTCAAAAGGAGGCAGAAAGAACACCCTTGCAGAGGGAAAAAATACAGCGGGTCAGGGCAAAGGCAGGAGCACAATCGAAACAGATTTTTAATAACTGCCACAACATGATGGAAAAACCTCTCCAACATCAGAGAGACCTGTTTGCACAACTTCATACGACTTCAGAAAGGCCTTTTGACAGAGTATGGCACGAAGGCCATGTGCAGTTTCTCAGAATGTTTGGCATTGAAGAAGGACTAGTGCAATCCATCCAAGCACTATACAACAACTGCAAGCAGTTGCAGTCCTTCTGAACAATCAGGGTCGGATACAAGCTCAAAACCACAGATGGGTCCCGACAAGATGCCTGTTATCCTCCAGTCCTGTTCGAAATCTGTCATTAGGAAAACATCATGAATAGAACCCTTCCATGACGACCACTCTACCATCTCATTGCGGCAGAACCCCTCTACAACTTACGGTTATTGCCGTGACATTGACCTCATGGCGTAAGTAACACAGAGCAGCAAGATCTTTACGACCAGACTTTTGAGAACAGAGCTGGAGCAATATGGATGGAGGTGAGCTCGAGAAAAGTAAAGTACTTGTGAACAGCACAGCAATGCCACCGCTAAAAATTTTACATGAGACGCCAACAACTGGAGGAGGTAGATGCTTTTTAAATACCTCGCGCTTCACTCACAAAGGACGGGCGATCGACGACAAAATCAAAGTCAGAATAGCCATGGCAACATCTTCCAAGACAAACTCACCACCATATGGAAAAGTAAAGAATCAGTTTCCCAATCAACTAAAGCACTACAAAGCCCTAATTCAGTCCAGATCCTGCTGTAACGGAAGTGAAACCTGGACATTGACTGCTGAAACAGAAAGCGAATCAGTCATTCGAAACAAAATGCCATAGAAAACCTACTGGCATATCTTGGAGAGAACAGAAAGACCAATGATTTGTCAAGAGTCAAATATCACAGCTTTGCAGGTCCACATGAACCCCCCTCTCCACCATCGCAGAAGAAAAGAGCTGACATGGTTCGGCACGTCACCACTCCAACAACACTCTGCACCAAAACAGTTACTGCAGGAACACTCGAATTGGCAGAAGGAGGGTAAGACAGAAACAAGTCATGGATGGACAACATCAGAGAAGTGATCCAGAATTGAATGACTCGGCACAACTGCGCAGAGCCGAGGACCGAGATGGATGAGAGCTTACCACGCATCGTCTTTCATGTCTCCCCCACGACCGACACAGGTCACGTCTGATTGATGAATGATGATGATGATTAATTTGATTGAAGGGGATTTCCCCTTCCCCCTTGATACTCCTCCCCCACCCCCATCCTTTCCCATGCGTTTCTGTTACATGGTTATGTTTGATGTCTCATGGTGATGGGGATCATTTGTTATATGTTGTCTCATGGTGATGGGCATTGTAGTTTATAACTGTTAACTCCGATTATGCTAATCATTATTATAATCGCATTTGCCTCGAATCTGCTTTGATAGCTATTGTTTGAATATGTCATTTTTTAAAATCGCATTTGAAAAGTATGAACGCAAAAAAAGCACACGTTTGCGGTGAGGAGGAGAGGAAGGAGGATCATTAGAAGGTAATATAGTCATAATGGACGAATTCCTAGTATTTTCTAACGATTTATTCTATGTACCTTTTTATTATCTAAAGTATAAACGTGAAAGAATGGATGTTAACAGTAGGTGAAGTAATTTGTTTGTCCTGACGTTTATGATTTTTCCTTTTTAATTCTTAAAACATTTTTATTTAAATGTTGTTTGTGGACGTGAGCGCGCACACAAGCGCTCAGGCGTGCATGAGTATGTGTGTGCATGTAATATTAAATGTAACTGTGGTACTTTTATTTTCAATGTATGCTCCTTATCGATTTTTTCCTCTTTTTTTACTGGTTTAATTTAACGGTAAAATGATAGCAATAATGTAAATGACTTAGTATATATCATTACGAACAATTTTGTTCTTAATAGATGGCTTGATGAAAAAAAGCCAAATGCATGCTTATTCAATGTACCAATCTGAAATGAAATTTTGACTGACTTGACTTGACTTGACACACACACACAACACACACACACACACACACACACACACACACACACACACACACACACACACACACAAACGCGCGGCGTGCGCGCGCACACCCTCCGGCCGTTCCCTCTATTAATATGATATATGTTATTTCCCCGAATGAAACATTTTAAAGGGATCGATACAAAGTCAGAGATAATATTACCATGTGTGTTGTGTTGGCGCGCGCGCGTGCGTGCGTAAGTGTGTGTCGTGTGTGGTGTGTGTGTGTGTGTGTGATATCTTCAGTTTTAACGTCTATCACACCTGTGTGTGTGTGTGTGTGTGTGTGTGTGCTTGCGT
>CM054136.1:68307219-68317219 GCA_028751875.1 Rapana venosa | reverse complement strand
ACATTGCTATCCCTCTGCAAGTGTGAACTAACTAATTTATGTGTAAACTTCTGCCTTGTGTCTACTTCATCTGCTTGGTGCTTGGAAACAGAGGTGATTTACATCGTGTTTTCTCCCCTGGTCTCTCTCTGTTGTCCTTTTGATCTTGTCTTTTAACCTCCCCACCCCCCCCATTTTTTATATTCCTTTGTGGGTTCTCATTCTTTCCTAGTGTCCTACTTTTCTTTTACATGCGTTTTTTCTTATACATTTTTCTACATTTGTTCTTACCTTTGCATTACAAAAACCTGTGCATGCTATGAAGGATGATTTAATCTACTATAGGAATATCAAAGTGTGTGTTTTTTAAAGTCCACTTTACAGTTTGACTCAAATTGATGCCCTACCAGTGCCAAATGTTACTTTGACTAGTCATTGTTTTAAGTTCATTAAAAGCTTTTAACTTGTTAGCTGCTCTATCATAAGTGTAGATAATGATTGTTTTCTTTGAATAAGATTTTGTTTAAAACAAAACCAAACCCAATAAAGTGGTCAGAAATCAATATAGAACGGACAGGAAAACGACGTGCAGAGAGTCAGGTCTGTACACAACAACATAATTATATTGAGGAATTTGGCCATTTCCTCATGATCGGTGTTTCATAACTTCCCTAAGGATTTACCAAAAAAAAGATAGTAAGAGGATGTGGGGATATCTTGTACACCAACAGTGCGGAGACCACTCTTAATGTGTATTGCGGATTAATTTGATTTTTATTGACAGTGTTTTAAATACATTGCTTCCTTAAGACTCGGTTTATTTTCACTTACCGAAAGACCAGCGACCAATCACAGCTTATGTAAGGTTAGGAATTTTCTAGGGTGTGGGGCGGGGGTTGGGGGGAGGATATCCGTGTTCTGGAAGTTTTACACTAAAGGATCTCACTTTGTTGGTTGTTGTTTTGTGTGAGTGTGTTGGTTGTGTGTGTGTGTGTGTGGTGAGGTGTTTGTGGTGTGTGTGAGGTGTGTGTGTGTGTTGAGAGATGAATGCATAAATGTCAGATTACCAAACTACCGTATCTTTACTGCTCTGTCTGTCACTGTTCAGTCTGTCTGACTGTCCTGTCTGTTCTCTCTCTCTCTCCCCCACCCCCCTCCCACCCGGTTTATTTCGTCTTTCCCCTTCTTCCCTGTCCTAACGTCTGTCCCTGTCTGCCTGTCTGTTTGTTTGTCTGTCTCTTTTTCCTCCTCCTCCTCCTTTTCCTCCTCCTCCACCTCCTCCCCTCTCTCTCTCTCTGGTGCCCCCCCCCCCTCTCTCTTCTCTCTCTCTCTCTCTCCTCTCACGGGACTGGATGTAAAAAAGCACATGAGTGCTAGGATATTACAATAATCCTCGATATAAAAGATTAAATACATAATAAAAGTCTCTCTCTCTCTCTCTCTCGTAGAATCTCTCCTCTCTTCTCTCTCATTAAGTGCTGATCTCCTCTTCCTCTCCCAGACATTCTCTCAACTCCTCTCCTCGCTCTCTCTCCACTCCTCTCTTTCTCTCTTCTCCCTCATCCGTCTCCTAATTATGACAGGCTATTGAAAGCAAGATACGGTTTGACAGGTTTATAAGGGTCGTTATCTATGTTCGACAAGCCGTTTCTCGTCAGATCCTCTAATCCTTTTAGAATTCCAAAGCTCTTATTCCTTATGTAAAATTTATTCTTTGACATTCACAACACTTTGATATAGAATATAATTTTTTTGTTGGTTTTTGTTTTGGTGCTATATTGGAGTGTGTGCGGCTTTATTGTAGCCCTGTCAGTTCAAATTGACTATTGCACCCTAACAGCACAGGCAAAGCAATAGACATTTCTAACTTACGCAGTTTTTAGAAGTTTTTTGTTATCATATCTACTTCTTTCCTCTTCTTCTTCGTCGTCGTCGAACGCTCAGACAGCAACTATTGTTGTCTGTCATATGAGCGAAAAAATGCGTCACGCTGCCGTTAAGCGCCTGACAAGTCAGGCCCAGCGTATCCGACTTCGGCTATCATCTATTCAAACTGAGAAAAACGAATACACTTACAGGTAGTAGGTGCGGTTTCTTTGCGAAGCAGCTTAAAAAAGAGAAGTAATTTTTTAAAATTATTATTTTATCTTAAGTTTGCTTTTGTGTTGCACTGTAATATTACTGATTATAACTAACCAAGTGGGCGTGTGAGAGTGGTGTGTGTTACTAGTTATAGTCCTCTGTCAATTAGGAATAACTCAAAAACATAAAATACCCCGAAATTGAATGCTTGTATGTGTTTATTTTTGTTATAGGCGATTGTTGTTGTTTGCGTTGCTGTTTTTTAGTTAACACTACAGGTTCGCAGATTTCTGTGGTGAGTGTGTGTGTTTGGGTGTGTGTGTTGTTTGTGTGTGGTGTGTGTGTGTGGTGTGTGTGTGTGTGATTTTGTATTTGAAAGAGGTAGCCCGACTATGATGCTGCTGATTTAGGCTGCTGCTGTTTGCTGCTAACGGATGGTCTTATTAAAAATGAAATTTTCCCCGTGGGGATGCAGGGGGTCTTCAATATACATAGCACACACCCACCTTCTGGAATTCTGTGCTAGGAATTCCCTCTGTTCTATTCCCACTCATTGTTTATTATGTCCTTATTCTTTTTCCTTCTTGCTCACCTCCTTCTTGTTCGTCTAGTTTTCTACCTTCTTGGTCCAATTCTCCTGCCTTTTCCCCAAAAGGCTAAAAGATAACATTATTCATTCTCCCGTGCCGAGTCGGATTTGCGCTGGGCCTAGCTTGTCAGGCGCCATAACGGCAGCGCAACGCATTATCGTTCACATCAGACCTCAGCAGATGCTGCCTGAGCGTTCGAAGAAGAAGAAGAAGAAGAATAAGAAGAAGAAGGAGAATAAGAAGAATAAGAATAATGAAGAAGAAGACGAAGAAGAAGTAAGAAGAAGAAGAAGAAACGAGATGTTACAACTTGGTGAAATTGAGCTGCTGCTGCTGCTGCTGCTGCGCTGCTGCTGCAGCTGCTGCTGGTGATGGTGGTGATGTTGGTGATGGTGATGAGATGATGGTGAGGTGATGATGTTTGGTGATGGTGATGGAAATGAAGAAGGATGAACGAATTCTATGGAACAAAGACGAAGCGTTGAAGTGAGAGAACATGTTAGACAATACTTTTGTTAGACTGTCTGGATAGACGAACATCGCGAAGCGATGAAAATGCTTTTTTTTTCTTTATTCCTCTTTTCACTCTTGTTCCTTCTTCCTCCTCTGACACCCACGCTCTATATAATAATCTTCTCTCTTTCCACTGAGAGAGAGAGAGAGAGAGAGAGAGAGAGAGAGAGAGAGAGAGAGAGAGAGAGAGAGAGAGGAGAGAGATCAAATCAATCCAAATCAAATCAAATCACATTCTTTTAGTTCGAGGATAATGAATAAACACCCATGTGCTCTTTTAACATCCATTCCCACGCCCTTTAGGGATACATCGTGGTAATAAATAAGCCCAATAACCCACATATTGACACAGAAAAAAACAACAACCAACAAAAAAGACTGAAAAGAAAACAACAAACAACAACAAAACAAAGCAAAAGCAAACAAAAAACCGAAACAATCCCCCAAAAACCAAGAAAAAGGAAAACTACCCACATATAAAGGAGACAAAGGAGAGAGAGAGAAGAAGAGAAGAGAGAGAAGAGAGAGAAGAGAGAGAGAGAGAGAGAGAGAAGAGAGAGAAATTTTGTTTTGTTTCGATTACATGAACTCTACATTTCAACTTCCCATAACCCCCCCCCCCCCCTCCCCCGACCACTTCCACCATCCACCCCCCCCCCCCCCCCCCTTTCTCCCCTATCCACCCTCCCCGCCCCGCACCCCCAAAGTAAGTCGAAAAGTATGCAGTAAAAAAAAAAAACATCCAATTCTCATTCCCCTATAACTACATAACATACGTACATACTCTGGGAGTGAAAATGCAGAACACCTCGCTCTCGTCACTCTCATTCTCAAAAACCTCCCACAGCCTCTCTCTCTCTCTCTCATCGTCTCTACTCCATCTCCTCTCTCTCACTCTCCTCTCCTTCTCTCTCTCTCACTCCTCACACACAACCACACACACACACACACACACAAAACACACACACACACACACACAACACACACACAAAACACACACACACACAACACACCCCACACACAGACGCGCGCGCTCAGACGAATCCCCCCACAACAAAGCAAGACACACACACACACACACTCACACACACACACAGAGCAAGCAGTGTGAAAGCGACTGTCTGGTATAATAAACTTGCAGTATGGTACTAACACCTTCGCTATTCACTGCGCGTTCCTTTTTTTGCGTTATGCTCATAGGGATATATAATGCTCGGAACTTATGAAAGTTGTGAAGAATTGAGGTTTTTGGTACCACTGGTTTATAGCGTGTTGTTAGCTTGAGGTTAAAATTGGAGTGAAAGATTTAGTGTATCTCTTTTTGGACTTGGAAGGCCTTTTTTGGGGGGTTGTTGACTTTGTTAAATGAAGTTTTTGGTCGATTCCAGATATTGATTCCTTGTGCGTCTGGGCGTTTTTTAACAAGCAACGTGAGTAGGATGGGTTTTGTTGTTGTTGTTGTGTTGTTTACCTGTGTTGTGGTGGTGTGTGTGTGTGTGTGTGGTGTGTGTGTGTTGTGTGTAGTGTGTGTGTGTGTGTGTGTGGATGAATGGATGGATGGTATTATGTAAGAGTGAAGGTAAGTAGTGTAGTGATGTGTTATATGCGTGTAATGTATGTAGATATGAATGTATGTATATATGTATGTATTGTGTATATAAATGTTACTATGTATGTATGTATGTATGTTATGTATGAAGATAATTAATTATGTATGAACGTACGAACGTACTGTATGTATGTAAGGAATGAATGTATTATGGTATTATTATGTATTATGTATAAGTATGTATGTATGTATGATGAGTGAGTGATAGGTTTGTTGGTAATTCTGTTGGTAGGCATTTATAAAGCTGGTATAAATTATTGGAATGTAGTGTATGTTGGTAATCGTTTGGAAGATATGTATGTACTCATTTATTCTCTATTCATTTGTTCATTGCAATGCAGTGTCTGTCCGGTATGTCCAGCTGGGGAAGTTCTTTTTCTCATACGGCGTACTCGTTTTTTTAAAAAAATAAAACAAAATGAAGAATTTTTTGATTTGCAGCGTGTGAACAATCCCCGTGCTTTAAAAGCCGAAACAACTGAAGCATCATTGTAACATTATAGCTAGCCTGCAGAACACTGCAGAGATGAACACATACACGAATACACACACACACACAAATCACACAATAACACACACACACACACACACACACACACAACACACACGCACACACACACACACACCCACACACACACACGACACACACACACAACACACACACACACATACATACACACAGACACACAACACACACACTCGCGCTGCGCGCGCGCACAACCACAACACACACCCACACACACACACACACACACACACACCGCACACACACCCCCACACACACACACACACACACACAATCAGACTACTAGCCTAGCCTGTTAATGAACATAAAAACGACCAGAAGTGAAAGCAAGCACACACACCCACACACACACACACACACACACACACACACACACACACACACACACACACACACACACACACACACACACACACACACAGCACATACAACACACATACCCACACCCACAAACACACACACACAAGCGGCACACACACACACACACAACACAGACACACAGCACTACACATAAAAAAATATTTATATTCTGTTGACAACTTGGCCCTAACAAAGACACACCTAATGAATCTACATGTATAAACGCCTGCATTACGTTACATGTGTCTGTAACTAGCGTTACAGGGGGGCTACAAACTCCTAACGGCCATTATCCTCCTAACAAGCCTGCAATACATAGCGTGCATGCGCGCTTGTTGGTCCGCTAGTGCTCGCACACTCTCATACACACACAGATTGAGCGTGCAAGCAACAAGGCATGCATGCAAAGTATGCGGTGCGAGCGCATGAACACATACACGCACGCGCCGCACATAATACAATACATACATAAACACCACAACTAAAACACAAAATGTGAATAGACGTTAAACTGAATATATCACACACACACGACACAACACACACACACACCCGCACGCACTCCACGCACGAACGCACGCAACCGACACACACACACACACACACACACACACACACACACACACACACACACACACACACACTACACACAACACACATCCTCCTCTCACACTCAATTTTATTTTGATTGAAATTGCTCAATCCATTGTAACATAGCCCGGTTTCAGGTTATATAATGACGCTTAGAAGAAGAATTTTGTTGGGGTTTTTGTTTTGGTTGTTTGTGTTTGTTTTTGTGTCAGTTTTTAACTGGTGATGTAATTTTCGTTTCAATTGAACTTTGCCATGTTTAGTTTACCCAGTGATCTCTCTCTCGCTCTCACAACCACACGACGCAAGCGGCGCGCAGGCGCGCTGCACACACACCACACACACACTCACCACCACACACACACACACACACACCACACACACACAAAAATACCCACACACACAAACACACACCAAACAGCATACACACACACACACACACACACACCACACCACACCACACCATAACACACCACACACACACACACAACAAGCCCAAAATAAGCACACTGACTAAAATATAGCAGCTTAAGTCAGTGCTTCAGGTCAGCGTTCAAACACAGTGATGGTTAGACAGGACTATAACAAGCCCAGCTGTTTCTTTGAGTCCCCACATCCCTCTCCACCCCCCCACCCCCAACCAAATTGTGTACCAAACATTTGTCACATTAGTTACCGATCGCTGGACTTTATTATTACACCTTTATTATTTATTTATATTTATTAATAATATAATTGTAACCAACTCTACCCTCCTCCAACTACTACACTATCTTTATTGTTGTTGTTTATGTTATATTAGTATATAATTATTAATGTATTATTATTATATTTTTTATTATACATATTATTATTATTATATTATTATTCATATTTCTTAATATAATTATTATTATCTTTTCCCTTTATTTAATACGTGCCGACTCCACTCCCCCCCCCACCCCCCGAATATTTGTAACATTTCTTACATTTATTTATCAATAGCTAGGACTTTATTACACCGTTATTAATATTGTTATTGTTGTTCATCATGATGAAAATGATGATATATATCCCCCCTGGATTCTAACATCAGTGCAGACTCCACTCACACCCAAAAGTCCTTACGGTTGAGACAATAAACCTGAGGTCCCTTGTGCGAACGCACGCAAGAACGCGGACATCTTGCCACAAACACGAACAACACTTTTAATCCTGTTCCACTTTAGGTGGGAACGTATGACAAAATTTACAAAACCGCATACACACGGGGACTACATGAAAAAAAGCCCATAATGTTTATATCAGACAACTTCGAATCAAAAGACAGAAAAAAAGAAAGAATAAAGAGCAAACGGAATTTCCACGCAGCTAAAAACTGATTACTATAAGCGTTACCATAACGGACAATACAATGCAACACAATCCAATACAAGCCAAAACACACATCACAATAACAGTACACAAACATAGCAATGTAATAGAATACAATACAGCACAATACAATGCAATACAATACAGAACAATGCAATACAATACAAACAGTATACAATATAATACAACACATACAACACAACACAAGACAACAATGTTCCTCAATAAAAAATAAATAAAAATCAGAACCCATATTGAAAATAACGATTAGATAAAAAACTCATACATGAGGTCGCCCACTTCATTTGTATACGAGTGTGCGTGCGTGCGCGCACGTGTGTGTATGGCGCGTGTCACACCACACGCGCGCGCGCTGCGGTTCGTAGGGGTGTGGTACGGCTGAGAAGGTATGTTTGTACTGTTACGGCAGGCAACCTAGTAATTGGCGTGTTTTGGTGTGTTGTGTGGTGCGTGCGTGCGCGAAGCGGCGTATGTGTGTATGGTAAGAATTGTGTGAGAGTGTTGGTGCGCGCGCGCTCACTGTGTGTGTGTGTGTGTGGTTTGTGAGTGAGTGTGTGTGTGTGTGTGTGTGTGTGTATGTGTGTGAGAGACTGGAGAAGAAGTTGCATGGCTGTTGGGCTGTGTGTAATATCAACATGTCGACGTGGTCATGGCATGTCTTAGGTAAAGCAGCTTTTCATTCCAAAGTAGCGGAACTGTATTGAAAACCAATCCGATAATAATAATGATTCTGATCTCATGACAGTCGGGGCTTTACGTAACTAACGTGTCTTTTTAATTCATATGCACACACACACACATCACACAAAACACCACACACTCTCTCTCACTCTCTGTGCGCTCTCGTGCGTGCATGCGTGTGTGTGAGCGCGCGCGCGCGCGATTGTGTGGATATAATTTACTTACAGTTTCCTCCAATTGAATCTTTACTTATCAAGGCAGTTACATAAGCGACGAAGTAAAGTATATTCAAAACACGAGTCCCACCACACTTCAATCTCTGTTTTTTTTTAAGAATCGTCATTCTCCATTCTTGCGTAGTGCGATTCCATTAAGGAAAAAGAAGAGTAACCAACACTCTGGCATGAATCACGGTGTGCATGTCATAGAAATGGAAGCGACTGCTATTGAAACTACAATTCCAAAGACAGTACAAAGCGTCTGATCTGTCATTATTTCTTTTTTCATGTCTTCATAGTTAAAAAAAAAATGTTTTTTATTTTTTGTTTTAGTTTTATACACTTTAAGTCCACGGCAGATTCTCGGCGAGAAATTCGGCTTGCTCTTACCTGGGGATGCGCGTCCCACAAGAGCAGCGCCAACTATCTTATTTTTATTCTTTCCTGTCTGCATACGTAATTGTTTCCCTATCAGAGTGCTTTTTTTCTACAGAAATTTTGCCATAACAAACTCCTTTGTCGTCGTGGTTCTTTTACGACGTGCGCTAAATAATGTTAATACACTGGACCCGTTTAATCAGTCTCACCCGAAAGACTAGCACCCAGACAACCACTCATGGTCCCAACGGATGGGGGAAAAGTTTCGGGCCCAAACGGGGATCAAACCACACCTCAAACGCTTCGACCGGACTTTCGTTTTCTAGAAAGATGCTTACCTCAATACCCCCGATCCATCAGTTTTACTTTCCTAACCTCTTTTGTTCATTATTTTACGTTTTCCCCCGTTGATACTGATTGAACGCTCTGATCACTTTGCGAAACAATTATGAAGAACGAACTGAGTCAGACTGTAATAGAGTTTTGTGCTTTCTTGGTTTTTTAAGTAGGGAGGTTAATATTTATAATATATAAATATAAATATATATATATATATATATATATTATATAAAATAATTATATATATATTCCTCGATAAAAAAAAATCTTAAAAAAAAAATTTTTTTATAACGAGGATAAGGAATAGAGCACATAGTGCTTTTTACATCCAGTTCCCCGAGTGTATGCAGCATTGTAAATTTTTGTCATCTTGATCCCAAAGGCACACAATGGCCTACTCTTACGAAAAGCAGAACATGATTTAACTGGGGGCGCAAGATTACTGCGTGCGTTTCCAGCAGCACGGACCTCGGTTTATATTGTGTGTGGTGTGTGTGTGTGAGAGAAGAGAAGAGAGAGGAGAGAGAGAGAGAGAGAGAGAGGAGAGAGAGAGGAGAGAGAGAGAGAGAAGCTGAGAGTATGCGACTGGCCCAAAACATTGACTTTGGGATCCATTGCACGTCAGCCCTAGTCTTGGGAAGACACCCAATCCAATCCAATCCAGTCCAGTCCAGTCCAATCCAGTCCAATCCTGTTTGATTGTCCTGACATCATTGAAGACAGACAAAAATGACCTGAATGTAGATGTTGGTATTCAATT
>CM054136.1:68294719-68302219 GCA_028751875.1 Rapana venosa | reverse complement strand
CCCAAACAGGGCCCAAAAACCTCCGGTTTTTGAAGACAAAGGGGGTCAGTCCTTTCAGGAAACGCCACTTTCATGAATGGGGGGACATAATTTTTGCAGCGACCCGTACAATAAACTAAGGCTGATCCGAACCCAAATTTATAGCAAGATCCCCGAACCATCAGATTTCCCCAAAGCACAAAAAGGGGGCTGGGGAAAAAGGTTTGAAGAAGGGAGTAAGATCCCTTGGGAAAGGGGGCAAGTTTACCAGGGATTGGCAACATCCCGGCTTTAGCTCATCAAGAACGGAAAGGGCCCCGAGATGTTCAAGGCCTTTAAAAAATCATCTGCCAAAGCATCTGGACCAGCAAAAAAGTGGCCTGAACATGGACCCAATCCATCAAGTTTTCCCCTTCCAAAGAAGGGAGACCTAAAAAGTGCCAAAATTTTCAGAACAATCAGTTGAAAGCCCCCCCAAGCAAAATTTTGCTACGCATTGCCTTGAACAGACTGGAAACCACAAGCAGAAGAAATCCTATCAGAAGAACAGGCAGGATTCAGACCGGGGTCGAAGCACTGTCGAGCAGATCTTCAACATCGAAATGCTCATAGAGAAGCTCTCCAACATCAACTACAGCTTATACCACAACTTCATTGACTTCAAGAAGGCCTTCGACCGAGTGTGGCAAGAAGCTCTGTGGCAAGTCATGAGGGGACTATAACTTCGACGAGGACCTGTTTCAAGTCATCCAGGCGCTGTATAACAGCTCCCACAGTGCAGTCCTCAAAGGGTGGAGAAATCGGGGAGTTCTTCCGGACTTCAGTTGGAGTTCGACAAAGGCTGCCCGCTATCCCCGTTCTTTTCAACGTTTTTCCTGGAAAACATCATGCAGGAGGGCCCTCCTTGACTTCAAGACCACAATCACAATAGGGGGGGAAGGCCAGTCGCAATCTTCGTTCGCAGGGGCGATATTGATCTCATGGTCCCGCAGTGAAGAAGAACTCCAGGATCTTTTACCACCCGACGGAAACATCAGCCAATGCCCACGGTATGGAGATCGCACGGAAAAGAGCAAGATCCTAGTGAAGAGTACTACACCAACCACTCCCACCGCATCAAGATGAGTGGCGAGACACTAGAGGAGGTGGAAACTTAAAGTACCTTGGAGCGGGTTCTCACCAAAGAAGGTACGAGCACACAAGAGGTGAAGTCAAAACTTGCTTGGCATCTCCTCCCATGACTAAGCTGGCGAAAGTGTGGAGAAACCATAACATCAGAACCCCCCACTAAGGTCAGACTCTACAAGGCACTCGTCACATCCATTGCCTTGTACAGCTGTGAAGCATGGACACTTACTGCCGATCTAGAACGTCAAATTTCCCAAGCCTTTGAGATGAAGTGCCTCAGGCGGATCCTGAACATCACCTACAGAGACCGTAAAACCAATGACTACGTCTGGCAGCAGATCGGGGCACTGGCTGGCAAACAAGAACCATTGCTAGATACATTCAAACGGAGGAAACTGAAATGGTTTGGCCAACAAACAAGGCATAACAGCCTGTCAAAGACAGTCCTGCAGGGAATGGGGGAAGGAGCAAGGAGGCAGGGACGACCACGCAAAAGCTGGATATCCAACATCAAGGAGTGGACCGGCCTCACTGTACCAAACCTCCTGAAAGCAGCCCAGGACAGAACCATTTGGCGGTCCACTTGCAGCGTCCGTGCGGGTACCCCAACGGTCGTCCCGACCAAGGGATGAGTGAGTGAGTGAGTGAGTTTGAGAAACTAAGAATTGAAAAAGGCTTCTTTTATATTTGAGAAAAGGTGTTGGTCTTAGGTCTTTGAAACGGGGTAAAAAAAAAGTATTAGCGAAGCAGGATATTTATCTTCAATTCTCCTATCCCCCCCCCTCCTCTCTCTCTCTCTCTTCTCCCCCTTCTCTCTCTCTCTCCTCTCTCTCTCTCTCTCCCCTTTTCTCTCTCTCTCAGAGGTCCAGATAGTTATTGGAGATTCCTTTTTCTCTTTCGGTTTCATTATTTTTTTGTTGCAAAAAGCATATTGTTTTAAAATTGTGTTTTATAAAAGGCTCCTTGCCAAAAAGACTGTATTGTTAATAGCAATAATTACTTTCCCGTGTTTAGTGTTCAGTGTTTCTCTCTCTCTCCTCTCCTTTTCTCTCTTCTCTCTCTCTTTTCCTCTCTCTTCTCTTCTCCCTCCCCCCCCCCTTTTCTCTCTCTCTTCTCTCCCTCCCTCCTTCCCTCTCTCTCCTTCCCTCCGCCTCCTTCTTCTCTCTCTCTCCCCCTTTCTCCCCTCTCTCCTCTCTCTCTCTTCCTCTCTCTCCCCTCCTCCTCTTCTGTCTGTGTCCGGCATTCTGCGGAGTACTGAAATCTTGTAGGACAAATTAGATACGACTGCAGGAAAATTTTCACGAAGGCGAAAGATAAAATTACGGTGCCTCGCGGGGTTTCCTTCCTCCCGCCGCCCTATCGGGTAATGTCTGTGTCCCAGAGACCTCCAGGCTAGGAAGATACATGTTGTTTGGGGGGAGCGCGTTCCTTAGAGTGAGCAAAGGGCCATCCGCGGTATGCTTGGAATGGCACCACGTGTGTGTGTGTGTGTGTGTGGGTGTGTGTGGTGTGTGTGTGTTTTGGGTTTTGGTGTGGGGTTGTGTGGTTGGTTGTGTTGTGTGTGTTGTGTGTGTGTGTGGGGTTGGTGTGTTGTGTGTGTGTGTTGTGTTGTGGTGTTTGTGTTGTGTTGGTTTGTGTTGTGTGTGGTGCGTGTGTGTTTGAGTTGTGTGTGGTGTGTGTGTGGTGTGTGGGGGATGAACTATAAACGGGGCCCGTGTGCGAAGCACGCAGAATCTTGGCACACTTTTAAACCTTTTCCGCTTTTCGAAAGAGTAGGCCATTGTGTCCCGGTGGGAACAGATTACAAAATTTTCCCCAAAAAACTGCATACACACGGGGTTTGGATGTAAAAAAAAGCACCAAGTGCTTATTCCATTATCCTCGATAAAAAAATTTTTTTTAAAAAAAAATAAAAATGTGTGTGGGGGGGGGGGATGGGTGCTAGTCACACAGAGCAAGCTCATGAAAAAAAGTAGTCTCATTTGGGTTTCAATGATCTTTATGTTTTTTTTTTTTTATATATTTTTCTTTTTTTTTTCGGGGGATAAGGGAAAAACACCTGTGCTTTTTCCCCCCCTCCGACCCCTTTTGTATGCATTTTGTAAATTTGTCATCCTTCCCCCCCACACAATGGCCTTCTCTGTGTGTATGTGTGTGTTTGTGTATGTATGTGTTTCTTTGTGGTGCGAGTGGTGTGGTGTGTGTGGGGGCGTGCGGCGTGTGTTTGTGGTGGGGGGGTGTGCGAAGAGGAAGAGAAGAGAGGGGAGAAGAAGAAGAGAGAAGAGGAGAGAGAGAAAGAGAAGAAGAGGAGAGAGAAGAGAGAGAGAAAGGAGAGAGAAGAGAGAGAGAAAGAAGTAGAAGAGAGAGAGGAGAGAGAGAGAGAGAGAGAGAGAGAGAAGAAGAGAAGAGAGAGAGAAAAGAGAGAAAGGGGAAGGAGAGAGAGAAGAGAGAGAGAGAGAGAAAGAGAAAAAAGAAAAGGGAGAAGAAGAGAAGAAAAAAAGGAAAAAAGAGAGAGAGAGAGAGAAGGAAGAGAGAGAGAGGAGAGAGAGAGAGAGAGGTAGGTGGATTATTTAGCATTGGCCCTTACCTGAGGGACACGAGCTACGTGACTAGAGCTTTAAATTTCGCCCAGGAGTCCTAAAGTCGTGGGTTCGAATTTTGGTTTGATGTTTAATTTAACGGTTCAACTTAAAGAGCAGACTCCCGTCCCTCATTCCCTTTTCGGTTACAGAACGCAGGAAAAATGAAATTGCTTTTTAAAGTCCCGAAACTCACGTCAGCGTTGGGGTAGTTAGGGAACAAAACATACCTAGCAGCTCCGCTGTGGCAAAGTAGGGCCCGGGGGGTCCGAGTTTGTCTGGTGTTTTGGGTTTTTTTTTCAGTCTTTTTTCATGTCTTTGTTCCTTTTTTCTGCAGATCCATTTTATCTCTGTTCCGTTTGTTTTTTCTGTTCTTGTTATTTTTTAGTTGTCTCCTGTTTTCAAAATTACCCTTGTTTTTTCTATATCTTTGGTTTTTTTTCTCTTTTTGAGAATATCTGCCAAAGAGTTCCAACTAAAAACAGCCGTTTTTTGCTCTTTTAATCCTTCTATGATAGATGTTTTTTGTTGTGCTTTCCCCAGCTTAACACTCGGGGGGTCCCCCGAATGCACTCTGACTCGTCATCAGCCTACCTGGGAATCACGTGAGATTGAAATGCAACGGGGATAGAAGTTTGGGCATGACTGTTTTTAATCCCTCGCCATAGAGACTGCCATACTTCGACTTCAGGGGATTGTTTTTCCTTTGAAAAGGAGGGGGCGGGTTTGCATGTTAAAGCTTTCATGGCGAAGGCATCTCGACAAACATTTTACAACAAACAACTTTTTAGTTAGGCCTTGGCAGTTACTGACATCAAAAACTGAAAACCTTTTCCGGGGCCCATCTGTGATAGATGACTTATCCCCAAAGTTTAGACCACGAAATATAGGCACGCTTGGGGAGGAAAAAGATTTCGCAAACAAAAAAACGAATCAACCGTTTCGGGGAAATTTTTCGAGTTATAAAAAAGTGTCGAATCCATCCGTGTTATATATTCCTGTCCACTTTTTCCCCAGTTTTTGGAGCTCGGGGTGAGTAGTTATTTTTCCAACCAAAGTTGATTTACGATACCAAAGACGGCGGCTTGCAATAAGCGAAAAAGATTTACGGAATGCATGGGTTGCCTGTTTTGGGCCTAGTTCTTTTTTTTTCTCTTGGTGTATGTGAAAGAGAAAAGAGAGAGGAGAAGAGAGAGAGAGAGAAGGAAGAGGCAGGGAGAGAAGAGAGAGGGGAAAAGAGGGGGGGGAGAGAGGAAAAGGGAGAGGAAAACAAGAGGAGGAAGGACAGGGGAGGAAGGAGAAGAGAGAGAGAGAGAGAGAGAAGAGAGAGAGAAGAAGGGGGGGAAAAGAGAGAGAGAAGAGAGAGAGAGAAGAGAATGTAATTTTCTCATAAACGCTCGGAAAAAAACTACTAACATTGAAGCTTTATGTTCGACTGGTGGGAATTTATGGGGGATTAATTCGTCTTTTTTTCCCCCCCCCAGCTGTCCAACAGAAAATCAAAGGTGCACTTTTTAAGATTTAGTAATTTATGTCACGCTCGGGGGGTTACAAAAACACAAAAGATGAATAAGACGCTCCACATAACCCTTTAAAAAAAAAAGAAAATTTTGATACAGGATTGTATATAGATTACACAGTAAGTGCAAAGGTGTTCCCCCTTTGGGCCATGATTGTATGTATAGTATAGTATAGTATGTATTTATGTATAGTTAGTATGTTAAAGAAGTAATAAGTAGAGTAGAGTAGAGTATAAAATTCTATACTCATAGTATGTTAGAAGTAAAGTATAGTAAGTATATATAGTATAGTATAGATAGAAGATGTATAGTATATTTATTTATATAAACTTGTTAGTTTTTGTCCTCATTCTTAGAAAACGTATGTCCCAAGTATAAATTGTTTTTCTCTCTGTATTGGTGTACTCTTTACCTTCACTTTTTGCAAAAACTAGTAGCCTTTGGGGGACCACTGAAAATTTCGCAACCATTCCTACACACAAAAGTCCTTCGGGTGAGACATAAAATGAGTCCAGTGTGCGAAAGCACACGAACATCATGCGCACACTTAAAAACCCTTCCGCTTTTCGAAAAAAGTAGGCCCTTGTGTGCCCGTGGGAAGGATTCAAAAATGATAAAACTGCATACACATGGGGGGCTGATGAAAAAAAGCGCATAGTGCTTATTCCATTTTCCTTGAAAAAAAGAATACAATTAAAAAAACAACCCCAAACCCCCTCCTCGCGTTCCTCAGCTTCCTGCAGCAAATCGGAAGGCCAGTCCACTCTCTGGTGTTGTTTTCCCATCGTTTTCTATGTCTGTCTCTCGGTCTCCCTCCTTGCACTGTACTTAGTGAAGCCTTGCACAGAAATGTGTTTTACCAGCTGTATATTATATATTATTTTCACGCGCTTATTGAGAGGATTCTGATGTATACCCAGTTTTACATTTCTTCGTGTAAATGTCCCGGGGCTGTAGTGTAAAGTGAATTGGGGATTCTGCGTATTTATACCACTTTTAGTCAAGCACAAGACCACCCCCAATGTCTTGTATGTTGGGGGAAAAGTTTGGATTTAACTGGGAATTTAACTGGGGAAAGAGAGAGAGAGAGGAGAAAGAGAGAGAGAGAGAAGGGGAGAGAGAGGAGAGAGAGGGGAGAGAGAGGAGAAGAGATCCCTAAATGCTGGGCCCCTGGGGAAACTGAGGTCTCTGTGCCTTGTTCACCTACGAAAAACCCCAGGTTTTAAAGGGCATCTTTCCTTTACATTTTACAAGAAATAATTGTAAGGGCGTTGTTTTCTGTTTCTGTAATATTTATATCGGTGAAGTACCTTTTTTAAAATAAAAAACCAAACTAATGTGAAAACGTTTTATAGAAAATTTTTTTTCTTTTAAAGGGGGGCATTTTGGGGGTTTAAAAAAAGGGGGAATTGGGGCCTTTTGTAAAAAAACGAGAAAATCATGAGTTTTTTTTTTGTTTTTTCTACTTTCACTCCGTTTTTAAAAAGATCTTTTTTGACAGGAAAGTTACACAAATCTTACTTTATTGAAATCAGTATCATTGACTAAAGAAAACCAGTAGCTGCTAGATCTAGTCAAAAAAAAAAAACATACAATGCAAACATACAACCAGTATCCCCTATCCAATTGCCCTCGTAGTTTTTTTTGGGGGAAAAAGTAAGTTGATTCTCCTGCCGAACGAACTTATTTTATACCATTTCAAACAGGCATATTTTTTTGCTGGAAATTTGGGCCCCCCTCTCCCCGGGGAAGCCCGTCGCCACAAGGCGCGCCTTTCCCTTTTTATTTTCTTTTCTTACTGCAACTGGTTTTTTTTTTTTCCCCATCAGAGTGGGTTTTTTTCAACAGAAATTTTTTCAAGGGGGCAAACCCCCCTTCTTCTTTTTTTGGTGCTGAAAAATTTGTGTAACACAAAGGACCTCAGTTTATGGGTTCACCCGAAAAACTAGCACCTAGCACCACTTATAGTTTAATGGTGGGGGAAAAGGGTTTGAGCAAAACGAGTATAGAACCACCCCACACTTCCCCACCCCACTTTTTGCTTTCTAGGCGTGTGCTTTTCCCCTAGACCCCCGATCCTTTTTTTTGATGGAAAACGACTCTAGCAATGTCGGAACTTTACGGGTATTTTATTTTGGTCCTTCAGCCGTAAAGAACTATATACATTACAGGGTTTTATAGGGTCCTTAGAGACGTAAAAAACGTAACATGTACAGGTTTCAAGGGGCCCCTTTGCACCTAAGAACTAATACATTAGGTTTTTATAGGGGCCTTACGCCGTAAAAAAAAACTTT
>CM054136.1:68242333-68294219 GCA_028751875.1 Rapana venosa | reverse complement strand
AGGAAAAATCTGAAAGAGTCAAAGATAAAAGAATTTTATTGGGGGAAATAAATCTGTCTTTCATCAAAAAAAATTTTCTCTATAGTAACAGCCCCTGGGTAAAATAAACCATCCCTTCCCCACAAATGTCCCCCTACACATCACACAAAGTTTTTGAAATTTTTTCAGGGAAAAAATCAACAAAAAACGCATGATTTTGATCACGACCAACTTTTTCCACCTAGTTTCCATCATAGTGGCCCATTTTGTCATCCTTTCAACCATTTCTGAAAAAGACATCCTAAGTAATTTTTTATCCAAAAAAAAAGCGTTTTAGATCCTCTCCCCAAAAGTTTTGAAAAGCAAAACCTTGATATTTTGGCACCTAGGGTAAACAGACATCTTCAATGCATCTTTGTCGCGGGCTCGTACCCGTCGTTAAAAAAATGCTATTTACCCCACTCCCAAGAAAAAAGGCTAACCAATACTATAAAAATTACGCCGGGTTTTCCCAATCTTCTTTCATTTAAAAAAGTTCGGGAGGGGTTGTCCCAAACAGCTTCAGAAGCACCTAGTTTGTAACCCCCTTTTGGAAGATCAAAAGTCACGTATAGGGCGGGCACACACGGAGACTGCCGTACTGATTTTCCCAGCAGCCTGCTTTTGCAAAATGAGCCCGCAATGTCATCAGGGGCTTGTTGGCCTCAGTGCGGCATTCGACACGCTTGACCACCTATTTTCTCAAAGATAGAAACTTTTTTGGAATAAGGGGTTTTTCCTTGGCTGGTTTACCTTTATTCTCTGTAGTCGCAGAGGTGTGAAAGGGGGAGTTAAGCCCAACCGCCCCCTCCTGTGGCGTCCTCAAGGGTTCTTTTTTGGGTCCCGTATTTTTCACACTATATTCTCACCTCTGTTAATGTATGACCTTACATATTGCCAGTTTCATAAATATGCAGATGATACAAAATTTGGGCAAATGCAACCCCTCAAAATTTTTCAGAGCCACGGCCACGGGTTTGACGACGTGCCCTTCAGGGGAGGGACACAAAAAAACTAAAAATTAAATCAAAAAGACAGAAGTTAGGGCAGTTTTTCCCCATTTTATCGGTGTCGAGGTTTTTCTGTGTCTGGTTTGGCTGGACTAGTTTTTCAGAGTTCTGTCGGTATCTGGTGCCCAGCTAGTCCACTCTCCCAGAAAGACCACATTAAAAAACGTGCAAGCATGCTTTTTGGCTGCGCCGTTTGCACACATAAAAATTCTGCTCTTATGCATGACAAGCTTGTTTAAAGCGACCTCTTGTCGGATGGCTATTGCAACTCCTTTTTATCGGTATAAGTGTGACCATTTACCGCCTGCGCAAAATTCAAACTCGTGCCGGGTCATCCTTGGAAGGAGAAAAAAGGGACCTGTACCCCCGCTTAGGGGAGCTTATTGGTTCCTGAAGGGGAACGCTGCAGTACAAAGTTGCGGTCTTGGGATACCGTCACTCTGAGGCCGCTTGTCCATCTCTGTCAGCTGCCTTTAAAACGCACCACAAAATAGAACCCTGCGGTCTTCGAATGATAACTTCTTTTTGACCCTTTTCAACCCAAAACCGCAGGGCTAGATTTTGGTGTTGCTGCGCCCCATTGGGGAATCTCTCCACCCGCCGTCAGCACTCCCTTTTCCCAGTTTAAGTCTTCATTGAAGACCATCCTTTTTTTTTTTAGCTAGTAATAATTTGTTGTCTTTACGGCGCCGTTTTTCACATGTAGGCTATTTATGGCATCCTGGTGTTGGGTTTTGGGGTTTTTGTTTGTTTTTTATTATGTTATTGCTAGTGCCTTTTCTCTTGAGTGATTTTTAATTGCCCCCATGTGTGCCCGGCGCAATTGTGCCTCTACATGCAATAGGGATCCTGGGAAATTTATTTGCGCTTTAGAAATGCCATTATATTTTTGTTGTTGTTTTTGTTTTTATTTTGGTGTGTTGCAAAGTGTAAAGATGCGCATGGGATAAAACGCATTGAGTCTTGCTTTTAAATGGCTAATAAAGTATTTATTATTATTATTTATTATTAATTGGTGTATGGTGGGGTGTGCGGGCATGTTCGCACCACACGTACGTGCGTGTGTACGGGTGCGTATATGCGTGGTAAAAAAAAGTTTTTTTGTCTTTATCAAAAGGGTTTTTAAAAATTTTGTTTCCAAATTTATGTTGGCGTGCGGGGGTTTGCGTTGTGTGCGCATGCCCGTTGTGTGGGGTTTTGTTGTGGGTGTTGGGCGTGCATTTTTTTTGAAAACCAAAATTAAATATAGCTTTTGTTCTTTGATATATTTGATGATATAACTCCTGCAGTATTGTAATGCCCTTATGGGATTTTAAAGTGTTTTTGACTTGACTTGACTTTACTTTACCAATGTATAACACATTTTATACCATACACACACCTTGGGGCCCCCCCCGCACACCATAAGACCATTATCAGTAAAGACATAAACACACACACACACACACACACACACACACACACACACACACACACCCCAACACACACACACACACACAACACAAACACACACCCAAATTTTGAAATATTCTTGAAAGCCAAAAAACAGATACAGGAGACTTATTTTTATTACCACACCACACAAAAAGCACACACCACTTGACAATCGGGGGGGAACAAAAATGTAAAACTTTTTTTGTCAGTGCTGTTTTTTAAAATTTTGAATTCGAATGATACTGAACAAGAATTTCTTTTTTTATTTGTTTTACTGTTGGGGCACCAAAAGCGGGGTCCTGAAGGCAATAACTGAAAATTCGAAGACATGCATGGGGTGGGGTCACCAAGATGGGAGCGCTTTCGTACAACTGCTGATCGCGTACGGTTGAGATCTCTTTTTTTTTTTCCAATTATTTTTGAGCAGATTCAACAAACTCCGAAGACATTCTTGTTTTTAACACTAGGTTTTTGTACCAAAGAAAAGCAAAAAAAAATTAGAGCACTCCCTATGTAGACTTTTAGAAAAAAAAGAAAGAATCTTTTTTCAACAAAAAATGGTTAAGCTTCCTCAGAAAAAAAACATAGTTTTTGTCCCTTTTTTACAATACGCAGTGTTAGCAACCCATTATCGTCAAAAAAAAAGTAGTTCCCAGATATTGTACTTTGAAACATTTTCAACTTCTTGACTATGGATGGTAGCATGGCTCAGAAGTGTGACCCGGATCTCTGTAATCGATAGGAATATCTTTAATTTAAAACATTTATCCCAGATATTCCTCAATCACAACCATAATGACGAAATCAGTTATGGCTGGACCATGGTTTTGGAGGACAAATCCAGATATAAAACAAAAGAGCACTGTCATCGCAAAATTTTAACAAGAAAGGAATTTTCATAGCTGCTTTCTGCAATCATCTGTGTATAGAATGTACAGAAGTGGCGAGAGAACGCCATCCCCTGTGGAGAACCAGTACAGGTAAACTCTAACCGATGAAGATAGCTTATTGGAAATTTGCAAAAACTCGCGCGATCCTGTTATTACAAATTCAATCAGATCAGGGCCAAACGATCAAGTTGATAGTTCTACTACACAAATTTTGAAGTATTTTGTGAACAATACATGAGGCCAGCATTGTATTAAAAGCTGAACTAAAGTCCAGCCAACAATATTCTGGCATGAGAGTCAGGTGCTTCTAAGTGGTTTACAACTTGTTCAAAATGAACCGTTTGGCATCTTCGACACACTCTCCTGTCCCTGTAGGCAACTGTATGGAACAAGGGTTCTTTCTCTGTACTGAAAGAAATGAGAGATTTTATGGAAGGGGGGGGGGGGGGGAATCTTAGGTTTGAAATAAATGTCTTGAACAGTGTAGTGTAGTGTAGTGTAGTGTAGTGTAGTGTAGTGTAGTGTATTGTAGTGTAGTCCAGTCCAGTCCAGTGCTGTGCAGTGCAGCACTGTGCAGTGCAGTGCTGTGCAGTACAATGTCCTATCGTATAGTGTATTGTCGTGTCGTATCGGGTTGTCTAGTCTAGTCTAGTCTAGTATGGAGAAACCATATCACTCATGTTCCTCTGCGTGGAATTTCAGCTGGCATGGGCCCATACGAACGTTGTTATACCACAGAGTCCAAAAGGAGTGGGTGGTGGGTGATGGTGGATTTGTCTCCCCCTTACTCGTGGTTATCCATCATGCAAATGTACACCATGAAAGTGGGACTGAATTTCAGTTGGGCTTTTATTCTTTGTTTTTTGGTTGTTGTCTGGTTGTGGGGGGTTTCGTCCTAGGCTAGAGCTTCCAGGTATCACCAATGGTGAGTGTGTGCATGTGCCACGTTTTTTGCCCACCATGAATGATAGGCCGCACTCCATCATCAGGGGTGAGATTTTCAGTAATGAAAACTTTGCCATGTGCGACATTTTTCTGTCCACTAGCTGCATACTAGTCAAGGGATTTCAGTTTAAAATTTCTCCTACTAAGGAGTCTAGCTTCTTGCTAGACCATCACTCCAAGTGTAGCAGAATGGCAAGGTTTTGTGAAATCCACTGTAATCATTGTTAGCCCTGCTGACCTCAGAAGCAATCAGGACAGTCACCTCGTTTAGTGCTTAAAGTCAAACTAAAACCGGGGTACCAATTTGAGGGATGGAAACACCCAGAGAAAAGTCATCCTCGTAACAAAAATTTCTACTGTGGTATACAGGAAGGCCTTGTCAGTCTAAATACTAATCCCCACTTTTGAGAAATTCTTCTGTAGCAAATAATTCCATCTTTTTCTATCCCTCTCTTTCTATTCTGTCTTATTCTTTTTTCTTCCTGGTCACCTTCCTTCCTGTCTATTTTCTGCCGTCTAGGTCCATTCACACTGTCTATTTCAGAAAGATTTAAAAAGAATAACAATTCTGTTCTGCTGTCCCAAGTAAATGTGTTGGGCCTGAATTATTAAGTGCTTGACGGGAACGCAATACATTTTCGCTCATATGACAGACCAACAGTGGTCGCTGTCTGAGCGTTCGACAAAGACGAAGAAATATCAAGAAGTTTTGAAGGGGAAAGATGTAAAATAAGCCATCATCATTCTTAAACTTTTCAGTTGTATATGAACAATTCTACCATTCCTACATGAGATAATTATGACAATTCTACCTTGTGATATGACAATTCTACCCTGTGATTAGACAATTCGACCTTGTGATATGACAATTCTAACCTGTGATATGACAATTAATGCCTTGTGATGTGACAGTTTTCAAGAAATAGCCTTGTTGGTAATCAGTTCTAATCTTTGTGATATGACAATTTTATCTTGAATATACAGCAGTAGCCCTGTGCATGATAATTCTCCCTTGTGATATGAGAATTCCACAGTAGCCTGATATGACAATACAACCTCGTGAAATGACAATACTAAACTTTGTGTATGGAAATTCTACTTTCTGACATGACCAATTCTATCTCATGGTATGACATTCTACCTTCTGATATAACCATTAACATTAGCCTTGTGATATGACAATTGTACCTCCGAGATATGACAAGTCAGTAGAGCCTTGTGATATGAATATTTTACATCTTTTTACTGGTGACCATAACAGTGATATTGTTAAATCACTGAGATTGGGCATGGGGTGTTCATTCTACATGTGTCATTTTCCTATAAGGTAAATTTTCGAATGTGTTTTTTGCTTTACACTACCAAAAATGTTTCCGTTTTTTTAGCTTTTTTTCAAAGACCTGGGTCCGCACTAGATTCCTCCTTACCAGCCCCCCTACTAAGCTACCCCTTTACCAGTCCCCTACTAGCTATCCCCCCTTCATACCAGTCCCCCTACTAGCTATTCCCCCCTACCAGCCCCCCAACCTAAGCAACCCCCCCTTACCATTCCCCCTACTATCTATTCCCCCCTTACCACCCCCCTACAAGCTATCCCCCTTACCAGTCCCCTACTAGCTACCCCTACTAGCTAAACCCCCCAATTCCAGTACCCTTACTAGCCCACCACCTCTTACAATCCCCCCCTTAGCTACACCCCCCCATGACCAGTTCCCCCCCTATACCTCAGCTCTAAATTAAAAAAAATACAAAAAGACCAAACTGCACAAACAAGGAAGATAGACCCACACATCTCCTCCAAACAACAGAGGATTAGAAGTTAGAGGCGTGATCTCCCTATATATCACAAATTTCCTAACTCGCAATTTTAGTTAAAAGTTACTGCCTTCATAGTTTTACAACATATTATAAACTAACAATTCCAACTTAAAAGGTGTCTTTTCCTATAACTGTTCACAAATCGAGATGAAAAAGCTTATTGTGAATTGTTCATTTCACCTTTCTTGTTTCAGACAGCTAAAACCATTAAATCAACATTTTATATAAAAACTCTGCTTCATTTTTTCATCAGATGCATTTTTCCCCCCTGGACTTTTCTGAGAGATTTTAAACTTTAAAAAAGAATATAATTTAACTGTTTTATGATAGCCTATCAAGGAGATAGGAACATTTTAACATGCACATAAATGTGTCAAAACGTTACAGTTGAGCAGCATAACTTAACATCACGCAAATAACATATACCTTGAAGAGAGTTGTCCAACTGGCAAATTGTTTCTGGGGGGTAGGAGGTCCAGGCTCAAGTCCTGGTTATATTTGTAAAACACTTTAAGAAACAAACTGAACAAAAAAAAACAACGAAAACCCAACACACAAAAAAATGTTCATAGTAAAAGACTGACCACGTTAATCTTTTTAACTAGTATCCTTTATTGTTCTTTACCACAAAGAGTTCATTTTCAGTGTCTAAAAAAAAGTTAATGCGCCCAGAATATTTTGGTTTAAATATTTTTATTCAAAATGAGTAATAAAGCTTTGAAAACAAACAGCACATTGGATCATAGCAACAACAAGCCTTGTAGCTTATGGTGTGGCTCAAATAAACAATGAGATTAACATGAACAAACCGGCTGCTGAGCAGAAAAAAGTAAAACCAACAGACAACAAACTCTTCATCAATTAACAATCTTTGCTAATGTAAGAAAAAAGGAAGAACACACAAAGAAACATATCAATTTGGAGATAACACACAATAAAAACAAACAAAAATATTGGAATAGGAAAAACCACAGAGAGAGATAGCAATATAGGAAATAACATCCACAAGGCCAAGAATGCTATTAGTAAATATAAACCAAGGAATAATTGTACATAAGCAGGACAATTATAAAAAAATAAATAAATCGTGTACTATGTCCATAATCATGCAAAAAAAGTTCTAATTCAACTACTACAAATGTTTTTTTTGCTTTCTTTTCAACAATCACACATACAACAGGGTAGAGCAAGATGAGTAAATTAATACCCTCCAGCCCTGAAAGAAGACAACCTCAGAACAGTCACCATCCGACAAGAACACTACAAAAATCTTTTTGAATGCAGATATAATAACAGAAGGACAATTTCAAAAAAATATAAAATGGTTTGTTTTTCATACTAAAATTCAGGGCTTGCCTGATAAAAAGAATTTGAAAATGAACATACTCAGGGGGAACGGGAGCAATGTGTAGGCCACGTACTAGATCAAAGTTAAGGGCAGAACACAAATATGTTTCGGCTGTCCCTCTTGCGCCGTTACCACAGGCACAGATGGATCGTGCTATGTGGCGATGAAACATATTCAATTTTAATCACTTATTCCGAGTCGAAGTCGACAATGCAATATCTGCTCTTTCCTTTCACCATGATAAAAAAACAAAGGTAACCACGGGATCGTTTGCAGATAAATATCTTTGAGTCTGACTTAGAAAGAATTACTATTTTAATACAATCTGGTAAAGAGTTCCACCAAACAGATAGTATAAGGAATGAAAGATTTTTATATAATTCTGTGGCTGCACCGTGGCAAGCTGCGTTCAAAAGCCTACTTCAAAATGATAGGGATTTTATCTGTGTTACTAGTGCAGGAACACGATCAACTAAGTAGAGGGACATAAACCATTTACCATTTTGTGATATTATCAGACGTTTGTTGTCTGTTCTTACGCTCTTTCAGAGTACAGTATCCAGAATACCCGACCATGGTACAATTTATCGTGATTTGTGCCACGACCAGCTCCTACTATAGTTCTGATTGCGTCAAGCTGCTACTTTTCTAATGCTTTTGGACTGTGTGTTTTCGGTACAATTGTCCCACCACTATGTCGGCATAGTCGAAATGGAGGGAGAATACTTGCTGGTTACATTGTTTTAAGTGTTTTCCTTTAAGTTTATATTTAATCATTTTGAGGCCACGAGACCAACATAGTTACAGTATTATTTAATGTTTTTTTATATGCTCATCCCATTTGCAATTATCCATGAAGAATGATACCTAAGTGATTGTGCATACTTTTTTTTTGAAGGCAATTTGAATCAATTGAGAGTGTAGGATCATGTTTTGTTGCGAGAAAATTTTAAGAGTTCTGTTTTGTCTGCATAAAACTAACTTTCCAGCACTTGGCCAAGAACTTATTTTCTCTAAAATCGGAATTAATGTTTTCGGCGCGAATGTTTGGATCGTTTACTGCTAAAGACATGCTAGTATTCTCAGCGAAAAGTCTTATATCAAGATCTAATATTGTTCACAATATCATTTAATATAAATTAGAAAAAAATATTGGACTAAGACTGATCCCTGAGGAACACCGCACTTATCATTTTAAAATCTGATGTATAACCTTTTATAACAAGCTGCTTGGGTACTGTTTGAAAGAGAGTCAGTAAACAGTCTACTAATTACTACGTATATCATATGCTTTCATCTTGTGTAGAAGCCTCCTTGTGCCCGACCCGGTCGAACGCTTTTGATATGTCAAAATACACTGCTTGTGATTGTAATTCCACAATCAAATGAGGAACAAAGAACTGTTATATATACAGAGTAAACTGGTTCACAGTGAGTACCCCACCCCCTCCCCCCTCCACGCCCACCCCCTCCATAGTAAAACCTGATGGATGGAGAAAAATGTGTTTTAGATAAGGAACTGAAACACTTTTGTGTGAATACATTTTTCTAAAACCTTTCCAACCCAACTTAACAATGAAATTGGTACTATAGTTGTTACATAGTTCTTTGATGCTTTTTTTATGAATAGGATTTAACAAAAGCTGTTTCCAAAGTTTTGGGAACCTACATTTGTCTAGACTTCTATTAAAGAGATTTAGAATAGATGGTAGAGATGATTTTAAGAGTTTATAGTGAACTAAATGGTAAATCCTAACTGCTTTAAATCGTATCCAAGGTTAAGAAATGACATTTTCAATTGCGAAGCTGACAGCATAATATCCGTTTATATTCCTTGTCAGAAAGGAATATTAGGGGGGTCATCGTCATCAATTTTCCAGAGTAAGACGGGGAAATGAAAAAGCTATTGAAAAATATTTTGCCTTATCTCTACTTGAATAGAACAAAACGGAGTTTGTTATACCAAAATAGAGGGTTTCGTTGCATCAATTCCTTTCTTTTTTAGAAGAAACCGTTTTCACTAGCTTCCACCATTCCTTTAGTCCAAACGTGGACGGTTGGAAACCTGCGTTCTAGATCTGTGATGTATTCTAGCTGCCGTTATCTTTGCACAGAATTCACTTAGTTTCCGAAACAGGCGGAAACGAAGCCAGTTTTTCAGGTGTGTTAGTTAATTTAGCAGTTTCGGTGAAATAACCTTGCGTTCGGCAATTAACCATTTAATCTCATCTGTCAAGCCAGGTACATCATTCGGACGAACAGTAACATTTAACTGGCATACATAATTTAGCTTTTTCCATGAAGAACCTTTGAAAATATTCTCCAGCACTTTCATCTAATTTCAGCATAAATAACTTCCGTACCCACCCACTTCACTTCCAACAATTACAAAATTTAGTTTTATACTAGTTTTTGTTGTAGTTAAATATTATTCGTTTAAACGTGATCTTTTGTAATTGTCTTTCGACAGTGGCTTCAATGAACACTGTGGGTTCGCTACAGATAGCTGTAAATACTACCAACTGAGTGCACTAGTTTCGGACTCTGTGTAATGACAGATCAAAACAAGAATGTGTTAAGTCCAGTTATCCGTGTAGGTCATTAGTTACTTGTTTGAGCATGATAACGATTTAGAAGGTCAACAAATAAGGGTGACGTGTACCTAGGATATTTGTGTTAAAGTCGCCAAATAAGGTATTTTAGTAAAGTGATAGTAACATTGGATCAATGCTCTTTTCTATTGATTCCATAATCAACTGTCGAGTTGGTGGACGATAGAAAATCCGATTAAATACCCGTCTGATCTAGTTTTTTGTCAATCCACACCCTTTCCAAAATCGACTGACACAGTTCCAATAGTCCGAGCTTTACATCCAAGTTCTTTCTAACGATAAAAAGCTACTCCACCATGTGGGTCATGGCGAGTCTGTTCACACCTACTGGGAGATGAAAGTTGGTCAGGTGAATTGAACTTCGTGGTCCCTATCAGAAAGCCACGTTCAGATACTGTAATTATATCGATATGTTGTATTCTATGTATCCAAGTTGACTCTTATTTCTAATACTTCTTGCCATTATGAGCACAGTTTTAAATCAGTTGTAGAGTTGGTCCTGGTTAACTTCTACATCTCCACACAAACAAAAGTAAGTGCAACCATTGAGTGGAACTGAACCTCAATATCCCCTGTGATTCTGAATGAACCAATCTGTGTGGTCAGTATGCATAGAGCTGTTTATTGAATTACTTTTGTGATCATCAACGATAGCAAGAAAGTTGACAAACACCAACAATGTTGTGCTATAGGGATGTGAAGGCATGACAATAACAGAATTGAACGATCAGAGATCGTTCAAGAAAAGCTAGTTTTCTTGTTTTGGCCCCAAGGCATTAGAATAATGCAAGCTAATTCCATTAGCACGAAACGATACCATACATCAACTGCCATACAAGTCACATAGCACTAAGCACAGACACAAAAAACAGGAATGTGTACAAGGCCCAGCCATAAACAAATGGTTATCAAAGTGCTCTCCGTCTCGCTAAATAAAATAATATTAAACAGACTAAACATTCGAAAAAACATGAAATGCAAAATATTTCAAACAAGAAGACATGTTACAATAGAAAGAAGAAAAAATCGCAAGCATTTTTATGCACAAAAACATTTTTCCACAAAGCGGGAAAAAAAAGAGAAAAAGTCAGCGAAGGTCAACAAAGGGAGCTAAAGCTGCGTATATCAACAGAGTGAGACTCCAGCTTTTCGATGCAAACAACAGCACGTGACCAGGGACCCAACCACCAACCGCCTCCCACATAAACAAGTGCCTTCCTATTTTGGGTCCAACTGTTCTATTTCCACATGGAATCCACACCCACAACCCACAAGCACACGCATCCACGCACACATGCGATAGCCATGCAAAAACAATCGCACACAAAACTACGCGCGCCTCTCAACTCTCTCTCTTCTCTCTCTACTACCCTCCGCCTAACCCTCGTCTCTCTGCGGAAGTTTACCCACACAATAGTTCTGAACTGGCCCTGTCCAAAAATCACACCTTACGCTAGACACGCTCCGCACCGACCCTTGCATGTACACACACTGCGAAAGCACACACCACGCCAATACACGCCCACAACAAAGCATGAAGCAATAATGTAATACAACAGGTTTTCCAATTATTTCCACATATATTCCAAATGGTCCTAATAGGTCTGAAATAAAACATATGCACATATACACAACATCCATACATCCTTACACAAACATCACACAAAAACACACATAATATACACAACACACACACACAAACATACACCACACACACACACACACACCCGATACACATATACACATATACACAAAAATACTATACAACCACCCACCCAGACATGTCCCTATACACACTGTGCCCCCCCCCCCCACACACACACTCACACTCACACACACACACACACACACACACACCTGCACGCTCACTCTCTCTTTCCACAAATGCAGTGTGATCCAAATGTTTATCTTATTGTATTTTCATTTATTTAGTTTGCACCTGCATGTGTAACTGTTGTGCTTTCAGAGTGGTAGTTTCTCCAGAAAATTTGCAAGTGACCACTGTCTGCAAGCTGTGAATTGTTTTACGTGCATGTGAATCTTGTTTACTTGTCATAAGATTTGCAAACATGCTGTGTGTGCTATTTCATATCAATATTACTTCCCCTTCACAGGTACCTTAAACAATTATATCCCTTTTTATTATTTGAAACTGCTTAGTAGTCTAGATAAAAGCCTCCATCTGATGGAAATCCAGCAACAATTTTGATGTGAAAATGTACAAATTGTTGTTTACCTATCTGGAACAAGTGATGGGTGAAATGAAATGACAAGTAGACATGACGTTTTGAAATTTGCAAACGGATAATATAGGAAAAAATTGGAATGCAACAACTTGAGCTGTGAGTTAGAAATTTGTGACCTTTAGGGAGATCACGTCCTAACTTGTAATCCTCTGATGTTTGGAGGAGATGTGTGGTCTATCTTCCCATGTTTGTGCTTTTAAAAAATATAATTTAGAGTTGGGGGAGTATGAGTCAGAGTTTAGGGGAAAGGGAGAGATAGCTAAGGGGGATAAATAAGGGGAAGGAATTAGCTAGGGGGATAAGCTAAGTAGGTGGGACAGGTAAGGGGGGTAAATAGTAGGGGGACTGTAAAGGGGTTAGCTAGTAGGGGACTATAAAAGTAGGTAGCTAGTAGGGCTGGTAGTGGGGGAGCTTGTAGGGGGGGGGGATGCTGTAGGGGACTGATAAGGTGGGGGGGGGTAGCTAGTAGGGGGACTGGTAAAGGGGCGGTAGCTGGTAGGGGAACTGGTAAGGGGGGTAGTAGGGGGACTGGTAATAGGGACCCCAGGTCTTTAAAAAAGCCTAAAAAATGGAAACACTATAAAGTAAGCAAAATACATTGTAAAAATACCATATAGGAAAATAACACTGCAGAACGGACACCCTATGCCTATCCCAGTGTTCACAATATCACTGTCTGGTCACCAGAATAAAACGATGCAAAATTGTCATATCACAAGGCTACTACTGACTTGTCATATCACGAGGTACAATTGTCATATCACAAGGCTACTGTTAACTTGTAATATCAGAAGGTACAATTGTCGTACCATGAGATATAATTGTCATGTCAGAAAGTAGAATTGTCATATCACAAGATAGAATTTTCATATCAAGGCTACTGTTGAATTCTAATATCACAAGGGAGAATTATTATGCCACAAGGCTACTGCTGAATATCTCAAGATAAAATTGACATATCACAAGATAGAACTGATATACCACAAGGCTACTGTTGAACTGTCACATCACAAGGCAGAATTGTCATATCATAAAGGTATAATTGTCATATCACAAGGTAGAATTGTCATATAGCGACCTGCAAAGTTGAAAATGATGATGGTTTATTTTACATCTTTCCCCTTCAAAACTTCTTGATATTTTTCTTCTTCTTTGTTGAATGCTCAGACAGCAACCACTGTTGGTCTGTCATATGAGCGAAAATGCGTTGCGTTACCGTCAAGCACTTGATAATTCAGGCCCAACACATATTTCTTGGGACTGAATTGTTATCTTTTTAATCTTTCTGGAAAAAAGGCAGGTGAATGGACCAAGAAGGCAGAAAATAGACAGGAAGGAAGTTGACAGGAAGTAAAAAGAATAAGGCAGAAACAAAGAAAAGAAGGAATTATTCGCACGGTAAAAACACGATTCAAATGAAAACATAGAAAACTAAATCTAAAACGGACAGAATTTCTAGAAAATGGGTATAGTATTCTAGACTGGTAGGCCCCCTGGTATCCCACTAGGTAATTTTTGTTACGACTATGACTTTTTATCAGGGTGATTCACCCTCAATATGTACCGCCAAGTTTTAGTTTTGAGCTTTAAGCACTAAACGTGGTGACAGTCCTGATATGGCTTCTGAGAGTCATCATGGGCTACAATGATTACAGTGGAATTCACAAAACCTTGGAACATACACTACACTTGAAGCATGGTCTAGCAGAAGCTAGTCTCCTTATAGGAACATAAAACTCAATACCTTGACTATAATTCAGTTAGTGGGCAGAAAAATTCTCCAGCTAGAAGGCAAGTTTTAATACTGAAAATTCAATCCTGAAAAGGAGAGGCGGCAAGGTTCATGGTGGGCAAAACGGCGGCAACATGCAAGACACTCTCCATTGGTTAACCTCGGAGCACTAGCCTATGTAACGAAAAACACCCACAACCAACCAACCAACAAACAAACAAAAGAATAGAAGCCCAACTGAAATTCAGTCCCCACTTCATTGGACAATGCATATGATAACCTCGAGTACAAATCCACCATCACCACCACCACTAACCTTTGACTCATGTGGTAAAACACGTCGTATGCGTCTAAATGCCCTGCTGAAATTCCACGCAGAGACAGCTTGAGTGATATGGTTTCTCCATACTAGACAAACAATACGCCTAGACAAACCCGATACGACACGACAATACACGAAACAATAGGACATTGTAACTAGCAATGCACTGCACTGCACAGTGCTGCACTTGCAAGCACTGGACTAATTACACTACACTACACACACTACACAACACTACGCTAAATACGCAACACTACACTACACTGGCTCAAGCTTATTTATTTCAAACCTAAGATTCCCCCCCCCCCCACCTTCCATAAAATCTCTCATTCTTTCCGCTACAGACCTTACCCACTACAGTTTGCTCTAAACAGGACTAGGACGAGGTGTCGAAGATTGCCAAACTGTTATTTTTGAAACAAGTTTTGTACAACCACTTAGAAGCACCTGACTCTCATGCCAGAATATGTTTTGCTGACTTTTAGTTCAGCTTTTAATACAACGCAGCACATGTACCTTGTTCACAAAATACTTTCAAATGTGATGTAGACTATATCAACTTGTTCGTTGGCGATTGAATTTTTTACTAACAGACCGCAGCCGGGTTTTTTTTTCCAATAAGATATCTTCATCGGTTAGATTACCTGTGGGGTTCTCCACAGGATGCGATCTCTCGACACTTCTGTACATTCTATCACACTGAATGAGTGCAGAAGTCAGCTATGAAAATCCTTCTTAATAAAATTTGCCGATGACAGTGCTCTTTTGTCTACTTTTATCTGGATCTGTCCAAAACCATGGTCCAGCCCTAACTGATTTCGTCAATTGGTGTGATGAGGCATATCTGGAGCTAAATGTTTCTGAAACTAAAGATCTTCCTATCGATTACAGAAGATCGGGTCACACTTCTGAGCATGTTACCATCCATAGTCAAGAACTCATTTTTTGTTGACAAAAAGATTCTTTCTTTGTTCTACAAGTCCTACATAGAGAGTGTTCTAAGTTTTGCTTTCATCTGTTGGTACAACACCTTAAGTGTTAAAACAAGAATAGTCTTCAGAAAGTGTTAGAATCTGCTCAAAAAGAAATGAGAAGAACAAAGAGATCCACAAGCCGTACCGATCGAGAAGCTTGTGCGCTAAGTGACTGCCAACTGAGGCTAACCATCCCATGCTATGTCTTCGGAATTCAGTTATTGCCTTCAGGAACGCCGCTTTCGGTGCTCCAACAGTAAAACAAATAGAAAAAGAAATTCTTTGTTCCATAGTTTTAATTCGAATTCTAAATTCAAAACAGCACTGACAAAACAGTTTTACATCTCTGATATACCCCCCAGATGTCATGTCAATTGCGTGTGTGTGCCGCGCGCGCGCTCGGTGTGTGTGTGTGTGTAAGGCAATTAATACTCCTTATCTGCTTTTGGCTTTCAAGAAAAATTTCTAAATTGTGTGTGTGAGTGTTGTGTGTGTGTGTGTGTGTGGTGTGTGTGTGCGGTTGTGTGTGTGTGAGAGTTTATGTCTTTTACTAGTTAATGGGTCATTAGGTGCTCGGGCGGGGCGCACGTGTGTGATATGGGTGATAAAACGTGTTCATACATTGTAGTGGGTGTATGTGAATGGGTGTGCGCGCGTGTGTGAATGTGCAACGGCGGTGCACGCACTTAAATAAAAAGTTCTTTTCCAATCAATGGTAATTTACAACATTGTATTCCTACATTGGTGATGGTGTGTGTGTGTGTGTGGTGGTGTGTGTGTGTGTGTTACGCGGTGCGTGTGTTGTGCGCCACCCTGGTTTGTGTTTGAGAATGATAATGCTTTAAAGCTATCATTGGAATGCATATAACAATCTGAAATTATTCTTCTTGTGTCTTGTGAGATAATTTATAGGTAACAATGTGGCCTGTCAGTTTGTAATTGCCCTTCATGGAATGATTAAATGTTATTGACTGACTTGAACTTAAACCTGTTTCACACCAGAACTATCCCCACCTTCACTAACCCATGTCCTATCACCACTGCTAAAGTAACGAACTGTGTGAGTGCGTGTTGTGTGGTGCTTTTGAAAAAAACTTTTATATTGAAATTTTATTTTCATAGATTTTTTACTGGGTTGTAAAATCTGTTTGTTTAAACTGTTGATTATTATCATTGATTGCGTGACTGTGTAAGATTAGGTTGAATGTATGCGCTTTGAATTTGTCTTTGTCAAGATATAGCGCTATATAAGTATCATTTATTGATTATTTATAATTATTATTATTAGTTATTATTAAATTATTATTACACTTCACTACACTACACCAACAAGATACAATGTAGTTAAATACAATGCATTGCAATGTTAACGTAACGATTCCAATCCAATCCTTGCAATGCAATCCATATGAATAAATTATAACCCAATCCAATCCAAATCCTTAGAGATTTTCATATGTGGCACGAGTTCCCCCCGTGAGGTGCCGGTGGATGATGGAGATGAGGGGGGGTGGGGGGGGCCTTGTCAGTAATAACAACAGCATCTCCACCTTCTTAAGAAAACACAGTGATTATTCACTGATAAGGGGCAACCAAATATTTCATTGATTGTTTTTGATGTATGTAATTTACAATGGACAGATATGTAAGGACTGGTTTTGGCCACAAATCTTTATTCTTGTGTATAAACTATCATTCATTGATTCACTCATTAGTTTCTCTCTCACTCCTCTCAATCTCTCCTCTCTCTCTCTCTCCTCTCTCTCATCGTCTCTCTCACAACACACACACACACACACACACAACAAAAAAACACACACACACACACACACACACACAACACACACACCATCACACTCCCACCGATGAGAGCCACATACACTCAACAACACGCCCACACACAGACACGACACTCACATACACACACAGACACACCACACACACAGACACACGCACGCACGCACACAGACACACACATACCACAACGCACACGCACACACGCACGCACACACACCCAGACTCACACACAGACACACACACGACACACACACACGAACTGCACACACACAGACCACCACACAACAACACACCACTTACCACACACAGACACACACACAACCCACGGCACGCACACACAAAACGCACGCACGCACACACGACAGACACACACAGACACAACAGACACACACAGACATACAGACAGACACACACACACACACCACAAGACACACACACACACACCACTGTTCCACAATGCAAGTGTATTCACAAGAACAGGAAAGAAGAAAATAAACAATAACCTCATTTCTCCCATCAACTGACCAACTGACCACTACTCAAATAAAAAAATGCAGAAGTTCATGGATTCTTGCATTGGGGATTTTTATACGTAACTTACGAAGCGACGAAAACCAGGACATTCCGAAACAAAACAAAAAGAAAAAATGAACAAAAAATAAAAACATAAATAACCAATAATTTTTTGGAACAATATGATATAATAGAACCCAAAACAGCCAATATGTATTGTCTATTATCCCACTTGCTTCTCAGCCTGAATTCAGATATATAATTTTCCATTTTAGGTTAGCGAAAGACAGGCAACTGTACCTGTAGGATAAGACAACGGACTTGCGGTCCTGCATGTTCCTTGGTTCACGGTTCGAATTTCCAGTCAGGAGTTTTTTCTGTTCTGCCTTCCTTCTAGGCCAAGCCTGCACTCTACCCCACAGTTTTTGTCCCTTTCTGTCCCTGACAAAAATCATGCACTAAATGAAACCAACAAAAAAATCCAACAAAACTCTATGAGTATGAGGGGGTAGGTCGTATGATAGGGGAGGAGAAGGAGTGTTGAGAGTTCTGGTGGAAAGCTTAAGTGCAGGTAAGAGGGTCTAGAGGGGAGGGAAGGAGTATGGGGTGGCGGTAGTCTGGGGAGTTGAGAGAAGTTGAGGTGGAGTATAATGGGGTAGGAGGTTTAGGGGGATTATGATAGGGTAGGTCTGTGAGGGAAGAGTAGATTTTAGGGGGGTATGGTGAGGGTATGTCTGGGGAGGTGAGAGGAGGGTAGGGGAGTAAAGATGAGTGGGTAGCCTGTTGAGGAAGAGGTTTAGAGGGAGTTGATGAGGGTAGGTCTGGTTAGGGAGGGAGAGGTTTATGGGTAGTATGAGTGTAGAGCCAGGTGAAGAAGTATAGTTAGAGGGAGTGTGATGAGTTTGACAAACCATATGAAATATAGCTTATTGTTCTTTGATAATATTTGATGAGTATCAAACTCCTGTCAGTATTGTAATAGCCCATCATGGGAATTTTAAAGTGTTTTTTGACTTGACTTGACTGACTTGACCAATGTATGAACACAGTTTTATCACACATGACACACACACGTTGGCCCCGCCCGCACACCATTATAAAAAAAGACCATTTATCTAGTAAAGACATAACACACACACTCACCACACACACACACACACAGTCACACACACACACACACATCCACACACACACACACACAACACACAACACAAGACACACACAATTTAGAAATTAATACTTGAAAAGCCAAAAAGCTAGATACCAGGAGTACTTATTTTCATTAACCACACTCACACAACGCACACACGCACTTGACAATCAGGGGTAATCTAGAATGTAAAACTGTTTTTTGTCAGTGCTGTTTTTGAATTTAGAATTCCGAATGACTACTTGAACCAAGAATTATCTTTTCTAATTTGTTTTACTGTTGAGCACCAAAAGCGCGCGTCCTGAAGGCAATAACGTGAAATTCGAAGGACATAGCATGGGATGGGGATCACCAAGATGCAGTCGCTTTGCGTACAACTGCTGATCGCGTACGGCTTGAGGATCTCATAGTTCTTCTCCAATTATTTTTGAGCAGCATTCTAACAATACTCCGAAGACATTCTTGTTTATTAACACTAAGGTTGTTGTACCAACAGAATAAGTCAAAACTTAGAGCACCTCCCTAATGTAGGGAACTTGTAGAAACAAAAGAAAGAATCTTTTTTCAACAAAAAATGAGTTTAAGCTTCCTCAGAAAATTAACATAGTTTTTGTCCCTTTTGACAATAGCGTCAGTGTTTAGCAACCTCATTAGTCGGTCCCATAAATAAAGTAGTGTCCCAGATACTGTACTTCGAAACATTTTCAACTTCTTGACTATGGATGGTAGCATGGCTCAGAAGTGTGACCCGGATCTCTGTAATCGATAGGAATATCTTTAATTTAAAACATTTATCCCAGATATTCCTCAATCACAACCATAATGACGAAATCAGTTATGGCTGGACCATGGTTTTGGAGGACAAATCCAGATATAAAACAAAAGAGCACTGTCATCGCAAAATTTTAACAAGAAAGGAATTTTCATAGCTGCTTTCTGCAATCATCTGTGTATAGAATGTACAGAAGTGGCGAGAGAACGCCATCCCCTGTGGAGAACCAGTACAGGTAAACTCTAACCGATGAAGATAGCTTATTGGAAATTTGCAAAAACTCGCGCGATCCTGTTATTACAAATTCAATCAGATCAGGGCCAAACGATCAAGTTGATAGTTCTACTACACAAATTTTGAAGTATTTTGTGAACAATACATGAGGCCAGCATTGTATTAAAAGCTGAACTAAAGTCCAGCCAACAATATTCTGGCATGAGAGTCAGGTGCTTCTAAGTGGTTTACAACTTGTTCAAAATGAACCGTTTGGCATCTTCGACACACTCTCCTGTCCCTGTAGGCAACTGTATGGAACAAGGGTTCTTTCTCTGTACTGAAAGAAATGAGAGATTTATGGAAGGGGGGGGGGGGGGGAATCTTAGGTTTGAAAATAAATGTCTTGAACAGTGTAGTGTAGTGTAGTGTAGTGTAGTGTAGTGTAGTGTAGTGTATTGTAGTGTAGTTCAGTCCAGTCCAGTGCTGTGCAGTGCAGCACTGTGCAGTGCAGTGCTGTGCAGTACAATGTCCTATCGTATAGTGTATTGTCGTGTCGTATCGGGTTGTCTAGTCTAGTCTAGTCTAGTATGGAGAAACCATATCACTCATGTTCCTCTGCGTGGAATTTCAGCTGGCATGGGCCCATACGAACGTTGTTATACCACAGAGTCCAAAAGGAGTGGGTGGTGGGTGATGGTGGATTTGTCTCCCCCTTACTCGTGGTTATCCATCATGCAAATGTACACCATGAAAGTGGGACTGAATTTCAGTTGGGCTTTTATTCTTTGTTTTTTGGTTGTTGTCTGGTTGTGGGGGGTTTCGTCCTAGGCTAGAGCTTCCAGGTATCACCAATGGTGAGTGTGTGCATGTGCCACGTTTTTTGCCCACCATGAATGATAGGCCGCACTCCATCATCAGGGGTGAGATTTTCAGTAATGAAAACTTTGCCATGTGCGACATTTTTCTGTCCACTAGCTGCATACTAGTCAAGGGATTTCAGTTTAAAATTTCTCCTACTAAGGAGTCTAGCTTCTTGCTAGACCATCACTCCAAGTGTAGCAGAATGGCAAGGTTTTGTGAAATCCACTGTAATCATTGTTAGCCCTGCTGACCTCAGAAGCAATCAGGACAGTCACCTCGTTTAGTGCTTAAAGTCAAACTAAAACCGGGGTACCAATTTGAGGGATGGAAACACCCAGAGAAAAGTCATCCTCGTAACAAAAATTTCTACTGTGGTATACAGGAAGGCCTTGTCAGTCTAAATACTAATCCCCACTTTTGAGAAATTCTTCTGTAGCAAATAATTCCATCTTTTTCTATCCCTCTCTTTCTATTCTGTCTTATTCTTTTTTCTTCCTGGTCACCTTCCTTCCTGTCTATTTTCTGCCGTCTAGGTCCATTCACACTGTCTATTTCAGAAAGATTTAAAAAGAATAACAATTCTGTTCTGCTGTCCCAAGTAAGATGTGTTGGGCCTGAATTATTAAGTGCTTGACGGGAACGCAATACATTTTCGCTCATATGACAGACCAACAGTGGTCGCTGTCTGAGCGTTCGACAAAGACGAAGAAATATCAAGAAGTTTTGAAGGGGAAAGATGTAAAATAAGCCATCATCATTCTTAACACTTTTCAGTTGTATATGAACAATTCTACCATTCCTACATGAGATAATTATGACAATTCTACCTTGTGATATGACAATTCTACCCTGTGATTAGACAATTCGACCTTGTGATATGACAATTCTAACCTGTGATATGACAATTAATGCCTTGTGATGTGACAGTTTTCAAGAAATAGCCTTGTTGGTAATCAGTTCTAATCTTTGTGATATGACAATTTTATCTTGAATATACAGCAGTAGCCCTGTGCATGATAATTCTCCCTTGTGATATGAGAATTCCACAGTAGCCTGATATGACAATACAACCTCGTGAAATGACAATACTAAACTTTGTGTATGGAAATTCTACTTTCTGACATGACCAATTCTATCTCATGGTATGACATTCTACCTTCTGATATAACCATTAACATTAGCCTTGTGATATGACAATTGTACCTCCGAGATATGACAAGTCAGTAGAGCCTTGTGATATGAATATTTTACATCTTTTTACTGGTGACCATAACAGTGATATTGTTAAATCACTGAGATTGGGCATGGGGTGTTCATTCTACATGTGTCATTTTCCTATAAGGTAAATTTTCGAATGTGTTTTTTGCTTTACACTACCAAAAATGTTTCCGTTTTTTTAGCTTTTTTTCAAAGACCTGGGTCCGCACTAGATTCCTCCTTACCAGCCCCCCTACTAAGCTACCCCTTTACCAGTCCCCTACTAGCTATCCCCCCTTCATACCAGTCCCCCTACTAGCTATTCCCCCCTACCAGCCCCCCAACCTAAGCAACCCCCCCTTACCATTCCCCCTACTATCTATTCCCCCCTTACCACCCCCCTACAAGCTATCCCCCTTACCAGTCCCCTACTAGCTACCCCTACTAGCTAAACCCCCCAATTCCAGTACCCTTACTAGCCCACCACCTCTTACAATCCCCCCCTTAGCTACACCCCCCCATGACCAGTTCCCCCCCTATACCTCAGCTCTAAATTAAAAAAAATACAAAAAGACCAAACTGCACAAACAAGGAAGATAGACCCACACATCTCCTCCAAACAACAGAGGATTAGAAGTTAGAGGCGTGATCTCCCTATATATCACAAATTTCCTAACTCGCAATTTTAGTTAAAAGTTACTGCCTTCATAGTTTTACAACATATTATAAACTAACAATTCCAACTTAAAAGGTGTCTTTTCCTATAACTGTTCACAAATCGAGATGAAAAAGCTTATTGTGAATTGTTCATTTCACCTTTCTTGTTTCAGACAGCTAAAACCATTAAATCAACATTTTATATAAAAACTCTGCTTCATTTTTTCATCAGATGCATTTTTCCCCCCTGGACTTTTCTGAGAGATTTTAAACTTTAAAAAAGAATATAATTTAACTGTTTTATGATAGCCTATCAAGGAGATAGGAACATTTTAACATGCACATAAATGTGTCAAAACGTTACAGTTGAGCAGCATAACTTAACATCACGCAAATAACATATACCTTGAAGAGAGTTGTCCAACTGGCAAATTGTTTCTGGGGGGTAGGAGGTCCAGGCTCAAGTCCTGGTTATATTTGTAAAACACTTTAAGAAACAAACTGAACAAAAAAAAACAACGAAAACCCAACACACAAAAAAATGTTCATAGTAAAAGACTGACCACGTTAATCTTTTTAACTAGTATCCTTTATTGTTCTTTACCACAAAGAGTTCATTTTCAGTGTCTAAAAAAAAGTTAATGCGCCCAGAATATTTTGGTTTAAATATTTTTATTCAAAATGAGTAATAAAGCTTTGAAAACAAACAGCACATTGGATCATAGCAACAACAAGCCTTGTAGCTTATGGTGTGGCTCAAATAAACAATGAGATTAACATGAACAAACCGGCTGCTGAGCAGAAAAAAGTAAAACCAACAGACAACAAACTCTTCATCAATTAACAATCTTTGCTAATGTAAGAAAAAAGGAAGAACACACAAAGAAACATATCAATTTGGAGATAACACACAATAAAAACAAACAAAAATATTGGAATAGGAAAAACCACAGAGAGAGATAGCAATATAGGAAATAACATCCACAAGGCCAAGAATGCTATTAGTAAATATAAACCAAGGAATAATTGTACATAAGCAGGACAATTATAAAAAAATAAATAAATCGTGTACTATGTCCATAATCATGCAAAAAAAGTTCTAATTCAACTACTACAAATGTTTTTTTTGCTTTCTTTTCAACAATCACACATACAACAGGGTAGAGCAAGATGAGTAAATTAATACCCTCCAGCCCTGAAAGAAGACAACCTCAGAACAGTCACCATCCGACAAGAACACTACAAAAATCTTTTTGAATGCAGATATAATAACAGAAGGACAATTTCAAAAAAATATAAAATGGTTTGTTTTTCATACTAAAATTCAGGGCTTGCCTGATAAAAAGAATTTGAAAATGAACATACTCAGGGGGAACGGGAGCAATGTGTAGGCCACGTACTAGATCAAAGTTAAGGGCAGAACACAAATATGTTTCGGCTGTCCCTCTTGCGCCGTTACCACAGGCACAGATGGATCGTGCTATGTGGCGATGAAACATATTCAATTTTAATCACTTATTCCGAGTCGAAGTCGACAATGCAATATCTGCTCTTTCCTTTCACCATGATAAAAAAACAAAGGTAACCACGGGATCGTTTGCAGATAAATATCTTTGAGTCTGACTTAGAAAGAATTACTATTTTAATACAATCTGGTAAAGAGTTCCACCAAACAGATAGTATAAGGAATGAAAGATTTTTATATAATTCTGTGGCTGCACCGTGGCAAGCTGCGTTCAAAAGCCTACTTCAAAATGATAGGGATTTTATCTGTGTTACTAGTGCAGGAACACGATCAACTAAGTAGAGGGACATAAACCATTTACCATTTTGTGATATTATCAGACGTTTGTTGTCTGTTCTTACGCTCTTTCAGAGTACAGTATCCAGAATACCCGACCATGGTACAATTTATCGTGATTTGTGCCACGACCAGCTCCTACTATAGTTCTGATTGCGTCAAGCTGCTACTTTTCTAATGCTTTTGGACTGTGTGTTTTCGGTACAATTGTCCCACCACTATGTCGGCATAGTCGAAATGGAGGGAGAATACTTGCTGGTTACATTGTTTTAAGTGTTTTCCTTTAAGTTTATATTTAATCATTTTGAGGCCACGAGACCAACATAGTTACAGTATTATTTAATGTTTTTTTATATGCTCATCCCATTTGCAATTATCCATGAAGAATGATACCTAAGTGATTGTGCATACTTTTTTTTTGAAGGCAATTTGAATCAATTGAGAGTGTAGGATCATGTTTTGTTGCGAGAAAATTTTAAGAGTTCTGTTTTGTCTGCATAAAACTAACTTTCCAGCACTTGGCCAAGAACTTATTTTCTCTAAAATCGGAATTAATGTTTTCGGCGCGAATGTTTGGATCGTTTACTGCTAAAGACATGCTAGTATTCTCAGCGAAAAGTCTTATATCAAGATCTAATATTGTTCACAATATCATTTAATATAAATTAGAAAAAAATATTGGACTAAGACTGATCCCTGAGGAACACCGCACTTATCATTTTAAAATCTGATGTATAACCTTTTATAACAAGCTGCTTGGGTACTGTTTGAAAGAGAGTCAGTAAACAGTCTACTAATTACTACGTATATCATATGCTTTCATCTTGTGTAGAAGCCTCCTTGTGCCCGACCCGGTCGAACGCTTTTGATATGTCAAAATACACTGCTTGTGATTGTAATTCCACAATCAAATGAGGAACAAAGAACTGTTATATATACAGAGTAAACTGGTTCACAGTGAGTACCCCACCCCCTCCCCCCTCCACGCCCACCCCCTCCATAGTAAAACCTGATGGATGGAGAAAAATGTGTTTTAGATAAGGAACTGAAACACTTTTGTGTGAATACATTTTTCTAAAACCTTTCCAACCCAACTTAACAATGAAATTGGTACTATAGTTGTTACATAGTTCTTTGATGCTTTTTTTATGAATAGGATTTAACAAAAGCTGTTTCCAAAGTTTTGGGAACCTACATTTGTCTAGACTTCTATTAAAGAGATTTAGAATAGATGGTAGAGATGATTTTAAGAGTTTATAGTGAACTAAATGGTAAATCCTAACTGCTTTAAATCGTATCCAAGGTTAAGAAATGACATTTTCAATTGCGAAGCTGACAGCATAATATCCGTTTATATTCCTTGTCAGAAAGGAATATTAGGGGGGTCATCGTCATCAATTTTCCAGAGTAAGACGGGGAAATGAAAAAGCTATTGAAAAATATTTTGCCTTATCTCTACTTGAATAGAACAAAACGGAGTTTGTTATACCAAAATAGAGGGTTTCGTTGCATCAATTCCTTTCTTTTTTAGAAGAAACCGTTTTCACTAGCTTCCACCATTCCTTTAGTCCAAACGTGGACGGTTGGAAACCTGCGTTCTAGATCTGTGATGTATTCTAGCTGCCGTTATCTTTGCACAGAATTCACTTAGTTTCCGAAACAGGCGGAAACGAAGCCAGTTTTTCAGGTGTGTTAGTTAATTTAGCAGTTTCGGTGAAATAACCTTGCGTTCGGCAATTAACCATTTAATCTCATCTGTCAAGCCAGGTACATCATTCGGACGAACAGTAACATTTAACTGGCATACATAATTTAGCTTTTTCCATGAAGAACCTTTGAAAATATTCTCCAGCACTTTCATCTAATTTCAGCATAAATAACTTCCGTACCCACCCACTTCACTTCCAACAATTACAAAATTTAGTTTTATACTAGTTTTTGTTGTAGTTAAATATTATTCGTTTAAACGTGATCTTTTGTAATTGTCTTTCGACAGTGGCTTCAATGAACACTGTGGGTTCGCTACAGATAGCTGTAAATACTACCAACTGAGTGCACTAGTTTCGGACTCTGTGTAATGACAGATCAAAACAAGAATGTGTTAAGTCCAGTTATCCGTGTAGGTCATTAGTTACTTGTTTGAGCATGATAACGATTTAGAAGGTCAACAAATAAGGGTGACGTGTACCTAGGATATTTGTGTTAAAGTCGCCAAATAAGGTATTTTAGTAAAGTGATAGTAACATTGGATCAATGCTCTTTTCTATTGATTCCATAATCAACTGTCGAGTTGGTGGACGATAGAAAATCCGATTAAATACCCGTCTGATCTAGTTTTTTGTCAATCCACACCCTTTCCAAAATCGACTGACACAGTTCCAATAGTCCGAGCTTTACATCCAAGTTCTTTCTAACGATAAAAAGCTACTCCACCATGTGGGTCATGGCGAGTCTGTTCACACCTACTGGGAGATGAAAGTTGGTCAGGTGAATTGAACTTCGTGGTCCCTATCAGAAAGCCACGTTCAGATACTGTAATTATATCGATATGTTGTATTCTATGTATCCAAGTTGACTCTTATTTCTAATACTTCTTGCCATTATGAGCACAGTTTTAAATCAGTTGTAGAGTTGGTCCTGGTTAACTTCTACATCTCCACACAAACAAAAGTAAGTGCAACCATTGAGTGGAACTGAACCTCAATATCCCCTGTGATTCTGAATGAACCAATCTGTGTGGTCAGTATGCATAGAGCTGTTTATTGAATTACTTTTGTGATCATCAACGATAGCAAGAAAGTTGACAAACACCAACAATGTTGTGCTATAGGGATGTGAAGGCATGACAATAACAGAATTGAACGATCAGAGATCGTTCAAGAAAAGCTAGTTTTCTTGTTTTGGCCCCAAGGCATTAGAATAATGCAAGCTAATTCCATTAGCACGAAACGATACCATACATCAACTGCCATACAAGTCACATAGCACTAAGCACAGACACAAAAAACAGGAATGTGTACAAGGCCCAGCCATAAACAAATGGTTATCAAAGTGCTCTCCGTCTCGCTAAATAAAATAATATTAAACAGACTAAACATTCGAAAAAACATGAAATGCAAAATATTTCAAACAAGAAGACATGTTACAATAGAAAGAAGAAAAAATCGCAAGCATTTTTATGCACAAAAACATTTTTCCACAAAGCGGGAAAAAAAAGAGAAAAAGTCATCGAAGGTCAACAACGGGAGCTAAAGCTGCGTATATCAACAGAGTGAGACTCCAGCTTTTCGATGCAAACAACAGCACGTGACCAGGGACCCAACCACCAACCGCCTCCCACATAAACAAGTGCCTTCCTATTTTGGGTCCAACTGTTCTATTTCCACATGGAATCCACACCCACAACCCACAAGCACACGCATCCACGCACACATGCGATAGCCATGCAAAAACAATCGCACACAAAACTACGCGCGCCTCTCAACTCTCTCTCTTCTCTCTCTACTACCCTCCGCCTAACCCTCGTCTCTCTGCGGAAGTTTACCCACACAATAGTTCTGAACTGGCCCTGTCCAAAAATCACACCTTACGCTAGACACGCTCCGCACCGACCCTTGCATGTACACACACTGCGAAAGCACACACCACGCCAATACACGCCCACAACAAAGCATGAAGCAATAATGTAATACAACAGGTTTTCCAATTATTTCCACATATATTCCAAATGGTCCTAATAGGTCTGAAATAAAACATATGCACATATACACAACATCCATACATCCTTACACAAACATCACACAAAAACACACATAATATACACAACACACACACACAAACATACACCACACACACACACACACACCCGATACACATATACACATATACACAAAAATACTATACAACCACCCACCCAGACATGTCCCCTATACACACTGTGCCCCCCCCCACCACACACACACTCACACTCACACAAAACAGTTTTACATTCTCTGATTATAAACCCCTGATTGTCAAGTGCGTGTGTGTGTGTGTGTGTGTGTGTGGTAATGAAAATAAGTACTCCTGTATCTTGCTTTTGGCTTTCAAGAATGATTTCTAAATGTGTGTGTATGTGTGTGTTGGTGTGTGTTGTGTGTGTGTGTGTGTGTTGTGTTTTTGTTTATGTCTTTACTAGATAATGGTCATTATGGTGCGCGGGCGCACGTGTGTGTGTATGTGTGATAAAACTGTGTTCATACATTGGTGTGTGTATGTATGGGTGTGCGCGCGTGTGTGAATGTGCACATGCGTGCACGCAACTTTTTAAAAAAAATTTCTTTTTCAATCAATGGTATTTACAACATTGTATTCCTACATTGGTGTGTGTGTGTGTGTGTGTGTGTGTGTGTGTGTGTTTTGTGTGTGTGTGTGTGTGTGTGTTGTGTGGTGTGTGTGTGTGTGTGTGTGTGTGTGTGTACGCGGTGCGTGTGTGTGCGCGCACCTGGGTTTGTGTTTGTGTATGATAATCTTTTAAAGCTATCTTGGAATGCTTATAACAATCTGAAATGTATTTTTCTTGTGTCTTGTGAGATAATTATAGGTATCAATGTGCCTGTCAGTATTGTAATTGCCCTTCATGGGATGATTAAAGTGTTTTTGACTTGTCTTGACTTGACCTGTTTCATATCAGAACTATCCCACCTTCACTAACCCATGTCCTATCACCCTGCTAAAGTATACGAACTGTGTGAGTGCGTGTGTGTGTGCTTTTGAAAACCATTTGACTATTGAAATTTTATTTCATAGATTTTTTCTGAGCGCACCATGTTTGTAATATCTGTTTGTTTAAACTGTTGATTATTTATAATTGATTGCGTGACTGTGTAAGATTAGGTTGAATGTATGCGCTTTGATTTGTCTTCGCAACATATAGCGCTATATAAGTTCCATTTTTTATTATTATTATTATTATTATTATTATTATAACCCAACCCAATCCAATCCTTAGAGATTTTCATATGGGGATGCCGGGGGAGGGGGGAGGGAGGGGGGACATGTCAGTATAAACAGCATCTCCACCTTCTGGAAATTCTGTGATTATTCAACTGATAGAGGGCACCAAATATTTCATTGATTGTTTTGATGTATGTATGTTTACATGGACGAATTGTAAGGACTGGTTTGGTCAACAATATTTATTCTTGTGTATTAAATATCGTTCATTGATTCACTCATTGAGTTTTTCTCTCTCTCTCTCACACACACACGCACACGCACGCACGCACACACACAGACACGCGCACACACACAACAGACACACACACCAGAACAACACCACGCACGCACGCACACAAGACACACAATACACACACGCACACCCGCACGCACACACACACAGACTCACACCACAGACACACAGGACCACGAACGCACACACCAGACACACACACTGACACACACAGACACCCACACCACACACAGAACTCCCACCCACCACCCAGCCCACCCCACACACACACACACACACTTAGGGGGAGGGAGTATGATGAGGGTAGGTCTGGGGAAGAGGAGGTTTAGGGTGGAGTATGATGAGGAAGGTCTGGTGGGGGAGGGAGGAGGAGGTTTAGGGGGAGGGAGTATGATGAGGGTAGGTCTGGGAGGAGGAGGTTTTTAGGGGGGGTATAATGAGGGTAGGTTTGGTGAGGGAGGAGGAGGTTTAGGGGGAGTATGATGAGGGTAGGTCTGGTGAGGAAGGAGGAGGTTTAGGGGGAATATGATGAGGGTAGGTCTGGTGAGGGAGGAGGAGGTTTAGGGGAAGTATAATGAGGGTAGGTCTGGGGAGGGGAGGGAGGAGGCTTAGGGGGAGGGAGTATGATGAGGGTAGGTCTGGGGAGGAGGAGGTTTAGGGGGAGTATGATGAGGGTAGGTCTGGGAGGTGGAGGTTTAGGGGGAGTATGGTGAGGGAAACTGACCTGTAGCAATGACAGGGAAACTGACCTGTAGCAATGGTGTAGTGACAGGGAAACTGACCTGTAGCAATCGTGTAGTGACAGGGAAACGTCTTTGTAGCAAAGGGGTTGTTGACGTGGTCGACACTACAGCCGGTGTCTGCCAGACGCGGGAAGTGCCGCAGAAGCCATCCATGGAGAAGGAGTGTGGTGGAGGTCTGGGGAAAGAGGAAGTGGAGGTATGAGGGAGAGAGGAGGGGAAGGAATAAGGTGGAGGTAGGTCTGGTGAGGGAGGAGGAGGTTTAGGGGGAGTATGATGAGGGTAGGTCCGAGGAGGGAGGAGGTTTAGAGGGAGGATGGTGAGAGTAGGTTTGGTGAGGGAAGAGGAGGTTTAGGGGGAGTATAATGAGGGTAGGTCTGGTGCGGAGGAGGCTTTAGGGAGGAATATGATGAGGTATTTCTGGGCGGAGGGCTTAGGGGGAGTTTGATGGGGTTGAGTTCAGGTGAGGGAGGAGGAGGTTTAGGGGGAGTATGATGAGGGTTTGGTCTGGGGAGGGAGGAGGAGGTTAGGGAAGAAGAGAGTTGATGAGGGTGGTCTGGGGAGGGAGGAGGAGGTTTTGGAGGTTTTGATGAGGGTTAGTGGGGTTTAGGGAGAGTATGTGGATTAGGGAAACTGACCTTTAGCAATGAAAGGGAAACTGACCCTGTAGCAATGGTTTTGTAGGAAGGGAAACTGACTGTTGCAATAGTGTTGTGAAGGGAATACTGACTGTTGCAATGGTGTAGTGACAGGGAACTGACCTGTTGCAATGAGGGGAATCTGACCTGTAGCAAATGGTGTAGTGACAGGGAAACTGACCCTGTAGCTATGGTGTAGTGACAGGGAAACTTGACCTGTAGCAAAGTGTAGTGACAGGGAAACTGACCTTGTTAGCAATGGTCGTGTGACAGGGAAACTGACCTGTAGCAATGGCAGGAAACTGACCTTTGCAATGTGTAGTGACAGGGAAGGAACGACTGTAGGCAATGGTTTGTAGTGACAGGGAAAAACGTATTTGTAGGCAATGGGGTTGTTGGCGTGGTGGTCGCTACTGCCGGTGGCTGCCAGGACGCGGGAAGTGCCGCAGTCCCGGCACCTTGTGGTGGTAGTCCCAGCGGAAGCCGTCATGGAGACCAGCAGGACTTTGCCGCTGTATGCCTGTTCCTTCCCAGCCCCGTCATCACCACCATCATCACCTTCAGCAGCTTTTATGCTTCATGCCCACACATCGTTCCTTGCACCTGGTGTACAGACTGACAATAGACACTCACTGTGGTGATATCTGGGCTTATCAAAATGATTGAGAAGTTGTCTGTGGTTACCTGCGCTTGTTTTCCTCCGCTACTATCTGCACTAAAGCAAATTCCTGGAAGTGATGCGAATAATTGTTGAAGCGGTTTGTGGAACTAGCCATGAGAAACTGTATACAGAATAAACTTTGTGCTCACTCAGTGAGCGAAGAAAAAGACATAAAATCACATATTTTTGTAAAATGGTTAATTGCATGTGCCCAAACTATCTGGCAGATCTCGTTCCAGATCTTGCCTCAGACGGTAATCCTTATCACAGATGCAGACCTTTCAAACGTAAACTACTCAAATGTAACCGTGAACTTTATGGTAAGTCATTTCTCCCTTGTGTTACAGCGTTGTGGAACTGCCTTCCAAATAACATTAATGCACTTATTCATTTTTTGGTCTGCTGACGATCCTGTGGTGCCTGCATATTTTCACTTTGGTAAAAGAAATGAACGATTGCGACCTAAACAAATACTTGTTTAACTGACATCTTCTGGAAGACCGCCAGTGTACAGGTGGTATTGGAAGAGAAATGGCTAAACATGAATATCTATCTATTGAAATGTGTTCCAATTTAGCTGAAGCCAAACCCATGTTTGCAACTTCTCAGGAATGACATACAAGTTGCTCTCTTTGGAAGACATACATGCTGATATTTATGGCTGTACAGGAAATTTATCTCTAATACAGAGCTTCTTTATAAGGTAATTTGCTTCATTACTAGTGTAGAGAATATCTGCGTACTCGCCCATTTCATTGCACAATGTTCATAACTTAAGGAATTTTAGGGTGGAGTTTGTCTCTCCCGAGTCTCAGTTTTTGCCCTGTTCATATGTCTGTTTGTCTGTGTGTTACTTTTTCATTGGTTTTTTCCATACTTCTGTAATTTGATATTTTGGTATCTATTTACGTTTGAGCAGATGTTGTTATTTTCAAAGTAATGATATGTATGTTATACCAGCTGCCAAACGAAATATGAAATGGTTCGCCTTTGAAGCACCACCCTTTGAAGCCGTTGCTTGTTTTTTGTAATCCATGTGATACCTGAATAGACATTCTTTAAAACCCAAAGAAAAACCCAAATAAAAAAAAATCCAGAGAAAAAATTTTTTCAAAAAAAAGTAACAGGAAGCAAACAAATAAAACAAACCAGTAAGTGGGGAAGTAGTTTTGTTTTGTTGTTCTTAAAGATGGACTTATCTGTGTTACATGTTTCCCTTCAATGTCCTTATCTTTTATTGTTTTGTTCTTATACAGATCGGTGCCTACTTTTCATACAGACATTTCCGTTCAACAGATTACAAACACGATGACGGAATAAATCAATAAATAAATAAATGAAGGAGGTAGGAGGAGGAAATGCCCAACAGACAAACAGATAAGGTGTGTAAATGTAAATGACAGGCACCGGAACGAGTATATTACTAATGAGAGAATGATTTAAAAGTGCATGGAGGATGGTAGATGGATTGGCATATGAAAAAAGAGGTTAAAAAAATTAGGGTAAGAAAAAATTAAAGATAGAATGAATTGCATGGAGAAGGTAAAATAGAAGAGAGAGTGAGAGAGAGAGGAGGAGAGAGGTGAGAGAGAGAGGAGGAGAGAGAGAAGAGATGAAGTGAGAGAGAGAGAGAGCGAAAGAGGGAGAGAGAGAGAGAGCGATGAGAGAGGAGAGAGAGAGAGAGATATAAATACAAGATTGAAGGAAGACACGAAAAAAGGAAGAAACAAATCAAAAGAATGAATAAGTAACTCATCAGTCAAGCAGATCTCAGAGAAGGAGAGGGAGGATACGATAATGACCATGTCAGTTGTGCCAAGATGGTGTTACTCAGATGCCCCAGTAGTGGTAAAGCAGGAAGGAGAGGGATATATTTATGCCTCTCTACTACCTACAGGCAAACAGGCAAACTCCAAGAACTGCTATACGAGCTGGACAGGTACACCTGGCATCTGGTAGGTCTCTGTGAGGTCAGATGGAAAGAGCAAGGTGAACACCATACTGGCGAGGGTCATTGGTCTACTATAGCGGGGAGGCGGGACAAGATATCAATGGCGTAGGGCATGCTGTCAACAAGAACATAAAGACTCGGTAATAGGATACTTACCCAGGTAAACAGCCGGCTTATGGCCATCCGCCTCAGGGCAGAACCCCATTAAACATCACAGTGATTCAATCCTACGCACCAACAACGGATCACGATGATCCCCCCCCCCCCCCCCCCCCCCCCCCCCCCCCCCCCCCCCCCCCCCGAAGTCGTAGAGGAATTCTCAACCATACAGGGCGTCATCGATAAGCTGAACAGGAAAGACATCTTGATCATCCAGGGAGATGGAACGGCCAAGGTTGGCGGGGAGAAGACGCACTGGGGAAATAAAAAAAAAGGGGGGAAAACCCTGGAAGCAAATTCTGCGGTCCCTCCTGTAGATGCGATCTCCAATGAGCGAGGGACTCCGACTTCTGGAATTTGCAGCTACAACGACACGGTGGCTCGCCAATACCATCGGAGACACAAGGCATCCCGACGCTGACATGACATGCACCCATTGGGATCCAATAAACCAGATTGTCTACATCCTGGTGCAGAACCAGTTCGTCTGCATCAACAGAGCCATGGGACGAGGACATTCCAGGTGCAGGACATGGGCAGCGATCATGACTGGTGCTCTGAACTTTAGAGTCCGATTGAAGAGATCAATAAGACAAAGAACACAGACTCAAGTTCACCTGGAAGACTGAAGGACCCACCATGCCGAATCCTTCCAAGCAACCATTAGGAGGGAATTTCGCACCACTAGCTGGCACTTGAGGAAGATGCCGAACCGATGACCAACCAGTTTTAACACGTGGAGGGGGATGTCAGAGACAGCAAAGCATTTCTCCTTGGCAAACATCGCCAAAAAACAACCATGGGTCACAGATGGAAATCTTGAATATGTGTGACAAAAGACGAGACTGAAGAAGAGCAAGAACACTACAGGAGCAGTTGAGTACAGAGAAGTAAACAAGAAGTTCAAGGAGAGCATGAGGAAGACCAAGGAGGGAATTGTTAGAGAAAACAATGTACAGAAATCGAAGAGAGCCTGTGATAAAGAATTATAGCAGAGAGCATACCAGATTGTGAAAGAGTCTCACCAAACAGAATCAGCAAGAGTCAGTAACATCCAGGACAAAGAGGGAATTGCTAACAGAAAAGAAGGAAATCGTTGGCTGATGGGACGTAATACTGTTCCGAACTCTACTATCATCAGACGCTAGGCGACCCCAGCGTATTGCAAGCCAAGCATCATCGAATAAAGACAACTTCCTATTCTACGCGTGGAAGTTGAAATAGCAATTAGATCGATGAAGAAAAGGAAAAATCAGCAGTGAATCGAAACATCCCAGCAGAGCTGATCCAACACGGGGGAGAAGCAGTGACAAGACATCCTTACATGTATCTGCAACAAGATATGGAGACCGGAGAGTGGCCTCTACCATGGACCCAATCACTCATCTTCACTCTACCCAAAGAAAGGAAATCTCCAGCAGTGCAAAACTACAGGACAATCCAGCTCATAAGTCATGCCAGTTAAAGTTTCATGCTGCAGTGATCCTGAACAGACTGAAACCACAGGCCAGAAGAGATCATCGCCGAAGAGCAGGCCGGTTTCCGCCCAAATAGAAGCACCACAGAACAGATATTTAACCTTAGGGTTCTGTGTGAGAAATACAGCCAGCATCAACAAGACATCTTCCACGTCTTCATTGATTTTAAGAAGACCTTCGATAGAGTATGGCATGACGCTCTGTGGGCCACCATGAACAAATTCAACATGGGCCAGAAGCTGATCCACACCATCAAGGAACTCTACTCAAAGGCCACCAGTACAGGGCACGGTAGGGGAATGGTTCCGTACCTCAGTTGGGGTCCGACAGTTTCAGCGACAGCAAACATTTTCCTCGAACGCATCATGACTGACGCCTTAGAAGACCACACAGGCACAGTCAGCATTGGAGGGCGAACAATCACCAACCTCAGGTTTGCCGATGACATTGACGGTCTGGCAGGAAATGAAGAGGAACTGGCCAACCTAGTGAAGCAACTGGACGAAATTCCTCACGATACGGCATGGAATTCAGCGCCGTGAAAAAACCAAAGCTCATGTCAGTGCCCAGCCAATCACCACCAAGATCACTCTCAGCGGAAAAGAACTGGAGACAGTTGACAACATTTCAAGTTCCTTGGTGCCATCATAAGTGAGGAGGGATCGAAGACCGAATATCCTGCAAGAGCGGCACAAACAGCAGCAGCAATGGCAAGGACTGAAGGACCATATGGAGAGACAGAAACTCCCTCTCGGGACCAAGGTAAAGTTGTAAAACGCGCTAGTCACCTCAATTCATGCTTTTACGCCTGTGTGGCAAGGTCACTGAACGCAGACCTACAAAGGAGGATCCAAGCAGTAGCAATAGATAATGAGATGCCTCAGAAGGCTCTTCCTTGGCATCTCATACATGGACCATGTCACAAACAATGAAGTCCGAAGAATGATCACTCAAAAAAGGTGCGGGACTATGAAAGACCTAATGACCACGGCGCGAAAAAGAGGGAATCTCTGATGGTATGGGCACGTATCACGCTCAGAAGGACTTGCAAAGACCTTCCTGCAAGGAACAGTCCAGGGAAGAGAAGTCGGGACAGACAAGAGGAGAAAGTGGGCCGACGACATCCGTGATTGGACAGGGGAGGACTCAGTGTAACACAGGCACTCGCCACACGCCGCGCTAAGTGGAGCAAGAGCTGGTCACCGTTTCGTCCGCTACAGCGCCCCTACGACCCTGGCGGGTTACGGGACAGTGAAACAGTGTACATGTGACTAGTACCACTCTTGCTTTACTAGTTAACCCCCCCCCCCTTACCTGTCACTCCTACAGCTACCACCTTACCGTCCCCCTAATTAGCTACCCCACATACCAGTCCCCGACTAGCTACCTCCTTTACCAGTCCCCCTATTAGTACCCCCCACTTACCAGTCCTCCTACTAGCTACCCTCCTTACCAGTACCCCTATTAGCTACCCCCCACTTACCAGTCCTCCTACTAGCTACCCTCCTTACCAGTCCTCCTATTAGCTACCCTCCTTACAAGACTGCAGAACTAGCAGCCACCTCATTACAAGTTGGTCTCAAGATCCATGAATGCAAAACCAAGATTCTCAAGATCAATGCAGCGAGTGAGGACCCAGTCACACTAAATGGGAAAGAGCTGGAAGAAGTGGAGACATTCACGTACCTGGGTAGCATCATTAAAACATGCAGGGCCACCAGACGCAGGGAACGTCAGTGCAAGAAGTGGCAAGGCGAGGGCAGCGTACTTGCAGCTGAAGGAACATCTGGATGCTCCAAGGTGGTGTCGACCCGCACAAAGTTCAGGGCTGTTCAAACTCCAAAGTCAAGGCATCCTACTATATGGAGCGGATGACAGGGAGGACAACAAGACCACCATCAAGAAAGTGCAGACCTTCATACAGCTGCCTGAGACGAATTCCTCCCAGAATCCACTGGCACGACACCATCCGCAACGCGTGTACCCTGTGGCAACGTTCCTACCAGCTTGCCAGCGAAATGAAATCAACGCTTACCTGTGGGCAACGTTACCAACAGCTGCCTGCCGAAAATGAAATCCGGCGCAGGGAGATGGGGAGAAGGATCGGGCACACCCGAGGAAAGCCAGCCAGTACACCACAAAGGCAGGCACCTCATCATTGAAACCCCCAGGGGAAACGAAAATGAGGAAGGCCAGAAAGACCTGGCGACGTGACCTTGTGGCAGAATCCAGGAAGATGGGATTTAACTGGAGACAGCTGGGAGAATAGCCCAGGACAGAGGACTCTGGCGGACTGTTTGTCGTCGGCCTATGCTCCAGGGGGAGTGATGGGCCTAAGTAAAGGTAAGTTACCAGTTCCCCCTATTGCTACCACCCTTACCTGTCCCCCCCCCCCCTATTTTGCTACCACCTACTCACCAGTCCCCCTACAAGCTCCCCCCTTTTTCCTAGCAACCCCCCTTATCCTAGCTACCCCTCTTACCAGCGCCACCCCTACTAGCTTACACCCTCACCTATCCTACTATATCCCCTTACAGTCCCCCTTACTGTTACCCACTCCCCCTACAAGCTACCCTCTTTAACAGTCCCCCCCCTCTTGCTACACCCCCTTACCAGTCCATTATAGTCTACCCCCATTACCAGTTCCTCTGTAGCTACCCCCTACAAGCAACCCCAACTAGGTTACTGCCTTTACCTATCACCGAGACGATCCCCTTACTTAGCTACCCCCTACACCCCCCCCCCCTTACCAGTCACCCCTACTAAGTACCCCTTTACAGTCCACCTACACTGCCACCCCCTTCCCCTACTAGCTACCCCCCTTACCAGGTTCCCGCTACTAGATACCCCTTTACCAGTCCCCCAATAGCTACGCCTTCCTTTATCAGTCCACCCTTTCGGAGATTCACATCCTAATTTCGAATCTCTGTAGTTGGAGGGGATGTGTGGTCTGTCTTCCCATGTTTTGCTTACAGGGTTTTTTGTTTTGTTTTTAAATTTTAGGAGCTGAGGTAAAAGGGCCGGGAGTTGCTATTTGTGGGACTGGGGGGACTGGTATAAGGTGATGGTAGCTAGTAGGGCGTATGGTAAAAAGGGGGGTAGTGCTAATAGTAGGATGGGTAATAAGGGGAGTAAGGGGGAACTGATTAAGGGGGTGTAGCTTAATAGGGGAGATGGTAAAGGCCGGTTAGCTTGTAGGGGGGGACTGGTAAAGGGGGATAACTAGTAGTGGGCTGGTAAGGGGGAAGTTTGTAGAGGTCCCCTGGTTTATAAAAAAAGCCTAAAAAACGGAAATAGTTTAAAGTAGATAAAATACATTTAGAATGCCATTATTATAGGAAAAGAAACATGCAGAATGGTCACCTATGCCCATCCCAGTGTTTACATTCACTGTCTGGTCACCAGAAATGAATTGATGTACCAATTGTCTCATTTCAACAATGCTCTGTTACTTGTTATATCAGAGGTAGAATTGTCATTACAATGAGATAGAATTGTATATCACAAAGTAGAATTGTCATTATCACAAGGCGGAAATTGTCATATCAGGCTACTGGTGGAATTGTTCATATCACAAAGGGAGACTTATACATTGCCACAAGGCTACTGTGATTATCTCAAGAAAAAAAATTGACATGGCCAAGATAGAAACTGATATACCACAAGGCTACTGCTGAAACTGTTACATCACAAGCAGAATTGTCAAATCACAGGGTAGACATTGGTCATATCACATAGGTAGAATTGTCATATCAGCAAGGTTAGAATTGTCATATACAAGGTCAGAATTGTCATATCACAAGGTTAGAGTTGTCATATAGTGGGACCCCCTTGCAATGTTGAAGGGAATGATGATGTTTATTTACATCTTTCTCCTTTCAAAACGTCTTGATATTCTTCTTCTTTGTCGAACGCTTCAGTCAGCAACCACTGTTGGTCTGTCATATGAGCGAAAAATGCGTTGCGTTTTCCGTCAAGCCATTGATAATTCAGGCCCAAACACATTCTTACTTGGGACAGATTTGTTATCTTTTAAATCTCTTCTGGAAAAAAGGCTGTGAAATGGACCAAGAAGGCAGAAAATAGACAGGAAGGAAGGTGACAGAAAGAAAAAAGAATAAGCAGAAACAAAGAGAGGATAGAAAGATGGATTATTCGCTACAAAATTTCTAGAAAGTGGGGATAGTGTTTATACTGGCAGGCCCCTGGTATCCTTCCGGGAAATGTTTGTCACGAAGATGACTTTTCTATGGGTATTCCATCCCTAAATAGGTACCCGCTTTTTAGTTTGTGCTTTAGCACTATCGAGGTGAACAGAGTGGTAGTATGGGGTTGTTGTGGGGGAGGGTGGGAGATGTCCTGATATGTTTGCTTCTGAGGTCAGCAGGGCTACACAATGATTTCTGTGAGATTTCACAACACGCTTGGCCATTCCGTTACAATTGGAGAGATGTTTAGAGAAGCTAGTCTCTTAGAGGAGACATTAAATGAAACCCTAGGACTAGTATGCAGTTAGTGGGCAGAATTATCGTCAGTAAAAGCAAGTTTTAATACTGAAAATTCACCCCTGAAGATGGAATGCGGCTAGGTTCATGGTGGGGCAAAAAACGGTGGCACATGCTAAACACTCAACCATTGGTGAACCTCGGAGCTCTACGCTTGGATACGAATACCCCCACAAACCAAAACCATACCACAAACAAACCAAAAGAATAAAAGCCCAACTGAATTCAGTCCACTTTCATTGGTACATATGCCATATGTATAACCACGAGGACAGGAGGGAACAAGTCCCAATCACCACCACCACTACCTTTGGACTCTGTGGTATAACCACGTGACGTGTGGGCCCTCCCAGCTGAACAAGTCAGCAGATGGAACTTGAGTGAATATGGTTCTCATACTAGGATAATTGACTAGACCAACACGATAACGAACGACAAATACACGAATGCGATAGGGACATTGACTGCACTGCTCCGCCAGTGTGCACTGACAGCACTGGACTACACTTTCACTACACTATCCACTACACTACATTACGCTAACTCTTCACTTAACTACACTGCACTACACTACACTACACTACACTACACTACACTACACTACACTACACTAAACTACACTACACTACACTACACTACACTGCTCAAGATATATTTATTTCAAACCTAAGATTCCCCCCACCCCTTCCATAAAATCTCTCATTCTTTCCGCTACAGAGATAGACCTTGACCCACTACAGTTTGCCTACAGGACAGGACGAGGTGTCGAAGATGCCAAACTGTTCATTTTGAACAAGTTGTACAACCGCTTAGAAGCACCTGACTCTCATGCCAGAATATTGTTTGCTGACTTTGTTCAGCTTTATACAATGCAGCCTCATGTTCTTGTCACAAAATACTTTCAAAATTTGATGTAGCTATCAAACTTGTTCGTTGCTGATGAATTTTTTAACACTAACAGACCGCAGCCGGGTTTTTACCTATAATATTTCTCATGGGTTAGTTTTACCTGTACGGGGTTTCTCACAGGGATGCGTTCTATCGCCCCACTTCTGTACATTCTATACACAGATGATTGGCAGAAAGCAGCTATGAAAATTCCTTCGTGTTAAAATTTGCCGATGACAATTGCTCTTTTGTCTCTCTTATAGGGATCTGTCACAAAACCATGGTCAGCCCTCACTGATTTCGTCAATTCTTCATGTGTGATGAGGCATATCTGGAGCTAAATGTTTCAAAACTATAGATTTCTTCGATTTTAGAAGATTTAGGGGTCCAACACTTCTGAGCATGTTACCATCCATAGTCAAGGAAGTTGAATATGTGTCGAAAGTACAAGTATCTGGAAACTATTTGTGATGACAAACCTAAAACTGGGATGCTAACACTGACGCTATTGTCAAAAGGACAACAAATTATGTATTTTGAGGAAGCTTAACTCATTTTTTGTTGACAAAGATTCTTTCTTGGTTTACAAGTTCCTACATAGAGGGTGTGTTTTAAGTTTGCTTTTATTTGTTGGTACAACAACCTTAGTGTTAAAACAAGAATAGTCTTCGGAGAATTGTTAGAATCTGTCAAAAATAATGGAGAAGAACAAAGAGTTCTCAAGCCGTTACGCGATCAGCTGCTTGTGCGCAAGCGACTGCCATCTTGACTGATTCCATCCCATGCTATGTCTTTGATTTTCAGTTATTGGCCTTCAGGACGCCGCTTTTGGTGCTCCAACAGTAAACAAATAGAAAAAGGAAATTCTTTGTTCCAGTTGTCATCGAATTTAAAATTCAAAACAGCTTGACCAAACAGTTTTACATTCTCTGATATACACCCTGATTGTCAAGTGCGTGTTGTGTGCGTGACTGTGCAGTGGCGTCGTGCGCAGCGTGTGTGTGTGTGTGTTGTGTGTGATGCGGTGTGCGTGTGCCTGTGCGTGTGTGTGTGTGTGGTAATGAAAATAAAGTACTCCTTGTATATTGCTTCTGGCTTTCATGATTGATTTAAATTGTGTGTGTGTGTGTGTGTGTGTGTGTGTGTTGGGTGTGTGTGTGTGTGGGTGTGGGTGGTGTGTGTGTGTGTGTGTGTGTGTATGTCTTTACTAGATAATGGTCACTATGGTGCGTGGGCGCACGTGTGTGGTTGTATGTGTGATAAAACTGTGTTCATACATGGTGTGTAGGGTGTGGTTGTGGTGTGTGATTGTGCACTAGTGCGTGCACGCAATTTTTTTTTTTCTTCCTATCAATGGTATTTACAACATTGTATACTACATTGGTGTGTGTGTGTGTGTGTGTGATGTGTGTGTGTGTGTGGTTGTGTGTTTGTGGTGATGTTTGTGTCGTGTGGGTTTTGAGTGTGTGTTTGTGTGTGTGTACGCGGTGAGTGTGTTGTGCGCGCACCTGGAGTTTGTGTTGTGTAATGTTATTTTTTTTGCTATTATTGGAATGCTTATATCTGAATTGTTTTTTTCTTTGTGTCTGTGGAGATAATTATAGGTATCAATGTGCCTGTCAGAATTGTAATTGCCCTTCATGGGATGATTAAAGTGTTTTTGACTTGACTTGACTTGACCTGTTTCATATCAGAACTATCCCACCTTCACTAACCCATGTTCTATCACCCTGCTATAGTATACGAACTATGTGAGTGCGTGTGTGTGTTCTTTTGAAAAACATTTGACTATTGAAATTTTATTTTATAGATTTTTTCTGCAGCGCACCATGTTTGTAATATCTGTTTGTTTATACTATTGATTATTTATTATTGATTGCGTGACTGTGTAAGATTAGGTTGAATGTATGCGCTTTGATTTGTCTTTGCAAGATATAGCGCTATATAAGTTCCATTATTATTATTATTATTATTATTATTATTATTACACTACACTACACAACAGATACAATGTAGTAAAATTTACAATGCTTTGCAATGTTAAGTAACGCATTCCAATCCAATCCAGTTGCAACGCAGTTCCATATGAATAATTATAACCCAATCCTATCCATCGTTAGTGATTTTCATATGGGCAAGGAGTACCACCGTAGGGATGCGGGGGGGGGGGGGGGGGGGGGGGGGGGAGGGAGGGGCGAGGGTAGGGAGGGGGGGGGCTGTCAGTATAAACAGCATTTCCACCTTCTGGAAATTCTGTGATTATTCAACTGATAGATGGCACCCAATATTTCATTGATTGTTTTGATGTATGTATGTTTACAAGGACAGATTGTAAGGATTGGCTTCAAAGTCAAAGTCAAAGTCAAAGTCAAAAACACTTTAATCATCCCATGAAGGGCAATTACAATACTGACAGGCAGATTGATACTCATCAAATATATCAAAGACACAAAAGCTATATTTCATATTGGTTTTCAAATAAAATGTCACGACACACACACACACACACCACACACACGCGCGCATGCGCACACACATCAATTGTGAACACAATTTTGAACCCATTGACTAGAAAGACATAAAAACTTATTTTTACGCACGCATATATCAGCACGTACACACGCACGTACGACTGTGTGCGCGTTGAAACACGCCCACGACACCACACCATACACCAATATATGTAATCAATGTTTAAGACAGTTGACTAGAAACACAGACTTATTTCACCACCCACGCACCCACACACACACACACACAAATTATGTATTGACTACACTCGTAACAATGTAAATCAGGCTGATAAAAAATTGAGAAATGTGAGAACTAGGTAAGTCAACATCATTGTGAATTCAGAAGTCGAATGTTATGCACAAAAGATTCTTTTTCTGTTGGTTTTTGCTGATGGGACCATGAAATCGGCTCGTTCGAAGGCGGTATCATTTGAAATTCTGGAAACAAGCATGGAAGGATCAGCCAAGATGGCTGTGGCTTTGCGTACAAGCTGATGATTGCAGAACGACGTGAGATTCTCTTTGTTTCTTTTCAATTATTTTTTGCAGATCTTACAATTCTCTGCAGGCCATCTTGTTTTTTTAACACTAAGGTTATTGTAACAACAAATGAAAGCAAAACCTTAGACACTTCTATGGTTAAGACTTGTAAAACAAGGAAAGGATCTTTTTGTCTACAAAAAATGGTTCTGTTTCCTCAGGTAAATACAGACGTTGTGTCCCTTTTTGACAATAGCGTCAGTTGTTTAACGTCCAGTTTAAACTTGTGGTCAAAAACAGTGCCCAATACTTTTAGTTCAAAACGGGTTTTCAACCCTCTTGATTATGGATAATAATATTCTTGGAGTATGCATGATCTTCTGAAGTCGATAGGCAGGTCTTTAGTTTTAGTATACATTAGCTCAGATAGGACTCGTCACAACATGTGTAGAAATTCGTGAGGGCTGGACCTGGTCTAAGACTGATCCGATAAGAGGGATAACAGAGCACTTTCGTCTGCGAACTTTACAGAAGGGGAATTTCCAATAGTTGCTCTGCAATAATCTGTGTATAGAATGTACAGAAGTGGTTGAGAGGACGCATCCCTTGCGGAGAAACCGTGCAGGTAAATCTAAACCGAGAGATTTTTGTTGGCCAAAACACGCTGTGTCTGTTGGTTAAAAATTCAATCTGCCTTCGAAAGTGATCTGTCTACGTCAAATTTTGAAATTATTTTGTTAACAGAACGTGAGGCTGCTTGTATTGAAAGCTGAACTAAAGTCGCGAACAATTTCTGGCATGCAGAGTCAGGTAGTTTCCAAGTAGTTTCGCTATACAACTTGTTCAAAATGTATAGTTTTGGCATCTTCGACACCCTTCGAGACCTGTATTCTTGTGTATTAAAGTCATTCATTGATTCAGCTCATTTGAGTGTCTCTCTCTCTCTTCTCTCTCTCTTCCTTCTCTCTTCTCTCTCCTCTCTCTCTCTCTCTCTCTTCTTTCTCTCCTCACTCTCTCTCTCCACAACACACACACCCCCACATACACACACACACACACACACACACACACGCACACACACGCACACAACAGTCACTCGAACGCCTCACACGCGCACACACACAGACACACGCACGCACGCACACAGTCACACACAGACACCACACACAGAACAGACACACACAACGCACACACCACTGTCCACAATGTAAAGTGGTCAAATATTACATGTATACATCAGGAACAGGAATGAAGGAAATAAGACAATATCTATTTTCTCCCATCAACTGACCAGCGACTCTACTCAAATAAAACATGCAGAGTTCATGGATCTTGGCTTTTTACTGTTAATTTACGGGAAGCTACGAAAAACAAGGATATTCCCCGAAACACAACCAAAAAGAAAATGAAACAAATAGAACATAGATAAACAACAATTCTTTTGCGTACAATATGGATATAATAGAAACACAATACAGCACAATATGTATTGTCTATTATCCACTGCTTTCTCAGCCTGAATCGGATATATATTTCCATTTTAGGTTAGCAAGAGAAGCACTGTAGCCTGTTGGATGAGACACGGACTTGCGGTCTGTATGTTTCTTGGTGTCACGGGTTCGGATTTTCGTCAGGAGGTTTTCCTGCCTTCCTGTGGCCATGCCTTGCACGATATCCACAGTTGTGTCCCTTTCTTTCCTGTACAAAAATTCACTGCACTAAAAGTATCACAAGGTAGGTCAGGGGAGGAGAGAGGGGTGGGTTTTGGGGGTGCATGATTGAGGGGTAGGTCTGGGGATGGTAGGAGGCTTAGGGGGAGTATGATGAGGTAGTCTGGGGAGGGTGGAGGAGGTTTAGGGGGTGAGTCGTGATGATGAGGGTAGTCTTGTTGAGGAGGGGAGGAGGGTTTTGTACGAGGGGTATGGTGAGGGTAGGTCTGGTGAGGGAGGTGGCTTAGGGGAGCGAGATGTGGGTAAGACAGTGAGGGAGGAGGAGGTTTAGGGGAAGTATGATGAACCAATGCATTGCAAGTTAAAGTTATAACGCATTCCAATCCAATACCGTTGCATCGCAATCAATATGTATAATTATTAACCCAAACCCAATCCAATCCTTAGGAGTTTTCATATGGGATGCCGGGGGAGGGGGGGGGGTAAAACAGCATCCTCACCTTCGTGAAAATTCTGTGATTATTTAAAACTGGGATAGAGGGCACAAATATTTCATTGGATTGTTTTGAGGTATGTATGTTTACATGGACGAATTGTAAGGACTGGTTTGGCCAAAAATATTTTATTCTTGTGTACATTAAATATCGATCATTGATTCATCATTGAGTTTTCTCTCTCTCTCTCTCACACTCACACGCACAACGCCACGCCGCACTCACACAGGACACGAGCACAACACAACAGACACACACACCAGAACAACACCACGCACGCACGCACACAAGACACACAATACACACACGCACACCCGCACGCACACACACACAGACTCACACCACAGACACACAGGACCACGAACGCACACACCAGACACACACACTGACACACACAGACACCCACACCACACACAGAACTCCCACCCACCACCCAGCCCACCCCACACACACACACACACACTTAGGGGGAGGGAGTATGATGAGGGTAGGTCTGGGAGAGGAGGTTTAGGGTGGAGTATGATGAGGAAGGTCTGGTGGGGGAGGGAGGAGGTGGTTTAGGGGGAGGGAGTATGATAGAGGGTAGGTCTGGGAGGAGGAGGTTTTTAGGGGGGGTATAATGAGGGTAGGTTTGGTGAGGGATGGAGGAGGTTTAGAGGGAGTTATGATGAGGGTAGGACGGTGAGGAAGGAGGAGGTTTAGGGGGAGAAATATGATGAGGTAGGTCTGGAGAGGGAGGAGGAGGTTTAGGGGACAGTATAATGAGGGTAGGTCTGGGGAGGGAGGGAGGAGGCTTAGGGGGTAGGGAGTATTGATGTGGGTAGGTCCTGGGGTGGAGGAGGTTTAGGGGAGTATGATTGAGGGTAGGTCTGGGAGGTGGATGATTAAGGGGGAGTATGGTGAGGGAAAACTGTCCTGTAGCAATGAGAGGGAAACTGACCTGTAGCAATGGTGTAGTGACAGGGAAACTGACCTGTAGCAATGGTGTAGTGACAGGGAAACGTCTTTGTAGCAAAGGGGTTGTTGACGTGGTCGACACTACAGCCGGTGGCTGCCAGACGCGGGAAGTGCCGCAGAAGCCATCCATGGAGAAGGAGTGTGGTGGAGGTCTGGGGAAAGAGGAAGTGGAGGTATGAGGGAGAGAGGAGGGGAAGGAATAAGGTGGAGGTAGGTCTGGTGAGGGAGGAGGAGGTTTAGGGGGTGTATGATGAGGTAGGTCCGAGGGAGGGAGGAGGGTTAGAGGAGGATGGTGAGAGTTGGTTTGGTTAGGGAAAAGGAGGTTTAAGGGGGAGTTTAATGAGGGTAGGTCTGGTGCGGAGGAGGCTTTAGGGAGGAATATGATGAGGTATTTCTGGGCGGAGGGCTTAGGGGGAGTTTGATGGGGTTGAGTTCAGGTGAGGGAGGAGGAGGTTTAGGGGGAGTATGATGAGGGTTTGGTCTGGGGAGGGAGGAGGAGGTTAGGGAAGAAGAGAGTTGATGAGGGTGGTCTGGGGAGGGAGGAGGAGGTTTTGGAGGTTTTGATGAGGGTTAGTGGGGTTTAGGGAGAGTATGTGGATTAGGGAAACTGACCTTTAGCAATGAAAGGGAAACTGACCCTGTAGCAATGGTTTTGTAGGAAGGGAAACTGACTGTTGCAATAGTGTTGTGAAGGGAATACTGACTGTTGCAATGGTGTAGTGACAGGGAACTGACCTGTTGCAATGAGGGGAATCTGACCTGTAGCAAATGGTGTAGTGACAGGGAAACTGACCCTGTAGCTATGGTGTAGTGACAGGGAAACTTGACCTGTAGCAAAGTGTAGTGACAGGGAAACTGACCTTGTTAGCAATGGTCGTGTGACAGGGAAACTGACCTGTAGCAATGGCAGGAAACTGACCTTTGCAATGTGTAGTGACAGGGAAGGAACGACTGTAGGCAATGGTTTGTAGTGACAGGGAAAAACGTATTTGTAGGCAATGGGGTTGTTGGCGTGGTGGTCGCTACTGCCGGTGGCTGCCAGGACGCGGGAAGTGCCGCAGTCCCGGCACCTTGTGGTGGTAGTCCCAGCGGAAGCCGTCATGGAGACCAGCAGGACTTTGCCGCTGTATGCCTGTTCCTTCCCAGCCCCGTCATCACCACCATCATCACCTTCAGCAGCTTTTATGCTTCATGCCCACACATCGTTCCTTGCACCTGGTGTACAGACTGACAATAAGGACACTCACTGTGGTGATATCTGGGCTTATCAAAATGATTGAGAAGTTGTCTGTGGTTACCTGCGCTTGTTTTCCTCCGCTACTATCTGCACTAAAGCAAATTCCTGGAAGTGATGCGAATAATTGTTGAAGCGGTTTGTGGAACTAGCCATGAGAAACTGTATACAGAATAAACTTTGTGCTCACTCAGTGAGCGAAGAAAAAGACATAAAATCACATATTTTTGTAAAATGGTTAATTGCATGTGCCCAAACTATCTGGCAGATCTCGTTCCAGATCTTGCCTCAGACGGTAATCCTTATCACAGATGCAGACCTTTCAAACGTAAACTACTCAAATGTAACCGTGAACTTTATGGTAAGTCATTTCTCCCTTGTGTTACAGCGTTGTGGAACTGCCTTCCAAATAACATTAATGCACTTATTCATTTTTTGGTCTGCTGACGATCCTGTGGTGCCTGCATATTTTCACTTTGGTAAAAGAAATGAACGATTGCGACCTAAACAAATACTTGTTTAACTGACATCTTCTGGAAGACCGCCAGTGTACAGGTGGTATTGGAAGAGAAATGGCTAAACATGAATATCTATCTATTGAAATGTTTCCAATTTAGCTGAAGCCAAACCCATGTTTGCAACTTCTCAGGAATGACATACAAGTTGCTCTCTTTGGAAGACATACATGCTGATATTTATGGCTGTACAGGAAATTTATCTCTAATACAGAGCTTCTTTATAAGGTAATTTGCTTCATTACTAGTGTAGAGAATATCTGCGTACTCGCCCATTTCATTGCACAATGTTCATAACTTAAGGAATTTTAGGGTGGAGTTTGTCTCTCCCGAGTCTCAGTTTTTGCCCTGTTCATATGTCTGTTTGTCTGTGTGTTACTTTTTCATTGGTTTTTTCCATACTTCTGTAATTTGATATTTTGGTATCTATTTACGTTTGAGCAGATGTTGTTATTTTCAAAGTAATGATATGTATGTTATACCAGCTGCCAAACGAAATATGAAATGGTTCGCCTTTGAAGCACCACCCTTTGAAGCCGTTGCTTGTTTTTTGTAATCCATGTGATACCTGAATAGACATTCTTTAAAACCCAAAGAAAAACCCAAATAAAAAAAAATCCAGAGAAAAAATTTTTTCAAAAAAAAGTAAAGGAAGCAAACAAATAAAACAAACCAGTAAGTGGGGAAGTAGTTTTGTTTTGTTGTTCTTAAAGATGGACTTATCTGTGTTACATGTTTCCCTTCAATGTCCTTATCTTTTATTGTTTTGTTCTTATACAGATCGGTGCCTACTTTTCATACAGACATTTCCGTTCAACAGATTACAAACACGATGACGGAATAAATCAATAAATAAATAAATGAAGGAGGTAGGAGGAGGAAATGCCCAACAGACAAACAGATAAGGTGTGTAAATGTAAATGACAGGCACCGGAACGAGTATATTACTAATGAGAGAATGATTTAAAAGTGCATGGAGGATGGTAGATGGATTGGCATATGAAAAAAGAGGTTAAAAAAATTAGGGTAAGAAAAAATTAAAGATAGAATGAATTGCATGGAGAAGGTAAAATAGAAGAGAGAGTGAGAGAGAGAGGAGGAGAGAGGTGAGAGAGAGAGGAGGAGAGAGAGAAGAGATGAAGTGAGAGAGAGAGAGAGCGAAAGAGGGAGAGAGAGAGAGAGCGATGAGAGAGGAGAGAGAGAGAGAGATATAAATACACGATTGAAGGAAGACACGAAAAAAGGAAGAAACAAATCAAAAGAATGAATAAGTAACTCATCAGTCAAGCAGATCTCAGAGAAGGAGAGGGAGGATACGATAATGACCATGTCAGTTGTGCCAAGATGGTGTTACTCAGATGCCCCAGTAGTGGTAAAGCAGGAAGGAGAGGGATATATTTATGCCTCTCTACTAGCTACAGGCAAACAGGCAAACTCCAAGAACTGCTATACGAGCTGGACAGGTACACCTGGCATCTGGTAGGTCTCTGTGAGGTCAGATGGAAAGAGCAAGGTGAACACCATACTGGCGAGGGTCATATGGTCTACTATAGCGGGGAGCAGGACAAGCATATCAATGGCGTAGGCATGCTTGTCAACAAGAACATAAAGAACTCGGTAATAGGATACTACCCAGTAAACAGCCGGCTTATGGCCATCCGCCTCAGGGCAGAACCCCATTAAACATCACAGTGATTCAATCCTACGCACCAACAACGGATCACGATGATCCCCCCCCCCCCCCCCCCCCCCCCCCCCCCCCCCCCCCCCCCCCCCGAAGTCGTAGAGGAATTCTCAACCATACAGGGCGTCATCGATAAGCTGAACAGGAAAGACATCTTGATCATCCAGGGAGATGGAACGGCCAAGGTTGGCGGGGAGAAGACGCACTGGGGAAATAAAAAAAAAGGGGGGAAAACCCTGGAAGCAAATTCTGCGGTCCCTCCTGTAGATGCGATCTCCAATGAGCGAGGGACTCCGACTTCTGGAATTTGCAGCTACAACGACACGGTGGCTCGCCAATACCATCGGAGACACAAGGCATCCCGACGCTGACATGACATGCACCCATTGGGATCCAATAAACCAGATTGTCTACATCCTGGTGCAGAACCAGTTCGTCTGCATCAACAGAGCCATGGGACGAGGACATTCCAGGTGCAGGACATGGGCAGCGATCATGACTGGTGCTCTGAACTTTAGAGTCCGATTGAAGAGATCAATAAGACAAAGAACACAGACTCAAGTTCACCTGGAAGACTGAAGGAAGCGCTCCAGGTGGGCCCCAAAAGGGGAAAAACGCTTCAAGGCACTCTGAAAAGCCTCACTGAAACCTTAAAACATTGGATAAAACTCAGGGGAGCGGGCAGCAAGGGAGGGCCACAGTGGGAGAGCTGTACGACGCGTCAAGGCCCACAAAGAAAAGAATTGCGACAGCTGAGCAACGCAGGCAAGACAGAAAAGATAGAGCCTCCAAGTCAACAAAAGCAGCCACTATCCCCTTGTCCATACTGCTCAAGAACTTTTCAAGCGCGGTTTTGGCCAAATAAGTCATCTTCGCACCCACAGAAATGGACCCTCCCAATCCCAGGATGAATAGATGGTCATCATCGATCCCGATGGACGAAGAAGAAGAAGATATACCTCTGCTTCGTGCTTTGCCACTACTGGGGCATCTGAGTACCACGATCTTGGCGCAACTGACATTGTCATTATCATCTCCTCCCTCTCCTTCTCTCCCCTGTCCCTGTGCCTTGTTTACTGGTGTGTTTGAGGTCTTCAGCTGGACTGGTCACTTGGTTAGTTTGTTCTTTTGGTTTGTTTCTTCCTTTTTTCGTGTCTTCCTTTATTCGTTTGTTAATCTCTTTCTTTCTTCCTTTCTTTCTCTCTTCTCTCTCTCTCTCTCTCTCTCTCTCCTCTCTCTCCCCTCTCCTCTCTCTCTCTCTCTCTCTTCTCTCTCTCTTTCTCTCTCTCTCTTCTATTTCTCCCTTTCTTCATCATTCATTTCTGTCTTTAATTTTTCTTTCCTTGTTTTTTTTACCTCTTTTTTGTAGCCTATCCATTCTGTTCTTCCATCCACCCCACCATCCATCACCCACATCCCATCCATCCATCCATCCATCCATCCATCCATGCAGTATTTTAATCATTCTCTCATTAGTATCACTAGTTCCTGTGCTTGTCATTTACGTTTCAAAGCTTTATCTGTTTGTCCATTCGTCATTTCCTTCCTTCCTTCATTTGTTTATTTATTTATAATTGACCGCAGGCTTTTCATGTGGAACTTCTCCAGCTGCTTCCAGTGTCTTTTGTGCACCGCCATGTTGCTTTCCATGGGAGTTGGCGGGTTTGGGGGAACGACGGCTCTGTCCCTTTTAAAGCTTTGGGGAAAGGGCTGGATTTTGGGTCCCTGGTTAAAGGGACTCGAGGTCGGGGGGAAAAACCCAAGGGGTTGACTGGC
>CM054136.1:68229833-68239833 GCA_028751875.1 Rapana venosa | reverse complement strand
TCCCTACTAGCTATTCCCCTTCTTTACCAGTCCCCCCCCCCCTAACTAACGCCCCAACCAGCCCCCTACTACCTTCCCCCCCCTTTACCAGCCCCCTACTACCCCCCCCCCTTCTTTACCAGTCCCCCCACTACCCCCTACTAGCTACTCCTTACAAGTCCCCCTACTAGCTCCCCCCCCCCCCCCCCCTACCAGCAAGAACATGTGCGAAAGCACGAGAACATCTTGCGCACACGTTAAATCCTGTTCCACTTTTCGAAAGATCAGACCATTGTGTACTGGTGGGAACAGATTACAAAACTGCATACACACGGCGACTGAATGCGCATGAGTACTTATTCTATTATCCTCGATATAAGAGAATAAATAGATAAAATAAACACACACATGAAGGTGCTATACACTTTGGCCTGGTGATGGGATTTTGGGCTGTTGTGTAAAAAAAGCACTTGAGTGCTTATTCTATTATCCTCAAAATAAATACACACGCGTGCGCCCGCGAACGCACAAACACATACGGCCATGTACACACAAACTATTAGAGCGCACAAGTACATGATACGATATTTGGACATGTTATGTTTATTTGCACATATCGTGTGAGAGAGATAGAAAGAGAGATACTGACACATACAGATATATTGACAGAGATAAAGAGTTTGGACTGATTTTCCCCCTGTTCAATAATGAAAATGTATGCACGGTGTGATTCCAAACAGCCCTCCACCATTGCATGTCATATGGCACTGGTATGCGGCTCAAATGTCTCTTCTTTCAATCACATCATAAGGTTTTTAGCCCCACTGATCACAGAAGTTGTATCAGACCTGTCACCTGATCAATGTTAAAATATCATATAAATCCATCCCCTAAGTCGGAATGTGCCTACTAACTCCATGGTGGGTAAAGTGTGGAATAAAATATAATCTCTCCATTGTTGAACTTCGGAGATCTGGGAGGGGGGGGGGACCAGAAGAAAACCCCAGAAATTATATTCAATTAAAACAAGGTTAAAACCAGCTCTTCTGTCATTTCTGGAATCAATGCCCCATCCAACCATAAGGGCCAAACACGGATGGTAACAGCGCTATAAGAGATCCCCATAAACCACGCATAAAAATGGGATAAAACCTTATAGAAACAAACTGGGGGGAAAACGAAAACAAACCTATCTGGAACAAGTGATGGGTGAAATTAACTGACAAGTAGACATGACGTTTTGAAATTTGCAAACGGATAATATAGGAAGACACCTTTAAAGTTTGGAAGTGTTATATTGATAAAATGTCCTTATAATTGGAGTGCAACAACTTGATCTGTGAGTTAGAAATTTGTGATCTTTAGGGAGATCACACCCTAACTTCTAATCCTCTGATGTTTGGATGAGATGTGTGGTCTATCTTTCCATGTTTGTGCTTTTTAAAAAAAATATAATTTAGGTCAGGTCAGAGACTCCCTCTGCTACTGGTAACCATGTAACCTAGTACCACCTGCCACATCCAATCAAAAAATCCGACCTGGAGAGGGATGGGCTCCGCCAGGTTTGATTTGCCCAAGATACACCCATGACAAAGACAGCCAGAATTTCCATACCGGATCGGTCGTCGCCCGGGTTACCAAGGACCGCACCTTCTGTTGCTCATCAGGACAGAGGTCGAAAGTATACTACTGATGTAAAACAACAAAATCCGTGCCAGAAACAACACCATCATTGGCACATGGAATGTACGGACACTAAGAGCTGCAGGCAAAGTGGAAGAACTGACACATGAGATGTCCCAGATATCAATGGAAACATCCTTGGGCTCTGCGAAGTCAGGTGGGAAAAACATGGAGAAACAACGCCCCCAGGAAGACCACAAATTATACTACATTTGGAAAACAGGATAAAACCTGAACACGGCGTGGGGTTTCTCGTTCACAAAGACACCTGAACACCGTCATGAGCTGTCGCCTGTGTCCAGCAGACTTATTACCATCCGCCTGAGAGCAACCCCCTTTAACATAACTGTAGTACAGGCATACGACCCGACTGCACAGATGAAGCCATTAGAAGAATTTTATGCCAGCTACAAGAATTTCTGAATCAAACTCCAAGAAAACATCCTCGTTGTGCAAGGTGACTGGAACGCCAAGGTAGGGAAGATGCATGGAAAGATTGGGAGGGCGTTTGTGGGCCACATTGTAATAACCAATCAAATGGAAAGAGGCTTGAGACTCCTGGAGTTTGCCAGTAACAACCCCCTCCAGCTAGTGAATACACTTGGCCCACACAAGAAATCCAGAAAATGGACATGGCATAGCCCAAAATTTGGAGAACACAACAACCAAATAGATTACATCATGGTGAAAAGACGGTTTTCAGTCTAGTGTTAACATCGCACAGACACGAAGTTTTTCCAGGAGCAGACATAGGGAGTGATAAAGATTTTGTGATGATGACTTTCCGACTACGTCTAAAGAAAATCCACAAGCGGAACAACAGGATCAAATTTGACCTCGAGAAGTGAATGACCCAGAGGTATTAGAAATTTTTCACTCACTGTGATAGACTCAGACATAGATACACTGACGAATAGTTTCAATACAGCAGTGACTGAAACAGCAAGCGAGCTTCTTGGCAAACACCGACCAGTCAAAAAACCATGGGTCACACCTAACATCCTACAAACTATTGCGACAAGTTTTAGAGAGTTGACGAAAAAGAAAATGAAACAAAAGAAAGAGCAGAACAATATAGGGCAGTCAACAAAAGAATCAGGAAGTCCATGATGGAGGCAAAAGAGAAAAGGATCGGCCAACAGTGCCAAGACATTGAAGAGAACATCAAGAAAAACAAAAGCAAGAAAGCATATCAGCTGTTGAAAGACCCGACTAGCACAAAACAGGGGAAAAGTTTAACAATCCAAGACAAAAATGGGAAGTGTCTCACTGACGACCCGGATATTCTGAACAGATGGACAGAAGCGATAAATGCTCCCACCTGTATAACTATAGAACCGCAGGAGATCCAGAAGTCCTTAATGTAACCGCAAGCAAAGACACAGACAGTCACCCTATCCTCCGAGAAGAAGTCGAAAGAGCAGTCAGATCGCTGAAAAAGGGGAAAGTCAGCAGGGGCTGACTACATTCCAGCTGAGTTGGTTCAAGCCATGATCAGCGCCCAACTAAGAATCTGCAACAAGATCTGGCAGACAGGAAAAAAGGCCAACACCATGGACACAGTCACTCATCATCACCCTCCCCAGAAAGGAATCTACAACAATGCCATAATTACCGCACATCAGCCTCATATGCCACCCAAGCAAGGGCAGTGTCAGATAATATTGAATAGACTGAAGCCACAAGCAGAGACCATCATTGCTGGGAACAAGCAGGTTTCAGAGCAGGCGCAGCACAACAGAACAGATATTCAACCTTTAGAATACTATGTGAGCGGTCCTTCAACATCAACAAGACCTTTACCACGTATTTATCGATTTAAGAAGGGATTTGACAGGGTGTGGCATGCAGCTTTGTGGGCAACCATGAATTTGTACAGCAAACAATGCAAACCTGATCAGAGTCATCAAACAGCTGGGACAGCGAGGCCACCCGTGCAGTGTACTCCCAAAAACAACATTGGAGAATGGTTTCGAACAACAGTTGGAGTAAGGCAGGGCTGTCTACTCTCACCCATTCTTTTCAACATCCTCCTTGAGAGAATCATGGCTGATGCACTGGAACATCAGGAAGGATCAGTCAGCAGAACGATCACAAACCTCCGCTTCGCAGATGACATTGATGGAATAGCAGGATCAGAAAAGAGCTTGCCAGCCTAACAGAACACTTGAATTAAGGCCTCCAAAACATACGGCATGGAAATCAGTGCAGAGAAGACCAAACTGATGACTAATAACACCAACGGCATTAGCACTGATATCAGGGTTAATGACCAGAAGCTGGAAACAGTTCAAAGCTTCAAGTACCCGGGAGCCATTGTATCAGACCAGGGATCCAAGCCAGAAGTAGTATGCAGGACTGCACAGACAATAACAGTTGTAAAAAAAAATTGGGGAAAAAAAAAAAAATTTACATTAAGAAGATAAATGGCCCGTAAAAATTTTTTGTTGGGTACCCCTGTATTTTTGGAAGGATGGGGTGGTGGGGTGTTTAAAAAAGGGATTTTAAAAAAGAAATGAACGAAAGGTGAAAAAAAAAACCTTTTCCCCCCTTTTTTCCTTTAAAATGGGAAAAAAACAAAATTAATGGATGGGGAACAAGATCCGGGGGGGGAAAGATTTTTAAAAGGGACTGTCCAAAAAAGAGGCGGGGGTAATACCCCCAAAAACCCAAAAAAAACAAAATTTTCCCCACTCAAATTTGTTTATTTATTCACGGTTTTTTTGTTTTTGGGTTTTTTTTTCCCTTTTTTGTTTCCTTAAATTTCGTTTTCCCGGGGCTTGTCGTTTTGGGGCGCCTGTCTTTTCTTCTCTCCCCTCTTTTCCCCCTTTTTCCCCTTTTCCCCCCTTTTTTTTTTTTCCCCTTTTCCTTTTTTTTTTTTTTCTTTTGTTTGGTCTTTATTTTTTCTTTTTGGTTTTTTCCAAAAATTATCTCGGGCCGGGTCTTTGGGCCCCGTTTTTTTTTTTTTTCTCTTTTTTTAAAAAAAATTCTAATTATAAAATTAAATTTTTTTTTTTTTAAATTTCCAAAACCCAAAATTTTCAAATTCTTCCCTTTGAACCTGCGAAATAGTTTAATATAAATAAAAAAAAAAAAACCCACAAAAAAAAAAAAAACCCCCACAACCCCACAAAAACCAACCAAACAAAAACCAAACAACACACACACACACACACACACAGAGGTTATACACTTTGGGGGGAAATTTAAATTTTGCTGTTGAAAAGCGGGATGCTATGAAATGAAACGGGAGAGGAAAATTTAGGTTGAAAAAAAAGGCCAGTTAAAAAAGGTCACAGGAGGGCCTTTTGGCCCAAAAGAGATAGGGGGCCCCCAAATCGATGGGCCGAAACGAGAAAAAAGAACAGTCGATGGGACTGGGGAATGTAGGTATTGTAAGCACAAGCAAAGGGGAAAGAGAAAGGGGTGAAGGTGGTGCTGTTTTTGTGGAGACATTTTTAACGAGGTATGATCTTAATTTTTTTCTTTGTGGGAAGGGGCCCGTGGAGAATTGCAAGAGATAATGTGCTCAGATTTTTTTCTTTCTGGGGACTAGCAAGTTGCGATTTTGGGAAACTGACCTGTAGCAATGGTGGTGACAGGGAAAATGACCGTAGCAATGGTGTAGGCAGGGGGAAAAGTTTTGTAGTAAAAGGGGTTGTTTTACGGGTCGACACTAATTTTGGCTGCCCGGGGAAGGCCCCAGAAGCCATCCAGGGACCGCAGGACTTTGCCCCTGTAAGCCGCACCCTTTTCCATTTGTTGTTTCTTAAAAATGCACTATGTTTCCATTTGTAAATGTATTTAGTATTAAGTCCTTATTTTTATTTTTTTGTCTATACGTCGCTGCCATTTTTTATACAGACTTTTCCGTTCAAAAAGTTTTCCCAAAACGATGAAAGGGAATAAAAAAACAAAAGAAGGGAAAGGGAAGGAATGACGAAAGGGCAAAAAATAAAGCTTTTTAAACGTAAATGACAACACAGGAACGATGAACTAAGAGAGAATGATTAAAATATGATGGGTGGTGGATGGAGGATGGTGGATGGGAGGATGGGGGGGGTGGGTGGGTGGGTTGGGTGCATGGACAAAGAATGGATAGGGTATAAAAACGGTTTAAAAAAACAAGGAAAGGAAAAATTAAGGACCAATGAAAGCAGGAAGAAAGTAAAAAGTGACGAAGAAGGAACCAAAGGGGAAAATGAAAGAGAAGAGGAAAAAAAAAAGGGAGAAAAGAGGAAAGGGGGAAAGGGGAAAGAGAAAAGAAAAAAGAAAAAAAAGGAAAAAAATCCCTTGGGGGGGGTTTTAAAAGGTTGGCTAGGGGAACCAACCCCAGTGAAGACGGGCAAAGAAAAAAATTAACCTTCGTTGCCCAAATGTTTCGAGTATTCAAGCTGCAGGAATTTACCATCCTTGCGCTCATTTTTTTGAGTGTTGCATGGGTAACCGGACTTGTGAAATTATTTTGGTTTGGGGGTTGGGGGGGGGGGGGGGGGGTTTTTTTTGGGGGGGGGGGGGGGGGGGGGGGGGGGGTTTTTTGGGGGGTTTTTTGGGTGATTTGTTTTTAGCATTAAAAAAACCCCCAAAAGGGGGGGTTAAAGTTTGCGTTAACCCGGGGGGACATAGGGGGTTGATTGTTTTCCCGTTCCCTTACCAGGAATGGTATGTTTTTTTTTTTTTTTTTTTTTTTTTTTTTTTTTTTTTTTTTTTTTTAGGGTAAGGGAAGGTAAAGCAGCAAGGGAGAGGCAATCCAAGTCAAGCCAAGCAAAACAAAAACCGATTGTTATATTCAGTGCTTTAAAAGAAATTATCAAAATTACTCATGGAAAAAGAAGATATTCTTAACAGGTGGTCAGAATACATCGAAGAGTTATACCACGACGACAGAGGTCCACCCTCCTCATATTAGCAAGGAAGATGGCCACATAATCATGGAAGACGAAGTGAGACATGCACTCAGCAAGATGAAAAGTGGTAAGGCGCCAGGACCTGATGATATCCCATCTGAATTGATAACAGCCCTGGATGAAGTGGGAATTAAGGCAGTCACAAAACTACTAAACAATATATATACACAGGAAGAAGATTCTAAGGTAAAGAGGTAAAGGAGTCATCCTAAGTCTAGGGGAGCGAGCGTCAGAGACCTCACTTCTCTTGGGCCAGCATATTGAGGTCGGCGCCCATTCCTTCTCACTGCTTTACCTTCCCTGACCAAAAGGCAAACCTCATAAAACGAAACCTTGGTTTGGGGGAATGTAACGGGAAAACGCTAAAAAATCAATTCCCACAAGACGGGTAAAATTTTTCGGGAAAGCAAGGCCATGGGAACTCACCCAAAAATTCAAGAATGAAAAAAGCTTAATCCCTAAGAAAGACAGAATGAAAAACAATCCCTTTGAGTCACCAACCAAAAGGTTTTTAAAGAATATGAAGGAAATGAGGAAAAATTCCGAAAAAGAAGGTTAGGGGGGAGGCAAGAAGAATACAAATGATGAACGTCTGGAAGATCCAACGAGGTCCCAGAAAGACGTTACCGGTTTTGATACTAAAGCGTTGGATAAGTACGAACTCCGTTGTTTGATATTGGCAGGGCATACATCGACGGGAAAGATCTTGATCCTCAGAAAATAGTTTAGGAACAGAGCAGCATTAGAGTGACATGACCAATTGCAAGTTGTGGGCAGGCTGCGTGTTACCTGTTATTTTAGTAATAGGAAATAATTCCGAATTGTTTTATATTAAACTAATTAAAATCAAAAAAAAGGGGGAAAAACCCCCCCCCCCCCCCCCCCCCCTTTTTTCCCCCCCCCTTTCCTCCCCGTTTTTTCCCCCCTTTCCCCCCCCCCAAAAAAACCCCCAAAACCCCCCCCCCCCCTTCCCCCCAAAACCCCCCTTTCCAAAAACCCCCCCTTTTTCCCCAAACCCCCCCAACTCCTATTTTTCCCCCCAAAATTTCCCCCCCCCCCGCTCCCTAATACCCCCTAACCCCCTCCTCCCCCCCCCCCCCTCCCCCCCCCTTTTTCCCCCCCCCCCCCTCCCCCCCCTTTTTTAACCCCCCCTCTCCGATCCCCCATTATTTTTTTTTTTTCCCCCTCCCTCGCCCTTTCCCCCCTCCCCCTTTTCCCCCCCCCTCCCCCCTTTTTTCTCCCCCTTTTAATTCCCTTCTCCCCAAAATTTTTTCCTTCCTTTTTTCCCCCAAAATAACCCTTTCCGTCCCCCTTTTTTCTCCTTTTCCCCTCCCTTTAAAATTTTTTAAAAAAAGGATTTTTTTTGTAATTTTTTGGGGCCCCTTTTTTCCCCCTCCCCCCGGGGGCCCCCGTCAGAAAAAAAAAAAAGAAGGGAGAGAGAGGGTTGAAAGACCTTGTATGGGAAATTTTAATCCAAAAAGTTGTTAGCAAGTATTTATTTTTTTACCATACTGCCCGGGCCTTTATATGTTTTGAAAGGGAGGGCCAGACCAAAACCCTTTTTTAAATTAGGAATTTTTCTGGGAGGGGGGGGTTGGGGTTTTAGGGGGGGGGGGTTTTGGGGGGGGTTTGGGGGGGGGGGGGGGGGGGGGGGGGGGGGGGGGGGGTTTTTTTGGGGTTTTTGTGGGGGTTTTGTTTTTTACAAGTTTAAACCAAAATCAGCCCAAGGGGACGAAGTCGTGGGGAATGTTTGCCAAATTAGCCTCAGGGGGTTCACTTGGTGGGGCGTTTCCCTTGGTTTAAAAATTCCCTTGGAGTAAGGGAAACCCATTGGAAAGATTTTAAACAAAAGAGGCATTAAGTGCCAAGCAAAAAAGTGGATTTTAGCTTTTAAAAAAAACCTTACAGTAAAAAGTTTAAAGGGGCAATCAAAAGATTTAAACATGGGAAAGGGGCCCCCTTTATATTAGAAGGAATGGCCCAATCAAAAAGCGAGTAACTCCTCGCGGGGTGAAAAAGGGAAGGGCCGATAACTTCGGAAGCGCCGAATGAAATTTACAATAATAAAAACAAATAAGAACGAGATTTTAAAGGAAAGAGGAAAAAGCCCCAAAAAATAAGGGAGGGGAAAACGTAGTCCCTTTGGGAGGGTAGGCGGGAAACCCGCCTTTCCTTCCAACCAAAGGCCCGTACCTTTTGGGGGTGGAAAGGGAACACAAGAAAGGGAGGCACCCATACGGCTTTGGCGGGGAAAAATGCCCTTAAACATTCACCCCCCAACTAACGTTGAAAATTAGCTCCCAAAAACCAAGGGAATTTAAAAATGACCAAACGGAAACAGTGATGCACACCAAGTTTTTGAATCCGAAAAAAGAAAAAAAACCCGAAAATTAAAATTTGGTTTAGGGAAAACAAGCAACAAATGCTTTTTCCCCTTGAAACATCAAGGAAAGACCTGCCCGGAAACCAATCGTATCTACAAAAGGGAAAATGGGGGAAACCCGCTGTTTTTTCCGGGGGAAACGAGGAAAGATCTTGAGCCTCAGAAATCATATATTAGGGACAGGGTGCAGCATTAGAGTTGACAGACCAATCTGCAAGGTGTGGCAGGCTGCGGTTCACCTGTTTATTAAGTATATAGTGAAATAATTCTACGAAAATGTTATATAATTAAAGTAATTTAGGCAATGGCGAGAAAAAGGTCAAAACTCCCCCCCTTTTACACTCCAACCCCAACCACAAGCCCCTTCCCACACCCCTTTTCCCCCCCCCCATCACTCCTAAACCTCCCATCCCCCCTCTCCCCTCACCATCCCGCTTTTCCCCCAGGACTTTGGGGGGGGTTCTTTTGGGGGTTTAACTAAAATTTACTCAGGTTACTATAAGGGTCAAAATTCCCCTCCCTGTCCCCCTCTACTATCAAAAACCCTTTTTCCAAACCACCCACTTACCCCCTTTAAACCCTTTTACCTATTTGACCAACACTTCCTACCCCCTTTTGTTGTTCATTTAAAAAACCCCCCCCCCCCAAAAAAAAACCCCCCAAAAAAAACCCCCCCACCTTACCCAATCAAAACCCTTATTCAACAAATTTTTCCGGACCCTGGAAAAAAAAGAAGGATTGGGTAAATTTTAAAAATTTTGCTCGCTTTCCAATGGGGAAATTTTCATCTTGGGCAACTGACTGGTCTTTTTTCCCCCCCTTCCCTTTTCGTTTCCTTTCCTTGTTTGGGTGTTTTGGTCTTCCCCCCGTAGTTTTCCCTTTTTTACTTTTGGGGGTTCTTTTTGGGTTTTTTTTTTTTTTTTTTGGTCTTTTTTTTTGTCTTCGTTGGTTTTTCTTTTTTTTTTTTTTCCCTTTCCCTTTCCCCCTTTCCTTTTCCCTTCCCTTTTTTTTTTTTTTTCCTTTTTTTTTTGGGGTTTTTTTTCCCTTT